>OZ010589.1:45796007-45978507 GCA_963932145.1 Acanthosepion lycidas | reverse complement strand
TGATCACTATAGGGATTACTATTCGGATCCACTACTGGCTGGTTACTTTTCGAACAAATCTTATCGACCAAGTACGATTAGTGCGAGTGTTATTCGAGGGCATCTGACACTAGTATTGTTCAACGGCGTTACTCTATAGTTGTATCTGCGATTACAAGGTCTCTACTACAACGAGCATTACGAAAGTGACAACGAGTATTCGTTGACACCACGGAATTTATACATTTTAATAAATAAATGAAGTGTCTATTCAAATTTGAGTGTCCAGTAAAAATAACGTTTAAAGTGATAATAATCTGTCTGACTGATAAATAAAAATCCATTACCTTATACAGGTTGAGGGTTCCTTTATCGGAAATTCTTGGGACGAGAATTTGCGACTAATTGTGAGTGGTGTCCTAATGGGTTCCCCACTATTTCTCATCAGTTTTGTTTTCTCACCGTTGACTTCTATGCCATAACTGGATGCTGTTTCATCCAGACACCTCACCAGGTTAGCCAGTTCGTCTTCACTTACAGACAGACTAAACCAAAGAATATGAATAAAATTGAGGGCTGTGAAATGCGCACAAGAAATCCCTGCGGATGTGTGACGCTACACGATTCATAGTATCCTTGAGTATCATATATCCATGTTTCTAAAAAGCAACTAATTTTGTTCAATTAAAACAACTGTTGGGTAAAAATAAACTGAGTGCTTTAGAGGTATACAGACATGTTCCTAATAAAAGCTGATTACTTGACCTTTAAATTGCTAGCTTTGAAATTCTCGTCAGGCGCGGGACCACAAAATAAAAAGGAGAGGATAAATAATACATATCTTATTACACGGAAAAAGCAGGGACTATATTCTGTCTGAGAGGCGATTATTTCTAGCCTAGTCCATTTTATACCAGGGAGTATAAAATGGTTGAGCTTAATTTATATCTCGAGTTTAAAACAGCCTATCGAAGAATGACTCCGAGAATATTAATGGATTTTACGTCGGTGGTGGTGGTGGTGGTTGTTTTTGGCGTTGTTGTTGTTGTTGTTCTTCTTCTTCTTCTTCTTGCCGTATCCCTTCAAGACTTGGGTGATCAGAGCTCTCCACAATTTTTTTGTCCTTTATTTCTCAAAGTAAATTTTGTCTTTTCGCTATCTCTCCTAATCCCTCTTCTGCCAACCATTTACACCGTCTCGTTAGGTAGGTAAGGCTCTGCTTTACTCTCTGCCTCTTCTATGTGTTGTGTTCCTTCATGACATAGACGATCATGGCTCTCAACAACTTCTTGCCCTTTGAAGGTAACGGGGAACCACTCCAGTCTTGGCAATTCACAGATGAAAAGAAAAATTAATTTGTGAATAGCCATGATCGCTTGCGACCTCAATGCATATGACATTAAAAATGCACAATAATGGATCACTCAGTTAAAATGGAACTCACTGGGAACAGCTTGCGAAATTAACCAGAAAAGCCGTCTGACAGAAAGTTACAGCTGTAGCCAGTAAAATCGAAAGCATCATAGAAATTTTTCGAGAAAAATACTTCACAACCATTCGTAGACTTTTGGCTGGGATCGATCGTGTTTCGTTTTCAGTAAAGACACGGCATGAATTTAAATGAAAACGTCAACTCCGTAGTTACAACACCGCATTGGTCTAACGGTGTCGACTGTGAGTCTGGGTTGCCCTAACGCCTTTGTGTAACTGGTCGCAAAGGACTGGGTAATTTTTATCTCTGTTTACGCGTCCGCGTGTGGGGATTTATATTAAGCCAGATCTTGTGTCATAATTGACCTAGACGGGGTGGCGGGCACAAATAAATACCATCTTTTTACGTTGGGCATTCGTTTCCTTTTTGTTTAAAGAGGTGTTAAAAATCGGAGGTCATGATAATTACTAATTTATTTTTGACACAGAAACACGTTATTAAAGAACACTGTTTAGATCGAATACACCACACTTATTGGCAAGTGTCGTAAGTTCAACTAGCACATTTTTAGTATGCGCGTGATATTTGCTAATCTCAACTTTGTCATACTAAACTTCAAACAATACAAAGCTGAATGACTGATGAGGTATGTGTGATATGAATGAAAGAGAAGGTGGAAGAGAGTGAAGATTATGAGGACATATAACTATCGATGTTTGACTCAAAGTAGTGTTCATGAAAGCACCCAGGTAGGAGCTTGTTCCACTAAGTGGGTGTTCTCGGGGAAAAAAGCTGTTTACGTGCCTAAATTGAGAGTTGGTTGCAATTGTAGAAAATTTTCTTTAATCTTCCAGGTAGGCCATATCAATCAAATTGATGGATACCTGAAGATGGCCAAAGGGTAATTGACCGAAATGTTGTGTCTAAAATAACGTCTATAACGAAAAATAATTAAAACGAATAATTATTTACTATTACGAATTATTGCCGTTAGAAGAGATTTAAAAAAAAAAATGCTGATAAAACGCAGATGTCCTAACACCTTTGAGACACTGGTCGCTAGGAAAACGGTAATTTTTATCTCTACGTACACGTCAGTTGGGGGAGGGGGGCGGTATATTAAGCTGCATCTTGTGTCATAATTGCTCTAGAAAACAACAAAAAATCTTCGGGTTACCTGATAACATAATGTATATGACAAATATGCATTAGGTTGATGCAAAAGATGTTAATGTTATTATTTGTACAAAGTTAGAGAAATTTTAGAAGCTCAGTTTACGTTTCCTCGTGTTTTCTTTATTGCATGAACCGTTAGTCAATTTTAATTCGCTGATTACATGTCTGAGGAACACGTTCTGAAGCTCGGAGCACGTGAACTAATGAAAAACAAAATCATACAGCGTTGCCATTTTTCTTTTTGCTCGAGATGGGAAAATTCAGTTTTCAAAAAAAAAAAAAAAAAAAAAAGAAAGGCACTGACAATGAATAACGAAAATTGCCAAATTTAGTTTCTATAAATTTAAACAACACAGAATTTAGATTTGTTACCCTTCTCAATTTCGAAAATAAATTAGGAGAAAGATAATAAATCGACTTTGAAACAAGAACATAATCATGGAAAGTCTAGGAAAAGGTCAACAATACCTTGCATATTTGTTCACACTATTCTACTGCGGTGGATAATCTAGGTTATAGAATGTAGAGCCAGTGGGGTGGCTCCCACGATCCCACTGAAAACTGAACTTTGTGCATTGGCATTTTTAGGTCTAACTGGACCCTTTCTTGGTTTCTTGTTTGTTCTACTTCTCTTCTCACACTGGGTCATTACACTTTCATAATTTCTCAACGAAAAATTCAAAAGCTTATGAAAAGTATTCTTAGAGTATTTTATTGCTTCTGAAACGGTAAAAAATGATTTTGTAGTATCATACAGGGGTCGGTAATCCTCGGCCCCCGAGCCACATCAGGCCCGCGAAGATTTTCGTCTGTCCGCCAGCTTAACACCTGGACCCACTTACAATGCGACGAATTAAAAAAAAAAAAACAAAAAAAAACAAACTTTAATTCCGAATCCACTGCTAACTTCTACAAGAAACATGTTTTGCCAAGCGCAAAATATAAAAGCTCATTAAATAATACGAAAATAATGTTGTCATTATTTCAAAGTGCATATGCCTGTGAACAACTTTTTGCGAAAATGAAATATATTAAAAGTCGTTTTTCGAACAAGGTTGGGAGATGACCACCTGGATGATTTTCTCCTGTCATCGACAAATATTTCACCTGATGTAGAGATGTTATCGAACAATAAGAAGAAAGAAGTGTCTCGTTAAATAATTTGCCGTTTCTAACTGTATTTTGTTTGTAATAAGGAATTTGCTTTTTTGGTAATTGCGATTGCTGTTATCCTGTTATTCCTGCAGTAAAATAAGGAAGCTTGTTTAAATTATATGACATTAACTTTGTTGTTTCTTCTTTAAACCTCCAGACCAAGTCAGCCTTCTGGACGGAGCGGTCTAAGCTCGAGACAATTTATTATAGTACGTTTGATATCAGGGCCCTCCTCCGAGACACTTCATAGCTTTCTGGTCCGCTCTCTACAAAAAGAAAACCTTTGATGGCACCAATAATTAGAAGATGGTCTTGGAGGCATCATAGCATATTTTATTATTTTTTCTCATTTAAAATACGAAAGAAAGTAAAAGTTTCCCTACAGTCTAAAATCATGTACTTTAAAGGAGTTTGTTTTGTCATAATTGTTGTTTGTATGTTTGTTTTGTGATAATTGTTGTTTGTATGTTTGTTTTTTGTTTGTTTGTTTGTTTTTTAGCGGCGTAACAACCTCTATGGGTTATTTAATGCCAAAATCAAAATATTTTCTGCGGAATTTTATTTTTTATTTTTGGAGATAATAATGGTTTTAGTGATACAAGTGTTACTAATTAACCCATAGCTGGAGGAGAAGTGTTGGATTCATACCTTTTCCAATGGCATTTGCGCGTAAGTGAATATAACGAACCCAACTGGATTTGGAAATCGATTAAAAATTCCGAGCCATTATTCATCACACCACCTGTACATCCAACTTTACAGCACCTGATATTACCAAGCGGTCACCCATCTAGCTACTGAGCAGGCTTGACATTCCTTAACTTCGATGATCGTACGGGAATCAATGTTTCAATGTGATGTGGCCGTAAGCCTTGTGATAATTTCACTTATTTAATAAGTTCACGTGGCACCATTATATTGTTAAAATTTAAATTCCCTACAAAATAACAAACAAAATATAGTCTTATGGTTGAAGTACCATAATTATAATTCTTACTTGTTAGTCACCGTATTTGACGGCATATAAGACGCACGGGTGTATAAGACGCACCCCGATTTCATCAAGGAAAATCCAGAAAAAATTAGCAATTAGTAAAATTATTGCCATCCATTGTTCCATTGCTCCTTCATGTTTAAGTCTAAACTCATAGGAGGTCCCAGGTAACTAATTTTGCCCGTCTTTCGCGAATTTTAAACTTACATATAAGACGCAGGGGAATTTTAAAAGACATTTTTAGTAAAATAAAAGCGCGCCTTCTATGCCGTCAAATACGGTAGTTAGTTAACACGTACGTTACGTCCTCCCAATACCTCATAAATAATGGACTATTCTATTTTGAACGCGAGAAAGAAGGAAAAGAAAAATCAAAAAACATTTTGGTTTCAGTGAAAGAAAGAAAGAAAGAAAGAAAAGAAAAGATAGACGAGGTCATAACAATGTCTGCTTCAGTGAAATGGAAAATCTTGTAAATTTTAAATATTTTTATTTTTACCCTCTTACTTTTTTTAATAATAATCTACATTCATACTTATGATTGTTATTGCAATATTTTGTTAAAGTTGTTAAGCTCAAATATTTAACGATGCGACAGGGGAATTTCTACGGATATTTTATTGTCGCAGAACTTGCCATGAGCTTACTCAATGATTAACTGAAGAATTAAGATTCACCAGAATGTTCAAATAACAACACATTTGAAACTTTCACGGATACTATTAATATATGCATGAAGGTTTTTACTTGATTCTTTTTTTAAGTGATAAGTATATTTTGCACATTTATAGGGTATCAGATATTTAGACAGGGGTGCAATTTTAATGCCTTCCTATAGGTGACACTTTCTATAGATATTTCTTTGGAATGATGTCTTCTGTAACAGACTTGAGCACTTCGGGGTGGTGCAATGGTTAACAAGCTTGTCTCTCTATACCAATTACGACTGAGTAGTGAGTCCGATTCTCACTTTGTGTTCCATGCATTTGGCCTTTTGCCAAAAGTAAGCTACACTTACTAAAATCGCCCTCCGTAACAGAATGGGCATATGTTTTCCGCGATATTTTTAACAACACTCTCTTCAGTGCTCTCTCTCTCTCTCTCTCTCTGTTTTTTTTACTCTCTCTCTCTGATTTTGTTTTTTTTAATGACCACCGAATTAGCTCATAAACAATCCATGTAACATATTTTGATAAGAAGCCATAAAGAAAGAAATATTTCCAGTCTGGCTGGTGTATAATTTCTCCGTGATTGTTACAAGCATGCAAATCTGCAACGTCGACAAACGTTTGTTTTTTTATATCACTTGGAGGTTAAATTACATTACATTGAATATTTTAAATCACAACAATTTCTATTGTCCTCAACTTCAAAATTTTGGCGCACATTGTTATGACGTGACATTTGTGCTTCTCTACTCTCTCCAGAATATCAAAGCGGAAAGCCTTACTAGTTGAATTGACCAGTAACCATAAAAAAAGAGCGTTAAGTGCATTTAAAAGATTAACAAATGTAGTACAGTGGTGGAGGTTTCGGCCCTGGGATTAAATTTATGTATTTAATAAGTAATATAAGTGTCATTGTTATATCTTAAAAGAAAATAATCTTGTGACGTTGCAAAAGGTGATTATCGATATTTTAACAGGAAGAATTGTCTCGCATCTGAAGGGGCCGCTGTGTATCACGAGAAGGTATGTTGGCCAGGATAGCCAGTTACAGTTCAGCTAACCACGGCTGACAACACAGATACTATGCATTTTTAAATAAGAATCTAAGATATATCTCACCAGGGCTGTACCGTGTCCATCTTGGTGGCGTTACAAGTAAGACCTTTTTATTCCTCCTTCTCATATACTACTTGCCTATTTACATATGTTTTCATTTCTGTGTGGAACAATTTGTAATATATATATATATATATATATATATATATATGGATTTATTGCATTTTAGTATTGGTTCATGGATTCGTTGTATACGGTTTATCAATCCTTTGCAGGTTATTTAAATCTAGTAAATATTTTTGGATTAGAAGATTTCTTTTGTGATAATAATGATTTAGTGATACAAGTCTTACTAAATAACCCATTGCTGGGGGTAGAAGAGGTGGATCCATACATTTCCAAAGAGTATTTGCACGTAAGTAAATATATCGAACCTAACTGAAATTGGAACTCATCGCCCTGATTAAAAATTCCGAGACATAATTCATTACATCTCCCGCACATCTAAGCCTACAGCACTTGATATTTCCAAGCGGTTATCCATCTAGATACTGACCAGGCTCGATGATAGTCAACTTGTGACCGGTGTTTCAACGTGATGTGGCCGTAAAGCACATATTTTAGTATAATATATGTTTGTGAATTTCACTTTTATACATAAAATATTTTTATTTTGAAACAAATTTATTTGAGTTATTCTAGTATTTCTTTCCGTCTTGTTAAGCTGCTATTATATCACGTATAAACTAATGCCTACAGTGGACTTTGGAGAATGAAGAAAGCCAAGATATTTTTCTCCTTCCAAGTAACCCCTTAATCTTATATTTATTATAAATATTGGCAAACTGTTCTCGTGCGGGTGACTGATGCAATACAATCTTCCTACACATTTTACTATCTAGCTCAGGATAGGAAATAGCAGATGGTCTTGATCGAATTTAACGTCAATAAGGAACCTTTGCTCTAAGAGAAGTTAATCTGTGGTTACCTCCAACATGTACTGGGCTCACTCTAAGAGATACCAAAGAAGACATGGCACTCGCTGTCACAACAGGTTCAAGTGTGTCAGACATAGAAAGTAGCCTCATTACCACCAGGTGCAGATTTGTGCCTTACAGGATGTCAGTGGCTACCCCCAACATGTATTCATGGTTGACTCAGCTGCGCTTATGACGTGAACACGTGATACAACTGATTGACGTGAACATATATTTGCCCCACCTAAAAGGAAACAGATAAGCAATGTCCACGTTAGAAGAAAGCTCTCAAAACTACACACCTTCCCGCTTAGATTTTGTCTCATGCTCTTTTCAGTGATAACGTTACACCTATATTTCCCCACCTTGTGTAAAATTAAACTAAAATTAATTAATAAGTATCCCTAGATGACCAGAGATTGGCAGCTGATCACTCCCCAGATCTAGCTCTAACATCTCAGTAGGGGAAAACTGGCTGGTTACATTCCATCATCACCGATTGGAGCCTGAACTACCACCAGTCATGATGAATGGATGTTCCCTTAGGGAGAACCCGTGCCTTGAGCAACGATTGGGTCTTAAGTTTAAGACCTCGTACATACTATCCATTGCTAAAGATGCAGGAAAAATGATCGGTTCCCTGTTCCGTTCCAGTAAGTATCTGACTCCTCGTGTTATCCTCTAACTTTTCAAGATCGGGTTGTAGTATTTGGGCAGGAGCTGTCCAGTCCTCATTTTTCAGTCGCGTCCTTGTGAGTTAGAAATTATTTTCCACCCTGAATCCTCTCACAGACGAAATGTCGCAAGCCTCTAACTGCTCTATCTCTACTTCCATGAAAAGAGCTCAGACTAACTACATTCAGTTGTAGCCTTCACAGCTAGGACCCGTCATGCGACATGCATTGCAGTGAAACATCCTCAGTATTTCGAACCACTATGGAACCGACTCCCAAGAAAATGTTTTCCCGATCACTACAATCCTAACCTGTTCAAGTCTAGAGTTAACCATTATCTTCCCCATCTATCCTCATAAACTGTGACCCTTACTCTGTAACCCTCTACCTCAACTGGCTCCCGGGTGTACAGGGTAAACCTCACTGTAAAAAATAAAATCTCTTTAGCTGTTTTAGAATCTTATTTATTTACTTTTACGAAAGACGCTCCGAAAGTAAAGTCTCTTATTATTATGTCAGCCTACGAGGCCAAAATGTTGGGGGTATGACAGTAAAGATTGAAACTTCATAATTTGTACATTAGAAAACGAATAACTGAGTAGATTTAAAAAAAAAACTGTTAGTAAAATATTATTATTATTATTTACATAATTTCGTACGCCTTGGTAGAAATAAAAGCTGAGCAGCATTCTGGTAAAATAGCATCTGGCATGAAAATGCGTACAAAAGAAGTTGTTTGATTGATCCGTTTTCTACGGTTTAAATACGTTTTCTACGGTTAATTAAAACCAGATTTTTTTTTTAAATTGTAAAATTTAATAATAATTTAGTCTTACTAATTAACCCATACTAGGAGGAAAAGAGCCGGATTCATTTTTTTTTTTTTTTTTTTTTTTTTCGGCCGTAAGCTTGCAAAAGAGAATTTTGTTATTGGATTCGCCAGTGGGGAAAAAATATACACATTGGTATTTAGTAACGTGTGCTGAACGTTTACCGAGACCAAATATTGGATGTGAGCACAGACGGCGAGTAACGCGTTGCAGCAGTGACAACATCATCTGCGAAGGTGGCTAGCTCATCCCTTTTGCAGACACCCGCTCAAGTACATACGTGTTTCTTCAACTACCTAGAGAGCTTATGTGTATATATATATATATATATATATATATATATATATATATATATATATATATATATATATATACGTACATATATGCATATATACATATATACATACATAATAGCTGGCCAGTCGTATTCGGGGATACCTATTTACCATGGCGATTAGCCAATCCCAATTGCAGACGCTCGCTCAGGCACATTTGTGTTTGTTCAACACTAACAGGGTCCACCTGTGGTTTATACTGCAACTATGCTGAGCAGACTTTAGTTACAGTTTCTAGGAAAGAGCGTGTTATCTAGCTTGATCAATAATCTGAACACGGACAGCACACTCAAACTCTCGGTCACAATGACTTGTGACTTCGTGCTAGCACAGCTATCGACGACCACCAAATGTTCTGTCTACCCAGTTTCACTCACGAGGTTTGCGTCAACCCGTGGTATGGTTTTCAGGCACTTTCCAAAGGTACCGCACGCTGTAATCGCCCTCTCCAGACCGATAATATCAGGAAGTCTCCTTCCTGACGCATCAACCGTGATGAGAATCGAACACGGGTCAGAAAGCGAACGCCTATATATACATACATTCATATATACGTGCATACATACATGTTACGTGTTCATTTTTATACGACAACAGAATTGTGAAAAGCAAGGGAGAAGAGGAAGAGGAAAAGAAGTTTTGAAGCAAGAATGTTAGAGGGTAAGTAAGAAAGCTGGAGGGAAACGAAAACTAACGAGTGAAATAGAAGAAAATGTAATGAGATGATAAAAGACATAGGCTATCTGTCGTGAATTTTAATACTCCTTTACACCTTTGAACATTTAAAGTGGGTGAAGCTTTGTTTCACTCTTTTCTTAGTGTGACGCACATCATAAGAATGAACACATACACACTCACAAACACACACACACACACACTCACACACACACTCACACATGCACATATATATAATACTAGCAGTAGAGCCCGGCGTTGCCCGGGGATGTAACAGTAAGAGATAGATCAAGTATCGACCATCATAAAGACTGAAAAATAAAAATTGACAAAGATTATTGTTTAAGGTTGACGGACACGCATGTCTTAATTAGTTATTTTTTTGTTTTTTTTTTGTTTTTTTTTTGTTTTTTGACGAATTGGTCAAACCCAAATTCAAACAAAAACATTGTTTTCAATCGTTATGAGTCTATCGATTGAATAGAATTTTATTATAAACAATTGTCGTGTAAATGGAGTTTTTAAAGCATTCTGAATGTAAAAATAAAGAAAAAAGTGTGCAAGACAATAAGAAACACTACCTGCCAAAAAGGAGTGAAGTTTTGTTGAAATCTGTTGAGAAATGTAGGAAATCCGATCCCATATATAAACGAACACACACACACACATACACACACACACAAACAACCTGGGTTTTTATCAGTATGACTCGATATGAGTTGTCCCCATTTCATTCTGACGACAGAATCGTGTTTTCAAATTGATTTCATGCAAAAACAATTGTGTTTTTCCAATTTTTGGCGCTTTCAGAACCACCGCAAGGTAATTTTACGCACTCCTGTGAAGTTTTGTTGAAATCGGTTGAAAAATGTAGGAAATCCGATCCGATATATAAACGTACGGACACACACACACAATCTGCGTTTTATAATAAGTAAGATGAAGATATAAAAAATTAAGATTAGGCTCTAGAGATATCTTATTAATTATAATATTAAGATAGAAAGCTACAAGCAGGTTTTGCTTAAATGTTAAAGACACGATTTCAGATCGGAAAGTTTGAGGTTCATGTTGACGAATTATTTATCCTCGCCTAATTCTTAATCCATTATGTATTTATAATATTGATTTCAACTATTAAATCTTTTTGGAAATTATTTACAATCGCTTGAGGTTGAACATAAACAAAAGTATTATTTAAACCTAAAATAACTCCAATAGTCGTAAATAACTATTCTTGCAATTGTTGTTGATGTTGTTGTTGTGGTTCTTCTTTTTCTTCTTCTTCTTTTTTTTTTTTTTTCTTCTTCTTCTTCTTCTTCTTCTTCTTCTTTCTCGCTTTTTAATCACTTTTTCTTCTCTTCTCTATACATTTCTCCATATCGCTTCTTCTTCACTTTTATTTCGCTCACGTCTTTCTTTACTTTTTATTTTTTCACTTTTCCTCCTCTTCCTCCACCTCTTACTTCTTCACTTTTTATCCTCCAAGTCTTTATCTATTTTTCTTCTTCTTCTTCTTTAATGATGGCATAATACCCATAAAAACTCGTCTGTGCGTTCTACATAGCATCAAAACTTCCCACCACTTCTGTCTAGGATCAGAGTATAGTATCTGTTCTTCTTCATTTGCTGTGTTCCAAAACTACGGAGTTCAACAGCGGCATAATGATTCTGCTCTTAGGCAATTCGCGGTGAAGTAAGCCTTGACGCGGAGTATTTCAACCCAGCAGCCGCAACTCGCCTACTGCACTATACAGACATTTGTGGTGCACTCTGACGCCTAGTCCACATGCAACCGGCACTATGGAGATGAGGTAGGTGAATACAGAACCAGTGTATAATATCCGTGCGCAGTGTGAAGTAATATACACATAGATAAAAAGAAAGACTGAGAAAGAAAGAAACAGTTACCGAAGTAAGTTGCATTATTATCCAGGTTACTAAAACTCAAAGAAAAATTATTGTCATTAAATTTTTTAATTAAAGAACGCACGGAAAGTTTACACAAATGTTTTGAAGAAAAATTTAAAAATCGCACTATTGTAATGATGGCAGTTATAAAGATCTTAATGTGAATATGTTCATATCTCGAAAGTAGGTTTTTGAAACCACTGATTTTGTGAGCTGTTATATCATTCTTAAGTTGTTTCTTTATAAGGAAAAATTCGGTATTCACTGACCACGCAGCCAGTTCTACTGTTGGTTGAAATTTATGAAATCTTTTTTATTAAAGCAATTTTTCAGGAACAATTTTTTTCCTTCCTAACCTTTTCTTTGAAAGCATGTGGAACGAAATGATGTCATTATTTTTTCTTCGGCCTACATCTGCTTATCCATTTTACTTGCTCCTGTTGATGAAAGTCCCCAAGTGATATAGTTTCTGTTATTTGACTTAGTTCTTCGTTTGTGATTCTGTAGCGCCAGCCCACGAGGTTCAAAAAAGGATGGTCATCGTTAAGACCTTCAGGTTTCGTTCGCTCGAAGATATTTTTAATCACTGATCTGAGAACGCGCTTTACTTACACTTGATAGGTTCTTTTTCCTTTTATGTGCCATATCCTTTCTGGACGTAGGCAATCATGGCTCTCCACAGCCTTCTATCCCTTACAGCTCTCAACAAGTTCCTTTCCTCTGCTTCCTCCCCCAAAACCACGTTCTGTCATCCACCTGCCCAAGTTCGCCAAGTATGACACGCGCTGTTATCCCTTGTGTCTCTTGCTCCCTATTCGACACGTGAGTATCAGATTCTCCAAGCCCTCCTTCTTCATTATGTGTCCCAGAAACTTCAGCTGTCTCTTTCTGATAATAAGTATAAGCCTCCTCCTTGTTTGCAACCTCTCATCGTTGCACACACGCTCGGTCCATGATATCCTGTAGAATGACATCTCTGTCGCCTCGAGTCTCTTCTTTCTTTTGAGGAAATCGTCCAACATTCGCTGCCGTAAAGAAGGACAGATGTCACGTATTCTTTTCTTTGTTACCAAAGATATCCTCCTGTCTTGCAGTTCTCTGCCCAGCTTTTGGAATGTGTCCTTGGCCATCCCAATACGCCTACAGATCTCAGTTTCGCACTTACCGTCCTCTATCAAGACGCTTCCCAGATATTTAAACTTCCGTGTCTGCTTGATTCTAGTGTTCCCAACCTTCAAATCGCATTTTGGGCTCATTCTCTTACTGACGACCACGCACTCTGTCTTCTTGTAGCTTATGCTTAGTCCCTTCTTCTCACTCTCTGTTGCTAACTTCTGTAGGAGATTTTTTAATTTAATTTCCGTGTCTGCTATCGGTACTGTGTCATCTGCGTATCTTATGTTGTTAAGATTGTGGCCGCCAATGCTAAATCCCGGTAGGGTTTCCAATTCTCTCGGGATTGACTCGCTGTATAGGTTGAACAGGTCGGGTGAGAAGACGCATCCACGCATTACGCCCCTTTCTATTTTTGTATAGGTTACAGTTTCTAAAAGACGGATTTTTTTAGTAACTTCTCCCTCGACAGTGGACACAGATCGGAGAGATAATGCCTTCAGCTTGTACTTATCAAAGTTTTCAGGATTTTCAACGGACCTCTTTTACATTTCGATGATACCTACCGATTTGGTTTTTTTTTGTTTTTTTAATTTTTTTGTTTTTTATTTTGTTTTGTTTTTTTTTATTTTCCGAGTTGTCTTACATTTTGCAAGCTCGGAAGTTATCAAAAGTTTATTTCAATCCATCAAATCAGCCTTAGAACGCATTTTAAAGCTTCAAACTCTCAATGTGGTTATCAATGTGAGACTTCGAAAATCAGGTCATTTCATGCAAATGGCTGCTCCTTGTTTACATCTGCGCAGAATGAAACAGCTTTCACCCCCAACTGTGCAGATAGCTGTTGACATCATTCAGCATAAAAATAAAAAACCTTTCGATTACAATAATGATTTTTCATATATCAATAAAACATAAAGCGAATAATAGTGAGATGCAGTAAAGTTGTGGATTACTTCAAATTTGTTTAAGGGGTTAAGCTGAATATTTCCTGCAAGCTCTATTAATTAGAATTCCAAATTGATTCATTTTTACAAGATATGTCCTTCTTTCTCCCCCATTCGGCTTTGCACCGTCAACTTAGTAAATAATAATAATCTTTTTATAGTCTGTTTTTTAATCTCCTCAGTTATTCGTTTTCTAATATATACAAATTTGAAATATGAAGAAAAGCTGACAAGGTTGCTTGTGTTGTTTTAAGGAATCGATTTTATGGGGGAGGGTGATAACTTTTTCACTAGGTGACGTTCTATTCAGGACTATAAAAGGAAGGGTCATAACACCCCCCTCTCTGTCTCTCTCTTTCTCTCTCTCTCTCTGCTCAGAGATGTAGTCGAGGCAACTAGACTCTTCTACTTCGGGGAGATACTGTCTGGGCAAGCTGACTACTTAATTTCATACAACCACGTGACACACGCACACGCACATATACGACATTATTAGTTTTTAACTTCCATTTTTGAATTATCTGTATACAGGTAAACATAATTTTCTCTTTCTCTTCTTTTGCGAGTTATGTCATTTATATAAATATACGTGAAATATCCCCCACCTGTTGAATCCATTTCTTTTGAAAATGTTGAATTTATTTTACTTTGAAATTCTTAATCAGCGACAAACCTGAACTCCTCCAGCTACAAACTGGTGACCAAGAGCAACCTCGTCCGTCACAAAGTAGCATCCGTCCGATAAAATATTTATAAGAAGGTTAAACGGTATATAATATAAGGCGTGTGCACCTATAAAGATCCATTTGTTATGTGATGTGATGTGAGGAAGGAAGGAAGGAAGGAAGGAAGGAAGGAAGGAAGGAAGGAAGGAAGGAAGGAAGGAAGGAAGAAGGAAGGATGGATTAATTATGATGTAAATAGCCCAAGGTTATTTGCAGGGAAGCTATCGATCGAGACAAGGTTACTCAAACTCATATTTCTGAGTTAGAAAGTCACGTGGCTTCTGACTTCACAGCTGAATTGGTTGCCAAGGTTTCCGGGCCGAGACGGCCTTTCGTAACCGAAGCAACGTGTCCAAAGGAAACGTCAAAGGGATATGAGCCAACATTATTACTTGCCATAATGTTTTTCCCACTAGTTATTCTCGCTGAAATTCCACGATGGCGTAACAGACAAAAATAAATTAATGAGAAGGTACAAGTCTTATACTTATATGCTGGTCAGCGATAAAAAAAGATTTAGTCGATTTTATTGTAAACAATTGTCTTGTAAATGGAATTTTTAAAGCATTCTGAATGTAAAAATAAAGAAAAAAGTGTGCAAGACAATAAGAAACACTACCTGCCAAAAAAAAAAAAGTGAAGTTTTGCTGAAATCGGTTGAAAAATGTAGGAAATCCGATCCCATATATAAACGAACAGACACACACACACGCAACCTGGGTTTTATAATAATTATAACTCGATATGAGTTGTCCCCCTTTCATTCTCGCGATGCCCCTTAATCGTGTTTTAAAATTGATTTCATGCAAAAACAATTTTGTTTTTCCAATTTTGGGCGCTGTCAGAACCACCGAAAGGTAATTTTACGCAGTCCTGTGAAGTTTTGTTGAAATCGGTTGAAAAATGTAGGAAATCCGATCCAATATATAAACGAACCGACACACACACACACACACATAACCTGGGTTTTATAATAAGTATGATATAGTATATATAATTTTGATTATTACATTTATTATGTATTGGTTATTAATATTATTTCTTTCAACTTTTTCCCCAGAAACCGGGTTTTCATGTATTAGTTATTTTATTTGTTTTTTGTACAATTAATCTGAAAATCGCTTGACTTATTTTTACTTTCTGTTTTTGCTTATTTAAAATTATATATTAACTTTGTCTTTTCTTCTCTCATTAATTTTTATCAATTAAAGTTTAGGTGTTAGAGCTGTCAACATTTTTATATAGATTGTTTCAGGCGTATGCTGGTCGTGTTTTTGGTCGGAAAACACATGTATCACAATAAAAATGGCGCACTTGGAATGTGATCCAGGGGAATAAAATGAAGGTAACATCGAAAGTCAAAACTATACATATAAACAAACAATAAGTATGTATTAACAAAATAAGGGTATAGATAGGAAGATTGTCGCGTGTTAAAAACAATGAACATGAATGAAGAAAACATTTAAATTAGGGAATTGTTTGTGTGTGTGAACTTGTGTAGAAAGATTCCTTGAGGTCGATCCCAGTGTGCGGCACATTTGGAAAGTGCCTTAAAACCATACCACGGGTGACATCGGTTAAGCGGAACTCTTGTGGCCCGAGGGCTTGAGCGTGATGGACTTGTTCAAATTGTTGATCACGCTAAATAAAAAGCTCTCTCCCAGAAACTCTAACTAACGCCTGCTCTGCATAGTTGCAATATAAGGTGGACTCTGTGGTTGTTGAGCAAGAACAAATGTGTCTTAGTGAGCGCCTGCAATAGGGATTGGCTAGATGCCCTAGTAGACGGGTATCCTCGAATACGAGTGGCCAGCTATTTTATATATATATATATGTGTGTGTGTGTGTGTGTGTGTGTGCGTGTGTGTGTGTGGCGAGAGAGAAAGAGAGAACAAGAGAGAGTTGTAATGTCCATAGTAATCAATAATCCATGGTGACTCTCAGTTTTATGCATCATTGCAATCTTCAGACATTATATATGCATATATATATGACCTCATCTCAAACCCACACCCACTCGTACGCTTTAGTTTTGCGGGTGCCTTCCTGTTTGAAAGTCTGATGAATAATTTCCAGTGCAAATCCAAAAAGAGTCGATTTGCTTCATTGATTATAGCCTGCAACATCTTTATGCCGTCTGAATAGTCTTTTGTCAGTTACGGCAATGTGACAAAGGACAAACTCCCTACTCCCCTGCAAAAAATAAAAATAAAGACAGCGCAGAAAATAATGATCTCTATCCCTTTCTCAGCATCGCCACCAACAGAAATTCGTATCTTAAGATATGGTTTGAGAGCAAAACGTCTAATTACTTTTTTCCTTCATTTCTTTTTTTTCATTAGGTTTTCACACAAGAATGGATACGCCATAAAGTAAGTTAAGAAGCCCAGAGACAAAACCTTATACCTTTCTATATAAATATCTGTCTTTCTATCCATGTCTCAACAAGTGTGACGCACAAGGAGTTGATTATTAAGTTTTATTAATGTTCTTAAATTATTTCTTTTGTATGAACTAAAAGAGTATAGAAACTAGTGATTATTGCTTTCGGAAAATCATTAGCCATTTTCAAGGTGTTCGTTGTTACTATATTTTCTTGGGTTTACATTCTAAGTTGTATTGTCTGGAAGTAGTAGTAATTCTAAGTTATGCTGGATAGGAATAGTAATAATTACATATTTCGACAAACTTTCTTTCTTTCTCTGAAGATAGGTTAGATATACATGCGCATTGTTTTACGATGAAGCTGCAATTTTAATGGCTAGTATGTATTTCTACACATACATATATATTTCTAATCAAACAAAACCAGGCGCATACATATATCCATTTGTTCAAGCATATATAAAGGGTGTTTCATTAAGACGGATCAAAGATATCAGTAAATAAGTCAGTGTTATTGGTAAACAATTATTTATTTCTCTATTGAATCATGTTATTTAAGTCATGGTAATTATCTGTGAAAAATAATATTGCACAAATGTCTCCCAAGGCTTCAGCAGCACAGCACACCTCCACTCGATGGTCAAAGTTTTTGATGATATCTCTGCATAGTTGATCTTCGATCTCACCAATATGCCTTATTGTCTCATTCTTCAGCTGTCGAATTGTTGTTGGATTGTTGGCATAGACTTTACTTTTGAGATGACCCCCAAAGGAAGAAATCTAAAAGCGTCAAGTCACATGATCATGGTGGGCAATTGACTTTGCTGTTTCGAGAAATGATGCGACCTGGGAACTTCTCATTGCATTTCTGTTTGAACGTCCATTTTCGTAATTGGCTTCGATAACTTTAACACGTTGTTTAATTGTTAATCACTCCATGGTTGAAATTGCCAAAAGCTTAAGTTGTTAAATCTGAAAGAAAAAGAGAACAATCATTAGGCGCTTAAACTTAATTCACATTTAAAATCGGTCCAAGTTATTGGAACAACCTTTATTTTACACACACACACACACACGCACGCACACACACACACACACACACACACATATATATATATATATATATATATATATATATATATATAAACAACATTTCTCACTTGAAAAACCTTGGATGACTCAACTCAACTCAACGAGGGCAAATTGGTAGCCAGTCTATCCTGAAGATCCGTTTAGGTGAAACCTAGTTAGGTTTGCCTGGCTCGTTAGGATTTATTCTCTCTCTCTCTCTCTCTCTATATATATATATATATATATATATATATATATATATATATATATATATATATATATATTAATCGATATATATATATATATATATTAATCGATTTCGCCTCAAGCAAAGCAGGAGTTAGAAATAGAACCATTGCTAAGGAGCAAGAACAAAAGAAGAGTAATCAGGAAGAGAGTAGATAACGATTGACATTGCATTTATTTTTATTTTTATTTTTATTTTTTTGCAAATTAAAGTTGGCTGGAAAGCGTGTAGCCGGAAGGCATTTCTACAAGAGAAAGTCCGAGAAAAGAAACTGTAAGTATAGAAGTTATGGTTGCATCTAGACAAGTCAACTGTATATTGCTGATACCTCGTTGCCCGTCTAGTACTGCGCTTATATTCATAAAGTGTAGGTACCATAACGAATAGCTCACCGAACAATGACCATGAAGAATTTATAGAAAAGGCACAGGGAGGCAACTTTATGGCGGTGAGAAAGTGACTGAAGTCGAGACGCAAGATCAGGACCAATGATATTGCTGATTCTTCTTCAGGTTTTATCAACAATATTTTAAGTATAGACGAATGGTAGACTTATAGATATGTAAGATAGATTCTGGAGAGAAACTTGTCTGGTGCCACACAATGAACCAACTTTCTTTCAGTTGACCTCGCAATGGATTCAATATAGTCTTTCCAGTCGAGAACGTTAGCTCAATAAGGCGCAACTAGTCACTCTCCTGGAGGTTAGCATCAGCCATGCTTATGGAGGACAGAGAGGGTCTTTCAGATGATTAATAGATAGCAGTTTGGTTTTGGAGGCGTTAAAGTTAACGAGACATCCTTTGTCCCAGTTAACAACAGACTGAAGTTCGTTTTATATATCAGCCGCCATTTTGACCTTATCAAACTGATCAGACTTACTATCGAGACAGGAGTAAATAGTTGTGTCATCAGCGTAGATACCAAGCTAAGAGCTGATGCCATCGGAAAGGTCATCAACGAAAAATTAAAAAGAAAGTAGAACTAAGGATGGAGCCCTGGGGGGGGGGGACACCTGTATTAGTACGAAAGGAATTGGAAGAGTGGCCGTTCTGAATTACAGTGTAACCCGGATATAAGAGAGTTGTCGGGACCGGAGAAGAAATATCTTATATCCGGGTTTCTCTTATATCCGGGTTACACTGTACTTGTATTACACGATTTGATAAAATATATTTATTATTTTAAACTTTATTTTTACTGGGCGTATGTGCCTCAGTTGCTACCCTGATTTTTTTTTGTTTTATGTATTTATTTATTTATTTATTGAGCAATAAAATTAACCGGTGTAGATGGAAAAGTTCTCCTAAGAAAAACTGTGCCTCCAAGAAACTTACCTTTTGGTTACATTTTCCTTCCTCGTGTTTCCTTTTCGTCTATTGGTCTAATAATATGCAGGGTGTATCAAAAATACTTTTTACAAATTTCAGGGCCGGTTTCTTCACACCAAATCAAGGACAAAAGTCCATATGAAAGATGAATAGGAAGGAGATGACCGGTTCCATGGCCTGGACGTTTCTGCGACTCTCAATCCTTTAGATTTTTATCTGTGGGGCCTCCTAAAACAATTGGTTTATGCAATAAACGTTAATAATGCAGAGACGCTTCATCAACGTGCTATGGGGGTTTGCGAAACCATTCGACACCGTGTGGGAGTATTTGAAAGGGTCCGCCTGTCAATGATCCGACGGGTGCTTCCGTGTGTAGAAGTAAGCGGAGGACATTTTGAACATTTTACTTTGTTTTGGTGTCAGTAAGCCGCCCCAAAGTTTGTAAAAGTATTTTAGATTGTATTTTGGATTGTACATTTAACAGCTTTTAACTCAAAAATGAAGGATTTTTCAGGCATATGTTTATATGGACTTTTGTACTTGTTTTTGGTGTGAGGAACCAGCCCCCAAAGTTTGTAAAAGTATTTTTGATGCACCCTGTATAATAAATATTATTATCATTATTATTTTAAATTCTTTCAAAATTCGATAAAAAAAAAGTGTGTGCGTGTGTGTGATGAAACCATATTTTACTCTTCAAATGTGTATTACGGTATTGTATAATACTGACCATGCAGAGTAGAACATGTTGATTTTAACCAACCTCGAGATAATTACTGCCTGTGCTAGATAAATAGAACGTTTTTATTTAATATAGATAACAATGCTACGTCAGCTATTACATTTCTTTTTTTCAAAGCAAAACAGCTTTCATATTTAGGTTCTGGTGAAACTAATAAACAGTCTACATGTTCTAAATTATGCTATATAAATCATTTTCTGTGAAGGTAAACATGATACGAAATATTAGGTTGGTGCAAAAATAATGTCGTTTTCTCACATATGTTACTATGTGAGAAAACGACATTATTTTTGCACCAACCTAATATAAATGTCGTCCAAGATGCTTACCAGCTGTATGGAGCTGCTTTGTATCACTTTCAAGGATATCTGAAAGGAACCCAATTAAATATATGAATATTTTAGATATTTCTTTTATCGGTGGTATTAGTCGGAAAGAAAGTAGTTTATATTATAATTTGAATCCCTTGTCATGTGCGCAACATTCGAGGAAAGGTAACTATTTTTAACTCATTTTAATGAAGATCGAATTTCTTCTTTCGTTCTATGAAATGACGATGCCGTATAGATGCTACCGGGAAAAGTAATCGGATATACGAAGATGAGGAAGGATTCTTCACAGGAAAAATAGAGAGTAGCTTAACAGATATTGGTTTAGAGCAGGTCTGCACAATTAAAAAATGTGAAATATCTTATTGTTCGCAGAAAATTAGCAGCCGGCCGCTAGACTAAATTTTTAGGGTAAATTATTGAATTAAAAAAAATAGCGCCATTGTATTAATACATCAAAAAGGAAATAATGTCTAAATCAAAAACAAATATGGGCTGATTAAAGTCATGCTCGTTAAAGACAAAGAAAAGAGTATTGAATTGTTAGGTAATACCTGTCCTCCTGTATGGCAGCGAATGTTGGACAACCTCCTCAAAGATGAAGAAGAGACTTCAAGCAACAAAAATGTGGTTCCACCGAAAGAATACCATGGGTTGAACATAGGAACAACGAGGTTTTGGAGAAAATGGAAACAAAAAGGAAACATACTTAACATCAGGAAGAGGCATTTGGAATTTCTGGGGAACGTAATGAGGAAGGAGGGCTTGGAAAATCTCACAGGGCGGATAGAGAGAAAGAGGGACAGAGGAAAACAGCGCCTAACGTACTTGATGTGATTGAGTAAATGGATGGTAGAAGAGGGTTTGGGAGAAATAACAAAACGATAAAACTTATTAAGAGCTACAAGAGACAGGGAAATGTGGAGGGCTATGATCACCTACGTCCTGTGGGGACTCGTCACATAAAAGAGGAGCAGCAACAAAAGTGAATTTCTCGTACGTGATCGGTCGTCGATTTTATTCTGATGATCAAAAAAAATTGACTATTTCGAAAACCCCTTGTTGGCCGCACTTTAGAGGAAGAATGTGGAGTTTTTAACCGAAGAAGATTAAGTGGGGCAGTCTCCGGGCTGGACCCACCACCACTCAGAAAATAATGCCCCCACCCCGCCTGCTGAAAATGCTGCTAACTAATTTTTGTATGCAAAATCTTACTCGCGGTTCAGCCAGACTTCAAGGCTGCACCCCCACCCATACGTACACACAAAACACTCTAGCGATGGGTTTGAGATTAAGGCACACCCAAAAACGTTTTGCAGCGGATACTACTATTAGGACTGCTACTTCAGCTTGAAGGGTTACTCACTAACAGTAGATATGAAGACGGTGCGACGCTTTGATCCGAAAGCGTATTATTTCTTCCTTTTTATGTGCCATGTCCTTTCAGGACGTAGGCAATCATGGCTCTCCACCTCCTTCTATCCCTTGCAGCTCTCATCAAGTTCCTTCCCTCTGCTTCCTCCCCCAGACCACGTTCTGTCAACCACTTGCTTAAGCCCGCCAAGTATGTCACGCGTTGTTTTACCTTGTCTCTCTTTCACTCTATTCGACGCGTGAATATCAGATTCTCCAGGCCTTCTTTCCTCATTATGTGTCCCAGAAACTTCAGCTGCCTCTTCCTGGTATTAAGTATAAACCTCCTCCTTGTTTGCATCCTCTCTAAGATCTCATTGTTGCTCACACGCTCGTTCCATGATATCCTTAGTATCCTTCTATAGAACTACATCTCCGTCGCCTCGAGTCTCTTCTTCATCTTTGGAGAAGTCGTCTAACATTCGCTGCCGTAAAGAAAGACAGATGCCACGTAACAGTTCACTATTCTTTTCTTTGTTAACAAAGATATCCTCCTGATTCGCAGTACTTTGCCCAGATTTTGGAATGTGCGTATTGGTATGGCCTAAAGCTCAGTATTACGAGATTTCGTTGGTAACAAACAAAAGAGTACTGTACTGCTACGTGATATCTGTCCTCATTTACGGCAGCGAATGTTAAAGATAAAGAAACTCGAGGCAACATACGTGTGTTTCTACGCTAAGGATACCATGGACCGAACATGTGAGCAACGATGTAGTTTCGGAGAGGATGCAAAAAAGTAGGAAGTTTATACTTAACATCAGGAAGAGACAGCTAAAATTTCTGTGACACGTAATGAGAAAGAAGTTGAGGTAGATTCATACTTTTTCCAAAGGTATTTGCGCATAAGCGAATATAACCAACCCAACGGGAATTGGAACCCATCTCTCCGATTAACAAATCTGAACCATTATCTATTACATCTCCCGCACACCCAAGCTTACAGCATCTGGCACTCCCATTTGGTCACCCATGTAGCTATTGGCCAGGTGATAAAAATATATGACTCATTGACACATTGACTGCCAATCACGAGATAACTTGTGGTTGGCATTTTTTTTTTTTTTATGGCGTCATTTACGAATCATGTCGTGCCAATGACGAGTTATCTCGTGTTTGGTATTTTCTAATACATTTTCATCTGCGGGCGCCAACAGCGAGTTTATTCGCAGTAATATCTTTAGTGTGAAAATAATGCTTTAGCTGAAGCTCATAAAAATTTTTTATTGCCTATTGTTGCCTATCCAAAAACACAACTATCTTATCTTATGCCTATCCAAAAGGCAGTACCTGCTCCTATTTATAGCTGGGAGGGTCCATGCGTGCGTGGGTAAATTACCATGATAGATAGATAGATAGATAGATAGATAATAGATAGTGTTGTGGCCTTGTTAGGGACAGAAATAAAGACACAAAGAGAGGAATTGAGTTAAACAAATATATTAACAGAAACAGTAATACAAACATATACAAACGAGAGTGTTACAACAAGAATGTTCGGTCCGACCGTCAGAGCTGACTGCTGGAAACTTCCCTCTCTCAAAAGGCAGTACCTGCTCCTATTCATAGCTGGGAGAATCCATGCGTGCGTGGGTAAATTACCATAAGACCTATGTTGACTATTATAAAGTTGGAGTTTGAAGATAGATTTCCCTATTGACCTCTGACAGTAAACGAGTTAATGTCAATTTTTAATGCATAACATGTCTGTATAGTAAATTTATATACCTAAATGTAATACTTTTACAAAATACAATGCGACACACTGCTACGTCTTGTGGGCCAGTGTGAATAAATGCAGTAGATAGGTTCAACTATCGTCCGGTTCATACTCCTCCCCGGTCTTTTGAACAGGAGTAGAAGTTTATTCCTCGTTTCCTTCTAAAGTCTTTCAATCTCTTTCACTCTCAGGAGTCCCTTTCATGTTAGTGGCTTTATCGCTTTGCTTGGGGTGAATTGATTAAAAGAAAGAAAGATACCTGAGCCATTCGTAGTTCATATACTAGAAAAAAAGACCTTTGCAGCATCTATGACTCATAGTTGACCTATTTTATTTTTACTCTTCTCCGAAAGAACCTTTTCCTAATATGACTAATGCGATCCATTATATAGCTTTTTCCCCATTAATAAAAATCGAAAATGGCCGCAAGTTCTTCGCAAATGATCAGTGGAAACATTACCTTCGTCCAATTGCAGGGAGGACGACGACAGAAATGGTATTGATTATTCTCGAAATCAAATCAGCAATGGGAGTTCGCTTTGGTTGGTAACAAAGCGGTGATCGATTTATTGCTCTGTTCCATTGTTGGTTGGTTCACTTATTTCTTATCTATCAGTGAGTCAGAGGTAGGGAAAAGTGGTTAGTAATAAGATATATACATTAATTATTTATAGACTTTCTAATGAACACTTCTGTTCCAAAAATATGTTGATTTGTCTCTCGTTTTAGTTATGCCGACAGATTCATACTTTATATTAAATTGAAACAATCTTTTTAGACGTCGTCTTAAAAACGTACTCGTGAAAAAAATTAACTGGGGCGATTTATCTCCCTTTACAGACGATAGGATTCTAAACGGTTTAATGTTAATTTGGATGTGGCGAGAATTTTTTTTTTAAGTGTATCAATTCATTGCTAAAGGTTAATGCCCGGTTTTCATTGTTAATATAAAATGACTTCTGTTTATTTTGATGCCGATTTCTGGCATGCTCCAAATTGAATGCATGCATCGTTCAGTTGCGAGTCAGACTTTGTTAAATGTTGACTTTTTGTCCGCAAAAGAATGCCTTAAAGATGGAGAATGAAAAGTTGTACTTTCGCCATATTATCCTCTATGAATTTCAGAAAAGAGTAAGCGTCGGAACTGTGATAAAAAAACATTCAGAAGGTTTATTTGGATAATGCTGCAGGTCTTCGAACGGTGAAAAAAAGTGGTTTGGAAGATTTGATCAGGGTTATTTTAACCTAAACACACCTTCCCACGTCAATGAAGAAAGAGGCTCTGCTTGCCATCAAATATTTCGATGGAGGTGATTGCTAAGAGTTTGAAAATCGATATCTCAACTGTCTTTCGCTATTTGAAGAGACTTGGGTTTGGCAAATCGAAAAGGTATTATTTTCCACCACGACAATGCAAGAGCGCATGTCGTAAAACAGACCTTCCAGAAGCTCAAAGTTTGAAATGGGAAACCTAGCATAAGCCACTGTATTCTTCTGGGTCAATACACGCTTCATTATTTCTAATATTTTATTACGTTACATTGTTCAGAAAATACAGTTTTTAAACATAAATGACAGCTCTTATTTCAGAAGAATTTTTAGTAACCAAAATAAGAGCTATTAAATTCTACACATTTTGGCCAACAAGATACAAGTGTAGTTATTCCACTTATTTAGAAGTTAAAAGTTTAGGCGACAACAAAATCTTCGAAGACATTTTAGACAGCATTTGGATCGCTTATGTTGTTGAGTAGCTTTCAAGTGATGTGGTTTCTCTTATTTGGTATTGCTCTTCGTTTATGATTCTATAGCGTCAGTTCAGAAGATTCGAAGAAGGTTGCTCCTCGCTAAATTCCACATGGTTCATTCGCTCGAAGCCATTTTTAACCCTTTATATGAGAAAGCGGTTATGAATACCTATGTCATCAACAGAGGGCTCATCGTCATCAGTACATTGACCTCGGGAGGGAAAGCAGTGAAAAACGGTTTGGTTTGGTCTGGTATATCAACACCTGAATGGGTTATTTAATGTCAACAAGAATTTTAGGATAAGTTCGTATAAAAAGAATATGTATTCTTTATAAGAAATCAGTTTGTAGATCAGGTTTTATTAACGTATTTTTATAAAGAGGGTTTTTTTGAGAGTCAAATGTATTGCTGGTAACTTTTTTTTAAATGCATTGTAGGTAATATTTTTATTTCTTTTTTCAAAAAATGTATTGCTGGTAATTTTTAGAAAATATATTTATTTTTATACTTTAAGGGTTAACTATTTTCTCATAGCTGGGACCCTAACAGGCGTTACCACTCCACGCTCCTGAAAACTTCCTAATCAGAGGCCTTGCTGCCAGATGTAGTTTATCGTCATACCCAGGACGCTTGAAAAATGGTTTCTATTAGGTTGGTGCAAAAATAATGACGTAATAATGTCATTTTTTGACGTTAAAAAATACGTCAACAAACGACATTATTACGTCATTATTTTTGCACCAACCTAATAATAGAGAGAGAGAAGTGATGAAATAATAACGGTGAAAATACTAATAAAATTTTCATAGCAGAAATTATTATTAAGTCAAGAGCTTATCTGTGTTTTGCTTAAAAGTGTGCCTGGTTTATTCAACAGCATTAAATGCGTCTGAAATATTTCGCGTTTGTTCAATAACCTTAAGAAATGTTTATTGCAGATGTGCTTTAACACCTACCCTCCTTGCTTAGTTTCGCACAAGACCACGAACTATGTACAGGACTTGATGTTTATTATCGCTTATATTCAAAGTCCTGTCAAGCGAATTAAATACACGCTGAAGTCATGATTTGAAAAAACTATGACAAGTTCCCGTTTAACGCGTGTAATTATGCAATTAGCGCGAGATCTTTCTGGAAACCTGTGGGCAACTCGCCGGTGAAACAGGCGAAAATACTGCTTAAGAAATCATGATAAAAAAAAAAAAAACTTTTAGAAAAATTTAAACATTCTGAAGCAACCAAGTCTTTTTTTAATGGTGATCCTAACATGGAAAGAAGCGTCTAATTCAACAGAGATTTAATAAAAGCAATCGATATTTAAAGGACATTTTATAATGAGAAAAAAAGAAGTCTATACACTCAACTTTGGAGAAATAATGTTGAATATTCACAATCTCCAAGTCTAAATATTTAAAACAATAGCTGACATGCAGGAGCCTTCACTGCATCCGTATACACTGCAGAAATGTTTTTAAATGTCGTTGTTGCAGTACTATTCTTTTTGGGAATTCATCCAGTAATCAATGAAGAATATGATGCTTTTAAAAGTTATAATCTTATATTTTCCACTGTAAACTACGCAGAGAGAACAGATTAATTCTAGATGCACTTCCCTCCAATTGGTTGACTCATAATTCATCGCGGTGAAATACGTAATTACTTTCCGAACACCCTAATAAAGAAGATGAAAAACTAATTCTCAACACAGTTTCCTACCATTCAAGTTTGGTTCTACCTTGGTTGGTTGGTTAATAATTCATAGCGATGAAATATGTAATTACTTTCTGTGAGGGAGAATATTTTCCCTAAAAGTTTGGACTTGGCCGTTGGACGAAAGACATAAAAATACTCCTACATCAAGACAAGTAGCAGTAGCAGCAAAAGCTACTTTTGCTGAAAAACAGTCATTCACGTCTAAACATTCTCTTCCCTAGTTTCTATACATTATTTTCCCCTGTATTAAAAGATAATAAACTTGTTGTTAACCAATTCCGGTTTTCTACTGCTGTTTTTGATAACTCAGTTACAACACTTTCCCAGCACCCTAATAAAAGAGACGATAAACTAATGCTCCAGACAGTTTCCAGACCAACGAAAGGTTTTTGCTAAGAATTTTTTTTTAATTTCCTTTTTCGAACCATTTTCCAGTCAGTTATGTGCCATGCATGATACACGCTTAGGCGATCATGTATCACTCGATGTAGGCAGGTTTTTTTTTCCCCGCAGCAGGTTGCTATATCTTTCTACGGAAGACCAGTTGCCAAGGCTCTAGAACCCGGTCTGTACTGCTATTTACCCAAAGCTGGCGGAAGAAGAAGAGAATTCATACCTTTCCCAAGGGTATTAGCACGTAAGTCTAATGGATTTGTCTGGAATTCGATCTCAGCTCTACCGATTCCTCAATCCGAGCCGCTATCCATTACTCCACCGTGCACATACTTAAATATAAATTGCCCAATGTCTTTTATAATCCATTCTCAAAGAGTTTTTCATTTATGTATTTTTTTTTTGTACCATGTCGGTTTCTTCATTTTTCAAATATCTCTTCTTTGCGTCTTTACCAGCGAGTTTGTCGTTTTTATCTCTTTACATATTTACTAAAGAAATATGTTATGTTTGTTTCTGAATTTGATAAGGTTTATATGCTTTTTTCTTTTTTATTCTTGATGTCTCTAGTATTTGTATTTAATCCCTTTTGTGTCTTTGAATTTAAGACCCTCTGATTGAGGTATTCATATATTTGTTTCAGTATCACATCACGCCCGAAAATCGTCCCACCCGAAAACGAGAACACTGTAGAAAAGGAATATATACTGTACTTGGATTCGTACCCAGAGACCGACCTGAACGCTCACAACCATGACAGAAGTGTTTTAATCCTTGAATAAACATACAGCTACGATGATCCTGCGCAGAAGTGCCTATACATGCGTAAATAATCATGGGTACTACGAGAATTATTTATTTACACTATTTACATTATTCGAACTATCTTTATTGCCATGTTCACGACGTTTCGGCCGTTGTACTTTCCGTCCTTCTTCAGGTGATATACGTCGGCAGTATCACGTGACATGCCCTTTCTGGACATCGCAGTTTCAGTTATTTCCATTTAATAACTAAACCATCCAAGATTTTGTTCACGTCTGCTGTGGCAAGGTATTGAACTCACAATTCTTTGAGTCAAGTCGCTGGATTACTTAAACCAAAGCCTTTATCCACGGGGCCAAAAGATAAAGACGTTTGTTGAAGTAATCCAAAACTGAGACATCCAGAAAAGGCACAGTACGTGGAACTAGAACAATCTACCCTGCTGGATGAAATAAAGGGTTCGGTTCGGAATTCCAACGGATATCACCTGAAGAAGGTCGAATGTACAACGGTTGAAACGTTGTGAATATGACAATAAAGGTGCAAACAATAGTCCGAACAATGTAAATAGTTACAATACCTCATCTCATAAATATAGAGAATTAATTATTTAATAAATTATTGTTAAAAGGCATTATTTATTTACGATTATTATTCATTTAGTTTGGCACAAGGCCACTACAATATAACACTCAATGCAAGCCAAAGTTTTGCAAATGATCCTGTTAACTATTGCTCAACTAAAGGAACCTATAAATGTTTACTTACCTTAGGTTAATCTGGTATAAGGCCACAAATGTTAAGCACTGAATGAGGATCAAATTATAACTGAAGAGTAAAGCGATGTTTGTGGCCGTAGTTAAGTTTGGCACAAGGCCTTAAATGCATCTGGAATACGACAAACTAACAAATAGAGACAAGAACACTCAACACTTTTTTATTTACCATTACACAGCTAAATGTGAAGAAATTAGAAGAGAAGAAGATTGTGATGCACCAGTTTTACTAGTGGAGAGGAACGGCCTACTTTAAAGTTCAACATTCGATTTTTTTCTTGGGTTCGAGACCTGATCACAGACTCTAGCTGAAAATTCGCAACTATTTCAGCTTTCAGGTAATCCTTCGAGATTATTTCTTTATTTAGAATTAAATGCACAACAACAAAAGTCTCAATGAATTACGAGACTGATAGACACTAGGGTATTAAGAGATTTACAGAGATTAGCATGGCACTAGGCAAAAAAGAAGTACGGATTATTATGCTGTACCAATCTTTAAAGAGCTGAGAACCTTTCTGCCAACCTTAAAGAATCAGCATTCGAAACTTTTGACTTGTTACCTGGGATCGAATACTGAACATCGACACGTACATGCTACTATTTCAGCTATTAGGCAGTCCACTCAGCAAGTATGCCAATTACTTTTTTCCAGATCTTCTACATTACCTGATAACACGAAATATATCTACTGCACCCGGAAGCAATTATTTAATCTTGTATAACTTGCCTGAATCTGCAGTAAAATTCACTGAAGCTTTATTAAGCTTGTTTTAGCTTGACACAAGAATACATGATAATACTTATGTTAAAAAAATAGCTGGTCACAGGTGGCATGTTTTATAATAAATGTATCGATATACAGTCACTTGAGAAAGAAAAGCTGATAGATATTTATTAGGCCACGACGCACAAAAACAACAGTAAGTAAAATTCAGGCTGTAATAGTCCTTTGTACGACTAGTGAAGATTAAAATCTTCAATTGTGACTTGTCAGGTTAGTTTGTTAACCATTACTCTAGAGCTGACGTTTTCCTTACCTGCAATGGTATATATTTCATATATTTTACTTTAAAAAGATTTGATTAAATAGTTCCCCACATATTCATTGCAAATATTTATATCGATTCGTCATTCAGCTTTCACCGTGGTGCATTGAATTTTCACTTTGATTGTATGTTATCAGGTGATACGATTAAAGGAGATAAGATACAAAGGTTCTAGGGATAGGGAAAAAAAAGGAGAAAGAAGGAAAGCGAGAAAAAGAGACAGGAAATGAGAGAGAAAAGGAGACAGAATATGAGAGAGAAAGGGGTAGAAAAAAAGAGCCAAGGGGGAAAAGAGGAAAAGGGAAGGAAAGAGAGAGAAAATAGAAAAGAGACAACGCTGAAAAGAGACAGAAGAGGCAGAAAAAATGGAAAAGATAAGAAAAAAGAAAAGAACAGAGAGAAAAAGGGAGAGAAAAAGAAATAAAGAGAGAGAGAGAGAGAGAGGAAAAGACAGAAAATGAGGAAAAGAGGGAAAAAGCAAAAATGGGAAAAGCAAGAGGAAAAAAGAAAGAAAGAAAGAAAGAATTAATAAAAAAGAAGAAAAAAGAGAGAAAATGATTGATAAAATAAAGAGAAGAAAAGACAGAAACGGAGGAAAAAATGAGGAAAAGAGTAAACAGAAAGAGAGAGAAAGAGAAGGAAAGTAAAAGCAAAGATAAGAAAAGAGAGTGGAAGAGAGAGGAGATGAAGGAAACAAGAAAAAGGAAAGAAAAGAAGAGAGAAAAACAAAAGGAAAAGATGAAGCCGACAGAAGGAGAAGAAAAAGAAAAGAGTGGAAAATGAAAATAGAACAGACAAAGAGAAAGAAAGGGAAGAGAACAGACAGAGAAAAGCAGGAAAAAGAAAGAGAAAAAGAAAGAGAGAAATATAGGAAAAGAGAGAAAAAAAGAAAAATGAAAAGAGAAAGAGAAGAAATAGAAAAAGAGAAAGAAAAGAGCGAAGATAAAAAGAGAAAGAAAATAGAGAAAAAGAGAAAGAGAGAAGAACAAATGAAACAGTTGCATGAAATAGATTTTGAAAAGGAAAAAAACACCAGTATTATACGAAATGTCACAACCGTATAGCGGCCCTACCCACAGTTTCACAGATAGCTTTGCACGACTTAAGAGTAAATACAATGTCAATAATCCTCAGACAATCTAGGCAATTTTATACGTAGTAAATTCTCGATGCCTTTTTGTTTACAATGATATTCACTCTGTAAGAGGCCCAAGAGCCACTCGAGGTAGTGGGTTACAGAGTAAGAGGTACAGTTTATTGGGATATGTGTGGAAGTTAACACTAGGCTTGAACAGGTTAAGATTGTAGTGACTGAGGAAGCATCCTCTTGTGAGGCGGTCCCACAAAACAGGGGTTCGTGGGAAGAAGCTGCTCAAATGGAACTTACATCACAATCGAACACGAAGGGAATGAGGGTATTTTGATACAATGGGCGTGACATGGCAGATCTTAGCCGAGAAGGTTATGATTTGCGGAACTAAGGAATGTAGTCCGTCTGAACGCTTTCCGTGGAAATAGCGAGAGGCTTGCGAAGTTTCGTTTGCAGGAAAGGGGTTGTAGCGTGGAAAATAATTAATCGCGCACAAGGACGCGGAGACGATTTTGAATTCTATCGAGACAAGAAAATGATGACTGAACTGCTCCTGCTTAAATATGGCAGCAATACTCCATCTTCGGTCTGATCTGGCTCTTGTAAAGGTAGAGGATAGCAGCAGGAGTCAGGCAGTTGCTGGAGCGGTACAGGGAACCAAGCATCTTTTGCGATGGATCATATGTACAAGTTTCACTTAAGGTCTGAACTGAATTTAAGTCCCAGTAGGCCCTCGAGGCATGGGGGGGGCGTCCATTCGTCATGATTGGTGGATGTTCTGGGTTTAATTGGCAATGATATAATATCACTAATTTGTTTTTTGAGGAATTGACCAGCCAGTTGTATCATCAGCATAGATATTCATAAATGATAGGAGTATACTCTTAGGCAGATCCTTTAGGTAAAGTAGAAAGATGGTTGAACCGAGAAGTGAACCTTGGACCTCGAAGGACTGGCCTTAACAACTATCCTCAGGGACCTACCCATTAGGAGGCACGTTATAATTGAAAAGCCTCTTCCAGTGATTCTCTAGCGAGAGAGCTTGTGAGGCAATCCTTTATGCCACAGCTTGTCAAAGGCCTTTAAAATATCATCCATGAGATGCAATTGTTCTCTAATGCCTACCTGATTCTGTGAGTAATGGCAATTATGATATCAGCAGTGGAACATGACGATCGAAACACGTACTGTTTGTCACTCAAGTGGTTGTCCCTATTGAGGGGATCAACAACCTTCTTGTTGGTTATAGCCTCAAAGTTTGCTAATGATAATGAAAGGCTGATGGAGATAAGCATTCACTCGAATTCTTGGAAACATGGCAGATACTTGACACTTTCCACTGACTTCAAGCAGCGGTTAAATGATTTCGCTATTAGCATATGTAGATGAGATGACATGATTAATACAAAGGAAGAAACCTACTTTTGAATATATCAAAGAACAGCTTATTTGTTTAGACAATATATATAACGAATTGGCCACTGTCAAGGTTGATAGTGGATGTAGCAACTTTTTACTATAACTACGACTGATAAGTGTATGGTTACCGAAGTTAAGAAGTGTCGAACACGATCAACATCAAATCTGGTTTCAATGGCAATTACAAGTTTTCCAGTAAAAAAAAAAAAACGGTAAATTCAGAGAGACGTGAGAAAACCGTTGAAAACTGATAACGACTGATGTGACAGAAAAATTCAAGAACAATTTCTGCACATTTGGTCAATCCCCACATCGAGTGTTCTTCTTTGAAAAATACGATAACTTGACGCTCAAAATCAGCGTGCTGTTTCGCCATAGGAGAAGGGCAGAACGAAAGACGAAAGTTGTCTGCAAATAACCTTTAAATGACGAGCCACAAAATTGAGCAGCAGTTAATCAACCATAAAAGAACCAATCAGAGTTAAGTAATTACGCGCGAGTCGAGTAATTATCCAAGGTCATTAATATTCAGGGAATTTATTCAAAGTCAATTATAAAACAGCGATAATAAATTTGCCGCTTTTTTACTGGGCTCCTTGTAAATAACTATCTACACTTTTTTTATGTGTTTTGTCCCTTCAGGACATGGGTGAACATGATTCTCTGCAATTTCTTATCTTTTGTACCTTTTAACAGTGTTTACTTTTCACTATTTCTTCCATCCCCTATCTACCAACCAACACTAGTTCATTAGGGAGGTTACTTTTCTTTTTTTACTTTTTTTTACTTTTTTTAAGCTCCTTGGGTTCTTCATGTCAAAAACTTTTCAGCATTTATCGCACTTTGATATTTCACTGTTATTGAGAACCGAATGTTGTACTGAATTTTGCCGTTAAAACTTTTTGAACAGTTAATGGATTTCATTTTTAATCCAATAATGTTTCAATAGACAACCTTGAATTTGAAATAGCCGGCAGGCATGAATTTGCACTGTTCTAAAAATAGGGATGTCACCTCAAAGACGTTTATCCACTAAACATAACATTTAAAATACTAACAAGTATATATATATATATATTATAAATTAACTGATTTAAAATATGTTTTTCTTCGCTACACAGTTATAACCATGTTTCAAACATTGAAGCTAAAAGCTTCGAATTTAATTTTGTAATTAAATTAAAGACATTAGTTCTATTTCATCCTCAAGCGAATTTTGGAGTAACTTATTTTTAAATTTACTGGGTTTAAAGGCACGGCAAAAATCATAATTTACAGTTTCCAAGGATACAGAGAAATTCATTCATCCAGACAAGGAGTGGTTGCGTGTTCATTTTATCGACTTTTGTTGTATCAGATATTAGTTACGTTTGAAAAAGGGGTTTGAATTTTTTCTTTTTCTATTTTCTTTTTAAAAATATGATACCATCGCGACACAGAAAATTCCCATGTTTCAAAACTGAAACTAAAACTATAAATTTAATTATAAAAATTAAACATAAAATCCAATTTTTTATAATGTTTATAATTAAATTTATAAATTTAGTTTTAGTTTTGAAACATGGAAATATGTGTCGCTATGGAACCATATTTAGAAAAAAAATTATAATATATATATATATATATATATATATATATATGTCTCTGACTTATAATTATAATTTCAACTCATACAGCGTAAAGAAAGGGATCGTCCGCTGCTTACAGCACCGAGCAAAAGTCATGTGGCGACCCAGAGACATTAGATAAAGAAGTGATCAGTATAAGTAGTACCCTACAACGTAACAATTACCCAGGGTACATGGCAGCAGCCCCGAAAAACTGGGATAGGCGGGTACAAGAGGAGGAGGACAACAACACTCAGAAAACAGTCTGCATGCCTTATGTTAAGGGGTTATCAGAGAAAATACAAAGGATCTGCGGTCCATATAACATCTGGACAGCCTTCAAAAGCTTGACGACACTTCGCAGATATCTCTCCCGAGTAAGACCCCTCATAGAAGAGAACATGACTAAAGACTGTGTGTACTGTATCCCGTGCAGCTGCGGAAAGAAATATAAAGGGGAGACAGGCCGCCCCCTTAAGGTAAGGCTTCAAGAACACCAGAAAGTTGTAACATGAGGGGAAGTGGAAAAATCAGGCGTGGCTGACCACATATGGAGAGAGAAGGGAGATCGCCGCCCTCTGTGGGATCAGGTTGAGATCATAGACAAAGAACACCATTGGAAAATTCTTAAACTTAAGGAATCAGCACATATGCTAGGCCACAAAAATCCCCTGAGCTGAACAAGCATAGAAATGAATACAATATAGGAACCAGTAATAAGGAGTGCCAGAGAAAAGTGATAATAACAACAAAAATTGCAATATGATTTCTGGTAAAAACATGGAATGATAACAGCAAAAAATTGCAAATATGAGCACTGGTAAAAAAATGATTGAAGACATTAGGTTTATAATACCCAGAAATTCATACACAGATATCCTCAAGGACACATGGCACAGTGGATAAAGGCGTTAGTTAGATCCAGTGACAGGACCCGGTTAAGGCAGTGGAGAACTTTCAGAGGGAAATTAACAGGAGATAAATGATAATTGACATTCATTAAACATGGAACGTGGAACTAGAACAGTCTACCCCAGTGAGCGAAATCAAGGGTTCAGTGCGACATTCCAACCACCTGAAGAAGACCGGAGCGTACAACGGCCGAAACGTTGTAATAGATATGGCGACAAAGATGAGGACAGTAGTCCGAATAATGTAAATAATATATATATATATGAAGGGGTGATGAAAAGTTCTGGTTCCGACCAGAAAGTAAAAGTATGGCCTCGAGCTATGAAACATAGATGTGATTCAATATACACTCAGCACTGTCATTAACACTTTCACTCCTAAAATTCTAATGCTTGCTTATTAAAATACTGTTTTTTGGCAGACAATTGGGGTAGTGCCATACGCAATATGAAGATGTTAGAAAAACTATTCAAGACAAAACAGGCAAATGGTAATATTAGAATGAGATAATTAGCAGTGAAGAATGTTCAGTAATTCTGCTGATTTTAGTCATTTTTATCTGGGACGCACAATTGAAAGTGATGCTTGATGTATAAAATATTTATTAAAAGAAAAGGTTAAGACAAAACTGAAAGGACATAAAAAACGAGGATGTTAAAATTTAAATGGTTACTAACAAGGAATGTGCAATTCTGCTGATTTCGGTAAAATATACATGACACAAACATTTCACGTAATTCAGGAGAAATAAAAGAATTTCGGACAATAACAAGCCCACTCACATTTTCTTTTGGACAATTAACTTCAGTGACCTTAAAAGTCGGCGGGGTGTGGGCTGAAATCTATCCGTTCGCCAGAGGTCGCTCTATGCGTTGACACTGGTGATGCTGTCGAAATGTCATTCCTAATTGGCACAAAAGAATACATGTGAAATTCATCCTCTCACAATACCGAGAATACATTATTCGAAGTTTGTGTAAAGTTAGACACTCGTCACAAAATAAACGGATCTAAAGGATCAGTATTTTTGACTTATGTAAAACTTATATTTAGGGCGGATATTTAACTGAATTACTTTGCGGCTGTAAAGTACATTTTGCAACTTTTGGGATAAAGGGAAACTTTTTATATTTTGTTTATTCACATTTATTGACTGCGCTCGTAGGATAATGGTTATTGGAGTAAAAAGTAGAACTGGGTTCAATTTCTATCCGAATCTGTTCCATTAACTTTCGTGATACGTCTTTTTACACAGGTAAAAATGGTGAAGGATTTGTACACATCCCTTGCTAGGCTTATTAAAACAATTTTAATTCCTGATTGAACTTCTGGGATGAGGTGTTATCATTATTTACATTTATTTACATGCATACTACAGTGTAACCCGGATATAAAAGAGTTGTCGGGACCGGAGAAGAAGTATCTTATATCCGGGTTTCTCTTATATCCGGGTTTGGTCTATTTTGTTTAGGTAAGTATGGCACTAATTTGGGACCAAAGAAAATCTCTCTTATATCCGGGATTCTCTTACATCCGGGTTACACTGTATTTTCCTCATTTTTGTCGTTATTACCATAACGTTTCGATCGCTGTGCTCTCTGACCTTTATCAAGAGTTTGCCGATCCGTGTAACCTTGAGAGAATTTCGAAATGACACCTTCATTTGATCCCTGGGGTAGATTGATCTCGTTCTACTGACCAGGTCGATGTGTATCATATTTAGTACTACTCAGTCATTGCGTACCCCGTTTCAATTGAGTTTAACTTTCCACTGCTGCTGTTGTTTATCTGTTCATCAGTCTTTGACCAGATTGACTGTGATACAAAAAAATCAACTCTCTAGATTAATGGATGATAAAAATGACTTTGTGATGGGTTTGCAAGAGAAGGAATTGATTTTTCTTTCTCTTATTAAATTCACTTTAGCTGAAGCTGACCAATCAGTTGACCAATGTTCAAACTTTGCGTAAAATTTATTTTTCCAGCTATACTCTTCGAAGACTCTCACTCAACAAATCGCTTACCTTTTGTTGACAATGTTTGCCGTAATCTCTAAATATAGAATCCAGTGATGTGTTCAATATCAGAGGTTGGCAATGAAGATTTGGAGAAAGTAGCAGCTGTTAAGTAATTCTTTAAGTATTCGATATCAGAGGTTGGCAGTGAAGATATTTTGGGAGAAAAAAGCAAAATGGCTGCCTTTATACACGTCGGATTGAATATTTTGAGCTTTCTGATTGGTTAACCCTTCTCTTGGTGGACTATAAAATGAGTCAGCTCATTTTGGTTGGCTCACTAGTACATACATGTATCCCAAAAACTGTAACACCTTTATCAAGCGATGGATTGGAATGCATGGAAACCCATACACTAATGAGGATCAGAGAATGCTGATTAAAATTTAATGAACTTAATTCTTATTTACGGAAGTGTGTCCAGTTCGAATGGGTAACAGTTGAGCTTGAAGGTATTTTTAATTTTTTTTCATTTAAATTCCTTTTGCCAAATTTGAGATATTTCGAAAATATTCGGCTCACAATTACTATGTCATTAAAGTCACGATCCAACGTTTTATCCTACTGGGTTGTTCACCCGTGAAACAATCTAGAGGGTAGGACGTTGAACCTTAAACCAAATCTGCCCGTTGCTGAAACAACTGCTGCTGCTTGTCATGCTTGACTGCTTTTCTTTACTGCTGCCGCTGCAGAAGCCTTCCTGCCATTGATACAAAATGAGGAGTTTTGACCAGGATGGCGAACGCGATTTCTCAGAATACCATGTGGGCATAAAATTCTGACAGTAATGAAGTGCCTTTGTCTAAGTTTTGGATATAAGAACAAAACGGCGCGAAATCAGCAGAGGACCGCAAAAATTTTGAAACTTTGACACGCTTTCCGCACTCAGATTCCTTAGAGAGGCTAGGTCGCACGTTGGATTGATACGCCAACGAGGAGGCATGCGTTCACCTGAGGTCCTTCCTTTCACTACCCCATAGAATCGATGCTTCCATGTCTGCCCCTTTCGTATAAAACGAATATGAAAAAGAAACCGTATTTTGATGATACAATATGTTGTGGCTGTGAACTCTAAAGAACTTAAGCCATTGGCGATACGTAACGCAACATCATTTCTCTTTTGTTATTTATCAAAGGATCCCGTAGCGTATTTATTTCGATGCTAGGCCTACTAAAGAGGCCCGTCTTTGTAAGTTAAGCTAACCCCTTATTTGAGAAGTCTTAATTCTATATTTCTATATGATAAATATCTGGTTACTTGAACCGCTAAAGATAGCGTGACAATCGTATAACAAATTAGGAGTCAGCATGAAACTTTAAGTCGCAGAAAGGCAACACTGAGTTTCGTTTTCCCGATATATATATTTTTATATTACTTTTTTTTATATTATTTTATATATATTTTTATATTACTTTTTTTTATATTATTTTATATATATTTTTATATTACTTTTTTTTATATTATTTTATATATATTTTTATATTACTTTTTTTTATATTATTTTATATATATTTTTATATTACTTTTTTTTATATTATTTTATATATATTTTTATATTACTTTTTTTTATATTATTTTATATATATTTTTATATTACTCATGCTTATGTATATTTTATATTTTACATCGAGCACTGTTCTTATAGCGTTCCTTATTTCTTCTCTTATACAATATATTTTTTATCTTTTTTTTTTAAATCATGTTCACGCCAAGCATGGCATTAAACGCAAGGGTTTACTGGGTGTGAGACGCAAGGGGTTACTGGGTGTGGAAGAATTATAAAACAGAAACACCAGAAAGGGGCGATTACAGAAGAAGAGTAATCATGAGGACAGTAGATAGCGATTGACATTCCATTTAAACATTTGAGAATTAAAGTTTGGTTGGTAAGCATGGAGCCAGAAAGGAGCTCCACGAGCGAGAAGTGCGAGAAAATAAACTGTTAGCATAGAACTTTAGATCTAGCCAACTCAACTGTATATTGATGATAACTCGTTGCCAGTCTCGTACAGCGCTTATATTCATAAAGTGTAGGTACCATAACGAAACGCTCACCGAACAATGACTAAGAAAGAATTTATAGTTAAAAGCACAGGTAGGCAACTTTACGGCGGTGGGAAAGTGACTAAAGCCGAGATGCCATGTCAGGACCAATGATATTGCTGATACTTCTTTGGATTTTATAAGGATCTCTAGATATATATCAAAGAAAAAAAACCGATGGTCTTTAGATGACTATAATGTCGTTCCAGTCGTCTGAAGATCATGAGAGCGTGAAACTCGGGTAATGACACAGGCTGTCCTTTGATAACGTCGTGAAGTGGGTTTTTTGTTGTTGTTTTTTTTTTTTTTTTTTTTTTTTTGCTCTGTCTAGGCAATCTAGTCGTTGAGCAATTTTCTTTCCTGTGTAGGTAGGTGTTTCCGTTTAGGTCATTTTCTCTTTTCTTTCATGGTTCGAAACATAGTTGTTTTTTTGTTTTTTTCTTTTAGAAAACTCAAAAATTAACTAAGATACGACTGTCTGAAAAACCGGAAGTCAAAATAGATACAAATGAAAGAAAAGAGAAAAAGTGAAAAAAAAAAAAGAAAAGAAAAAAAAAGAAAACAATAAAGAGTGAGTGTAAAGTGAAAAACAAACGACAAATGTATGAGGTCATCATTATTTGTTGGTTTTCGATAAACCTTCAGTTCACTATATTTATGTGTGTGTATTAAAATGATGTCGACGTATGATTAGGTATGGTAGAATTCGTTTTGTTTTACGGCATATCAACCTCAGTGTGTTATTTAATGCCGACAAGATTTTTATTGCTGGTAATTTTTTTTTCCAAAAATGTATTGCTGATTATAATATTTATTTTCAAAAATGTATTGCTGGTAATATTTTTATCCAAAAATGTATTTCTGGCATTAAAACCTATTTTTACACTTTCACAGAATTTTGACCCCCAGTTTAGAGGATAAATATTTGCCCATATCTGGGATCCTAACAGGTGCTACCACAAGGGTCAGAGTTGACCTGGGAACACCAGCAATTAGGATGTGTTTCCGCGCTCCTCAAAACCTTCTGGTCAGAGGCCACGTGTCCCAGATATTTCAGCTGCCTCTTCCTGATGTTAAATGTTTCGTCTTTGTTTCCATTCTCTCCAAAACCTCGTCGTTGCTCACATGTTCGGTCCATGGTATCCTTAGCATCCTTCTGCAGAACCACATTTCTGTAGCTTCGAATCTCTTCTTCACCTTTGGGGAGATTGTCCACCTTCGCTGCTGTAAAGGAGGACTGATATCACGTAACAGCCCAATACTCTTTTCTTTGTTTCCAACGAAACTTTCCTGTCTCTTAATACTCTGCTTACTTTTTGGAATGCATCTTTGGCTAACCAAATTCGTCTTCGGATCTCAGTGTCGCACTTTCCGTCCTCTGTCAGAACACTTCCCATATATTTAAATTCCTGTAACTGCTTGATTTTAGTGTACCCGACTTAGTCCTATTAGGATTAATTATTGGTGAGCAAAATTTTGACAAATTATACAGACGTCATCGTATTAGTGGCAGACACAGAAATAAAAAATATAGGAACTCCTAGACAAGATAAGAAAGCGGGAAGGAGTAACCATAAATTATAAGAAGACAAAATGTATATTTGTCAGTAAGAGGAGCAGACCAAGATGTGAATTAAAATGGCGATATCAAAATCAAGCAAGAGAAAAATTAAATATCTGTTTTAAGAGAAACGTAAACAGTGACACAGAAATCCGAAGGCAATTTGGAATCGTGCGAGATGTCTGCGAAAAGTTAAACAAAGTATTAAGAAACAGTAAAATTTTGTTAAATATAACAATTGCTGAAATGCTATGCAACATAAAGCCTCCTATATGGCATAACGTAAAAAAAAACAATTTATTGTTGTTTTCAGAAAATCTATAATTTATTTTTGCTACGTTGCATATCAGCTATGAAACGATGTCAGTCATGACGAGGAAAGAATGCGGACAGATGTCTAAGTAAATGGAACCGTTTTTGTTTTTGATTCTTTAATTGCAGAGATTAAAAAAATATTAACAATTATTCGCGCTCATTCCAAAAGTTGTTCGGACAATTTAATTCTTGGAATGATAAGGATTCTTCTCGAAAATACAAAATGATACGCTGATTATATTTCCTATCTCTCATTTTCTTTCTTTCTCTCTCTCTCTCTCTCTCTCTCACACACACACACACACACACACATATATATATATATATATATATATATATATATATATATATATATATATATGAATTTAGATAAAAATGGCAGCGGTAAAAATGGCAAAAATGGATAAATAAGAAACAACAGCAAAAGAAAAAAAAATATAGTTGAATATCTCACAATGAGTTTATTAAAATCTTGGATACAATACATAATTGAAAAACATGCGAAATTTGTCAAATTAAAAAGAATATTCAACTAAAGCTCCCCCCCCCAATGAGATTTTACTTTTTAGGCGATTACGTCTGAACACGCTGAAAAATTTGGGAAAAAACAATTATAGGTCCACTTGATGAAACCGAAAAAACAAAACAAAACAATAAAACATTAATTATTTCAGAGATTATCAGACAACAACAGGGTCAGACTGGTGCCAGTAAAATTTAAAATCTTGTCTGATGCGTTTTCAATCTTTTAATACTCAAGTGTGAAGTCTCTGAGAGGCGTCATATAGACATTTAGCAAATAGGTGTGAACAGAAATTCAAAAGGTTTGCTGAGGGAATAGGCTAAATGAACTCTAAAATATTTACTTCGTTTACCATAATTTACCAATAAAATAATTAAATTAGACTCTGAGAGTCAATACGAATTCTGTGAATGGGATTGCTAACCTTTGCCTTTGCGATTTTTCCGATTCCCTGATTCCGATTAATCGTCCCAACACTAAATATATATATATATATATATATATATATATATATATATATATATATATATATATATATATATATAAAATAAGTGTATATATATATATATATATATATATATATATATATATATATATATATATATATATATATATATATACACTTATTTTATATATATATATATATATATATATATATATATATATACACTTATAAATTCGAGGGTTTTTCGAAACGAGTCTAGTTATATGTGTGTGTGTGTGTTTGTGTGTGTGTGTGTGTGTATACACATCTAATCCTAATGTCAGCTATCAATTATAAAATTAATTATAGTCATCAAATTCACTTAAACACGCTACGATTTGTGCTTTTACTGCAATTAGGAGTAGGAACCTAGCCCCCCCCCCCACACCAATAAAACTTCTAAAAATCGACATCGAAAATTTAAAAAAATGTTTTTAATACTAGGAGCGGGAACTTAGCACCTATTTAAAACAAGAGAAGAAGGAGCCTAGCTCCCCCCCACTAGAGTAAATATCTATTTAAAAATATTTATTTTAAAATTGAGGAGGCGGGACATAGCCCTATTTTAAACTAGAGGGATGAGAGCTTAGACCCATCCTTCTTGAACGGTCATAATTTTCTTTTGTCGAATTGCCATTTTTACCTATTTATCCACTTTTGCCATTTCTACCGTTGCCATTTTTACCGAGCACCATATATATATATATATATATATATATATATATATATATATATATATGCATGTTTCATTAAAAACGACAGACAAGGTACTACTGTTAAGATTTTTATTTAATTCTTCTTGTGTTCGTAAGAACTGTCCAAATGCTACACATTTACACACCCCTTTTTACACACCTATTTTTTACACACCTATTTTTTACACACCCTTTGTCCAGAAAAGAAAGTTCTTGTTCGAACACAAGAAAAATTAAATAAAAAGCTTAACCGTAGTACCTTGTCTGTCGTTTTTTTAATGAAACATGCATAAAGGAAGGATTGCTGCCTAAATATACAACTATATATATATATATATATATATATATATATATATATATATATATATATATATCGTATAATTGATAGCGGGTCGCTATCAGAGGGCTTAGTATGACAGACTGGACTCAAACCTGAATTCAAAACCTGAGCCGGGTAGTTTAGGGATCTTGTGAAACACTATGAGCACCGGTTTCCTGTATACAATTCTTCTGAGAATTGGGGATGATTGTGCGCAGTCTTGCAAGACTATAATCGAAATCATATTTGTAGTCAACGCCATCTGACAGTCGTTAACAAAAATTCTTTGCCAGTCAGTTGTGTTAATCCAATATAATATACCAAGATATATATCAAGATATATATATCAAGATATATATCAATAAAAATCATAGGGACCTAATGGGATAGACTGGGTTTGGCTCTTTGGTTATTTCTTGGCGTACTATATGCCCCAGTTCTCTGTATTCAGTTCTCCTGAAAATTGTGTATAGTTCTGCACACTTCTTCACCACGATGATCAATCTGTTTAGTTCTAGGAACTGAATTGTTGGACTCTCACACATCGAAGACAACGGGAGGGAAGAGTCCATAGGAGTAGATAAGTTCGCCTATGGCACTATTCACACTCCTCTCTGTTTTTTTAATATGAGTTGTGGTTCATACCTTACTTCTTGTTTAAGTTTGGGTTACCGGTCTCTTCTAAAGTTTACTTTCACACTATACTCTGAAATGTCATTCACTAATTATTTCTTGACCTCTTCAAGTCTAGAATTAGCAGTCGTCTTTCCTACATTGCCTCAACAACTTCACATTTTCTTCTTTTTTTTTACATCATATCACCATAAGCAATGCGGACATGCCACTAGTACGCAGGGGGTTACAGGGAGTGAAAATGAGAGAGAAGACTGAGAATAGGGAGGATTGAGGATATGACAAAAAATGAACGGTGTTCAAGAAGATAGAAGATGTGTCGGAGTTAGCTCCTCCTTGGCTCCTTAAACCGGAAGAGAACAGGTCATTTCGACCTTTACCTTTCGGTTGTGCTCCCTACACGCTGTTAACCCGAGGTAGAGACTAGCAAGTTACCTTTTCAGTTTAGTTATATTACGAACCTAGTCGTAATATACTTCTAGGCATTTTTAGGCCTTGGGTTTCTTTTAGCTAAGCTCTATTCATTTTTTAGATAAACTTTACTGTCTTAGCTTACCAATTCTCTTGCTAGTCTCCCTTACCACAAGACATTGACTTCTCGCTAAAAATAGTGTCGGCGACGGAAACGGTCAATACAAAATCTCTGGCCTCCGTGGCCTGGACGTCGATCACCGGGCTGTGTATTAAGTTACCCTCCCATTTCTTTTTGTCTGCCAACTTGACGATAGTTGGAAACTTTGCTTTCTCTCTCTACTTTGCCTTTCTTCTGGCTCCTTTCTCGGCATTCCGTCCCTACTGGCTGCCTGCACGTCGTCCATAACCTTTCCCGTACACTACGTTTGTAATTATTACGGGAGGTTACTAATATCGGACTCGACCGGCAGACACGCAACGCCTGCACTGGACTTTTGACATGCCCGAACAACATCGCAACGCCAGCTCCTCTTTCCTTCCCAACACGTCAAGTTGGCATCCCGGCAACGACCAACAATAACCTCTAACCACAATGACCAGTAGCGTCAACGATCAACATCAAGTTTGGCATCCCGGCAACGACCAACATCAGCCTCAAACTACAATGACCAAGCAGCGATTATCTGCAACGACCAACATCAACTTCAACTGCAACGACCAACGGCAACGACCAACATCAACCTCAAACTACAATGACCAGCAGCGATTATCTGCAACGACCAACATCAACCTCAAACTACAATGACCAGCAGCGATTATCTGCAACGACCAACATCAACCTCAAACTACAATGACCAGCAGCAATTATCTGCAACGACAAACATCAACTTCAACTGCAACGACCAACAGCGATCACCTGTAACAACCAACCTCGACCATCAATGCCTGCACCGGAACATCTGCATCTCTACCGTTCCGACCACCTTTATTTCTTTATTACTTTTCTAGAATAAATTAGCTTATATCTTATATATCCTCGTTCGGTCGTCTATGTTGTTTCACCTTGTCAGATTGAACGTCTTCGAAAATGTTAGCGGGCCTCTTGTGACCTCATCACCCTTTTGTGATACGGGGGCTCTCGAGGGGTCTGCTACAGATGGCGATTGATGATGCATTTAAACTTTTGAAGATTGTAGTTATCTGAGGAGTAAGGAAACGGAAGGAAGTTCCACATGTGGGAAGTGCGAGAAAAGAAACTCTTGGAGTAGAAGTGGCGGTTGCATTTAGCTATTTCAACAGTAAAAGGGTGCGACCTAAATGCCAGTCTAGTAGCCTTTCTTACTCTCATACAACACCGCAAAGTAACTGTCTACCTTGGGTGGCTGTTGGGTCTTGCATTATGTGAACATTACTTTTATATATATATATATATATATATATATATATAATGTTGTGAATGCCAGTGTGTCACACTTTTTCAATTTTATCCCTAGCGGCCGTAGCCCAACATATCGTACCATTTTGGAATTACACCTACTCTGTGACCAAATTAAAAATTTTCCAGACCAGATCTGGACCAGCAATACTGAAATTTTGGATTTCCAAGTTTTCATTACAGCGAGTGTTTTCGGATTCCGCCATCTTGGCACAATTCTAACAATTCTTTACCAATAACACAATTCTAGCTTTCATGTTCAAATGAAAAAAAAATACCATTCTCAAATTACAGTGTTTTGAAATAAAATTGTCCGGCTTTTCAACTTTACCCATAGAGGCCGTAGCCCAACATATATCATTTTGTAATCAGGTTGACTCCGTGCACAAATTAAAAACATTTCGGACCCGCAGTTTTCGGAGGTTTTTTTTACGTAATTTTTTGCGACGAATTTTTTTTGTACGATAACAATTTTATAACTTGGAAATAAATTTGGGAATAATCAAAATTAATTGCGAAATCCACTGAAAGTCACCCATGAAATAAGAAATAATTGTTTGTACGAAAAGTAAGGACATATGTACATCAAACTGTCTTTAAATTAAGTGGTAGCAGAAGAATTATAAATGAATTTTAAAAAAGTAAGCTTAAATACTGATGCAATGCTTAAATGAAGCGATCAGCTTTGAGTTCTTCCGCAGTTTGTAGCCTATCGCATCTACTTCTCCCTACCTATTGTGATGAAGGCCCAATCAAGAGCCCTCCGCATGAACTAGCTTAAATTCCGCCCGATAAGGCGGCTTTTAAGCTATTATATATATATATATATATATATATATATATATATATATATATATAGAGAGAGAGAGAGAGAGAGAGAGTGAGAGAGGGAGGGAGAGAGAGAGAGAGATGTGTGTGCGACGTCACACATTATGAAGTGGACAAAGTCCAACAATTATTTTAAGACATTTTTTATACGTTCTTTCTATAGATAAAGATATTTAAGTAAATGCTCTGTTTATAATAAACAGTATTAAAGACATTTACCGGCCTGAATGTTCGAAAAATTTTCATAAAAAATATGCGTCCTCCGACAGGAATCGAACCTGTATCCTATACGGAACCGTCATGTAGCCTAACGTGCTTTAACGATTTAGCAACAGAGGAGCGTTTCAGTTAGCAAGGTCGATTTTGTTGTTTTTAAACTAGTTTAAAAACTAGCGTTTCGATTAGCAAGGTCGATGTTACTGTTTTTAAACAGTCCAGTTGCCATCCAAGCCTATAGAACTCGGTCTGTCCTGCAGTTCAATCTACGCATAGCTGGGTGGGGGTGAGGAGAAGAAGAGGACTCATACCTTTCTCAAGGATTCGAGTGGAATTCGAACTCTGCTCTCCGATTCCTCAATCTGAGCCGCTATCCATTACTACACCGTACAGACATGCAAAATATTTTTCAACCTGGTGAAATTTAATCATTTTAATTTACGGATAATATTCAAATTCAAATATAGCATCCTAAATATCAGCCCTTATTCGCCTGGCATTAGTTTTAAATGACGACTTCTTTTTTGTATATATTGTGACCATTTAAAGTTCATATTTTACAAGATTTCAAGCCAAAACTTGGAAATTTTCCAACATATTTCAATGAAATTTTCTCCTTCCAAAATGATAGTTTATACTTATAATTTAGAATCTAAATTTTAGTTATATGGAAAAGGCGTCATTTTAAACTGACACCAGGTGATATGTGTTTATGATTTTACAAAGTATGCCGTCGTTTTTGACAATCTGGGTCAACGATTTAATTATAACACACACACACGTCACATCACACACGCACACGCACTCGGGCACTCTCACACCTATATATGCACACACGTGCGCGTACACACGACTTCTATTCCATAATTTTTACCACGGAGATATTCTCATTAAAATTGGTAATTAATTCCTCAAATAAAATCATTAGTAAATTTTAAAACAAGAAGTCGAACCTGTGTCTGTCTTTCTGGTGATAAAGTAGAAATTAAAGTCACGAATTTCTAAAATATCATGATTATTTTCCTTAAGGACTTAATTTCTTGATTTCAGATGAAAACATGGAACATTTCCAATATATTTCACTGAGATCCTCACTTTGCGAAATAAGCAAGGCAACAAAGCCACTAACACGCAGATGGTTACTGAGTGTGAAAGAATATAAGAAAAAAACTGTTAAGGAAAGCGAACAATGAAAAGACAAGAACTAAGAAGACAGAAAATAACGATTGACATTGCATCTAAATTTTTGAAAATCAAAGTTGATTGTGAAGTAACAAGCCGGATGAGAGTTCCAAAAGAAGTGCGATAGAAGAAAGTATTAGCACAGAACTTGCGGTTACATCTAGCTATTTCAATTGTAAAATGAGGAAATTTTGCCGCCAATCCAGTACTACGCTTCCTTAAATTCATAATGTCTTGGTATCATAGAGGAAAGTTAATCAGAACAATTACCATGAAAGTATTTATAGAAAAGTCACAGAGGATTACAGCGGTGGGAAAGTGACTGAAGTCGAGATGCCAGATCAGGACTAATAATATTCCAGATTTTTCTTTGGATTTTATCAAGGGTTTCTAAATATATAGCAGGAGCACCAGAGAATATGCAGCAGTAATATATTCCAAGCGCGGACGAATGGTAGACTTGTAAATATGTAAGATGGATTATATAGGAAAAAATAAGTTGTCAGTTTAAACTGACACCAGGCAGATTTGTACTAATGCTAAAATATAACTAAAAGTCGGCTTTTACACGAATAAATTATACGATATGTAATGCGCTTAAAATTCAAACACTTGTAAAACTATATTACAGCGTATGTAAAATGAGCTGATTCTCTGTTCATCACTCTCAGACAGTATGTGTCTTTGCAGGTGTATATGTAATGTATAGGCGTATGTCTGCGTTGTGCGTGAGGGACTTACATGTCCTTTTTCCATTTACACATACAAACACAATTTGACTGAGTTTGAAATAAGACATACATTCCCTATCAATTCATTCTGAACAACCGCTGCCGACCCCATTTTAAAATCTAAAAAATCAAATCATTATAAGCTTTCGTTAACCTTTTCGCAATTCAGTGCCGCTTTACCGTGTGTCCTACCGATCAGTTTCTGCTTTAGTGTGTATCCTACCACCACATGTGCATCCTACTAAGGCATTGTCCTGACTTTTTCTCGATATGTTAACAGACATTTAGAATGGTTTAATTTAAAGGATTCAAATATCTTGTTTTATGATTTTTTTAGTCAAATTTTTTTATTTTACAATTTTTTTTTATTTTAAATTTCATAATACAACAATAAATGGCATCCATCTTTCCGTTTCTGCCTTTCCCCTTACGTTATATAATGTAGGATACAAATGTGGTGGTAGGATACACAGATCGGTAGGACACACGCTAAAGCCACACCCATTTTTCTTCATTCTTTATATGTAGACTTTATGAATTTAAGCAAACTACTAGACTGGCGACAAAGTCACACATTTTACAGTTGAAATGTTTCGATATAACAGTAAGTTCTATGCCAATAGTTTCTTCCATCGTACTTCTCGCTTGTGGAACTCTCTTCCGGTTTCTTGCTTCACAATCAAGTTTGATCTTCAAATATTTAAATGCAATGTCAATCGTTATCTTCCGTCTTCTTGATTTTTGTTCTTTTATTGTTCTCTTTCCTTAATAATGTTTTTTTTTTTCATATTCTTTTACGCTCAAGAAACCTCTGTGTCTTAGTGGATTTATTACCTTGCTTGTAGTGAAATGATTAAAAATAAATGTGTATTTAAACCAGAATCATTCCTTTAATGAAAACATTTTAACACATTAACTCGTGTATATATATATATATTGATTTTATGTTGTATTTGATAGGAAGATATGGTGTGATAAGTTGGTTGATGACTTTTGATAATTGATATATATATATATATATATATATATATATATATATATATATATATATATGGGTGCCCCTTTAGCGTGTGTCCTACCGATCAGTTTCTGCTTTAGTGTGTATCCTACCACCACATTTTTATCGTACATTATGCTGTATTTGATAGGAAGATATGGTGTGAAAAGTTAGTTGATGATTTTGATAAATTTATTTTGATATATATATATATATATATATATATATATATATATATATATATATATATATATATATATGGGGAGGCCGCTTTAACATGTGTCGTACCGATCACTTTTTGCTTTAGTGTGTATTATACCATCACATTTGTATCTTATATTATTAAGGCATTGTCCTGACTTTTTCTCGATATGTTAAAAGACATTCAGAATGTTTTAATGTAAAGGATTCAAATATCTTGTTTTATGATTTTTTTAGTCAAATTTCTTATTTTATAATTTATTTTTTATTTTAAATTTTATAATACAACAATAAATGTCATCCATCTTTCCGTTTGTGCTTCAGTTATAAATAGAATTTTTTTATAATTTATTTTTCTTTCAATTTTATAGAAATATGTTTAATCATTGAATTAAAACATGAATGCACAAACGCAAATACATACAATTTGAATGAAATTGAAACGGTTATCTGTGTCGCGAGAATTAATTTCCCTTTCGATTTAACAACGACACCTGGATAACAGAAAAGAGTGTAAGTAAACCGAAGTGTGCGACCAGTTGAAGTCATTTTTATTGCTCAGATTTAAACTGAATATATATATTCTAATGAATGTAGTTTAGTATTTCAAATGGACAAGTAATTTAGATTAGAAATCTAATCATCTTGCCGTCAGTGAAGCGACAGGTACAAAATAAATTGTCTATAAATCCTTGTGATTTTCTCTTGGCTTTTAGAAAAGTCAATATGTCACACTTTAAACTGAGTCTTTATCAGAGCCTGCATATGAAGAAATGAAACTATTAAGCGTTACGAGAGAGAATGAATTAAAAATAGAACCTAAATTTCAACTCCCAGTCGCTTAGCAACAGTCGACTTTTCGTCCCACAAAAAAGGTTTTCATTCCAACGGTGGAAAAAATATATAAGGGGGAGAAAAATGAGCAGACTGCAGACAACCAGGCGAACTCTAAAAGTAGCTGGCATTTTAGGTACGAGTTGTTATGCTCGACATACAATCGATTTATCAGTTAATAAATTATATCAGGTGATACTTTTATATGTTGCTGCTTGTGTTTTAGTTACAGACAATCTGAATTATTTATTGCATAAGCAATAAAAAAAAGTGTGCGTGAAAACCTTAAAAGGAAAGAAAAAAGAAAACTTTAAAAATTCCTACGACAGCGTTATCAACTGAATCATTTAAAAGCATTGTTTGTCTCCTAAAAATCAATGCTCACGCTCATTTGTTTTTTTCTTTCTTTAAGTTTTTTGTCTTTTCTTTTAGCGCGATGTACTGATGATGATGACCTTTGACTTTATATATAAACTTATACAGTATAATAAAAAAGAAATGTAAACTTGCATAAAAAATAATTAAAGAGTAAATAAAATAATAATAGAATATATTTGTTTATAACACTTTCTTTTGAGGTGAGTGTTTAAGAATGGTTTAATAGAAATAAGTTACTCAAAATGTTCTTAAAGAACTGCTTAAAATGACGTATAATAAAAAATGGCTTGAACAAAATTTGATGTTTAAAATGATGATGTGCAAGTCAAACTGATGTTGTAAAAGAAACGCCAAAATAAAGCTTGATGATTTATAAAAAAAAAAAAATACATATATATATTTTTTTAATTTATACGAAAAGAGTCTTATGGTCTCAAACTCCGCCTAAATAATGTATGCAGACAGGCGTGGTTTAAAGAGATACATTTTGTGATTTTTTTTAACTACTGAGGAAACTGAGTTACGACTCTATAGTATTAAATTTCTGATTCAATTCGGAGCCGATTTGCGTCTATTTAAGCGTTTGGACTTTCATAGGCAAAAGTCGTTAGCAGTTTTGGGGAGCCTCGCAAAGGTGAAAAGAAGAGGTTTCAGGATTCTCAGAAAATACATCGGCTTGTTCTGTGATCTGAACAAAAGAAAAACTAAAAGCCGCCGACAACGACGAAAAGAAAGAAGCTGAAGGAAAGAGTGAATGAAGTAGCAGAGGAAAAAATAAATAAAAGCACAAAGAACATTTTACAAATTTAGGGCTATATACGATTATCTTTCTATAGTTGTTTGTGAAAGCTTGTCATTAACCGTTATTTTGAACTTTTTATGAAGATTCAAGATTAATCTAATCTCCATTTGTGAAACAAAGCTACTTTATAAACAAGCCAGAAACCACTCGACGCCTAGAAACTTCAACTCCTTTCGACAGTTGAATGAATCGAAGTGAACATTTTGTGAATAATAATTATAATTGTTTTTATGAGCCTAACAGAATTATAATTCGAACTTGTTATATTGCCTATGTATTTGGCACACAAAGCAAATTTTTTGCAAATTTGTTTTGTAAATTGTGTATTTTGTGCTACTTTTTGTCATTTTTTATACATTTAAAGTATCATTTAATACATTTCTATCGAATTTCATATAGAAGTAAGATGTTTTTCATTTGCGCAATTCATGATATTCAGCAAAAGGGATTTCACTTTCTCTTTACTCTTCCGGCCCCCAAAATACTTTTATTTACTTCCCGTTCAATTTATGGATAAATCCGACAGTCTAAATAAACGTTTTACCCTCTATTAATCACATCGAAGCTCTACATAAAAATCAACAAGTTTATTAATAAAGAGAAAAGAAAGCTGGAATAGGAAGAATTCACAAGGCTATATAATAAAAGAACACACAAGACACTATAAAAACGTATATAATATGATATAATATATACACAAATACAACAATGTAATAAATACACACAAAAAACAATTTAAGAAATATTTACATAATATAATGGATATACAAGACTTCTTTAAGGTGCCGTGACCGTTTAAGACGTGGGCGTGCATGAAACTTCACAAATTCTTATCCGTTGTAGTTTTAAATAATGTTTCCCTCCTTACGCTCTTTTATAGTCCCTGTTCTGCTATCCATTTACACCAGTTCGTTAGTTAAATTTCTTGTGGTTACCAATTGTATATCTTGCCTTCAATATGTCTTGGGAGTGTTAAATTCACTTTCCGCATTTTGTGTCCCAGTAATTTCAACTATTTCTTCTTGACTGTTGATTCTTCCTGAAGAATGTGTTCTTTTTTTTCGATTTTTCTTTAACCTTCCTCGTTGTTCATATGCTCCGTCCATGGTATTCTCAATATCCTTCTGTATGACCACAACTTTTTCATCTTCAGTGAGAAAAATGTCCAGCATTAACTGCCATATCGGAGCATTGATATTACATCGCAGTTCAGCACTCTTTTTTCTATAGCACTCTTTTTGTTTGTTTGTTTCAAACGAATTTTTCTGTTTCTTAATACTTAGTTTACATAAAAACAATGCATGCAAATCCAAACCAACATAATAAACACGTACACAAAGTAATGATATAAATGCATACACAAGACGGCAGTGGGTGTTATAATAGTGTTATTCTATGGCCCCAAATCCCGCGATCTCAAGACCAGCCAGGCATCCTCTGCACCATCACCCAGCGCCGTGTTCACTGGCTCGGTTACCTCATGTTACGAACAGATCACAGCCCTATCAGAGTCGTCTATCAGGTCGACCCGCCATCTACAAACTGACGAGGACCTTACGACGTACCATGCACCCGCTGGAAGGACGTCGTCCGTCACAAAGGATCTCTAGCAGATAAACCTGGCACTGGAAGATGTTCCGGCGTATATATATATATATATATATATATATATATATATATATATATATATAATAATAATAATAAGAAGAAGAAGAAGAAGAAGAAGAAGAAGAAACAAATAAGAAACTTTTAGCAGTCTAACATGTTTCACTTTTATTAAAGCTTCGTTAGAGATTGGTAGAAAATAGACAAAAAGACAATATCTTGGTATTTTGAGTTTTGTGTGGTTCGATTCTCATTGGTCAGTCATGTATTGCGTACATTAAAACCGTTGATATATATATATATATATATATATATATGATAAAAATATAGTTTTAAGGTATGTTATATCTATAGGTTAGACTGCTCAATATCTGTGATAAAGCGTATATACATGTAAAAGGAGTCAAGTCCCAGCAGCGACAGTCTGTTTCATGCTTAAACGTAACCCAATTTTTAAGCCGGAAGTGTTGACCTCATTTTCTATTCTCATATATATATATATATATATATATATCAGTGGCGTATCCAGTGATCGGGCTTATCGGGCTCAGCCCGAGTGAGTCAACATTCAACTATGTTTATTTCGAAGCAACCAAAATCTTTCGTAGTGTCTCGTTTTCATTTTTGCCTTTAGCTAGATGCAAACTTCAAAATATTAACCCAACGAAATACATTTCATTGATAATGTTCATAATAAAGATAAAAAATGAAGAAAAAAATAAAAACAATGTAAGAAAGTAAAAAAAGAATGAAATAAAATTAATCCAGTCGGATTACGTAGGTCTTAGCCCGATCTGAGCTGGAAACAATGTTAATAGGCAATGTATTTCTATAAATAATCTTTTAAAATCTCTAATAACTTCTATGCCGTGTTTTTCAAAGAACACATTTTTAATTATTCTTATTTCAACTTATTGCTTTCAAATTTCCATTTTAAATAATTTGTTCCGTACAGTATAACGTTTTTTAGCACAATGTATCAATTGAAAAAAGGTAAAGCAAATTTAGTCCGACCTCAAGTCGGCGAAAATCAAACCGTTGACTGGAGGGTTGGGTTGTGGAATATGACTGGAAATGTTGAGTGTTCAGGAAATATATCAGTCAGCAGCCATGATTACTGATCTCAAAACGTACAATAAATTATGCTAAAAATTCACAGAGCGATGCATAAACACACTAATGCAAATACATATATACAAATACACACTCGAGATTTAACACACGTTATTTAAAAAAAAAGAAAATATATCTGGCTAGAGATTTTTTTAAATTATATATTTTAGTTTTTAAAAGAATGATTTTTGCATCAAGTTATATCAATAGTATATATTAGATCAATAGTATAGATTGTAATGAGCCCGATAAATATTGATGGCGTAGGGTCGCTACTGATAGATACATATATATAGATATATGTGTGTGTGTGTGTGTGTGTGTGTGTGTGTCGGGTGCAATGGATAAATTGTCGTCTAAATTACGCAAAATTGAAAATAACTCTGACATCTCATTTTAACAGATATATTTAACAAAATTACACAAAAATATTTTGAAATACTAGAGTGTAAATTTATTCAATAAAATCGCCACTGGCTTCAACCATGTCCTCCAGATTACTTCGGAATCTCCTGCAACTCTTCTGAACGGTCGCTTTGCTTAAGTTGGTGAATCCTGCCACAATCCTTGCATTCAGTTCATCTTTGTTGTTACAAGGAGTTTTGTTGGTCTCTAGCTCAACTGCGCCCCACACATAATAATCAAGGGGGTTGCAATTTTAGAAGTTAGGTGGCCAGGCAAGGGATGATGTGGTCGCAGAAATTGTCTGACAAGCCACGGCTGGGTTCTCCGGCTTATGTGACATAGTCCAAAGTCCTGTTGCTAGATATAGGGCCTTCCAGCATTCACCCTCTTGACCCAGGGCAACACTTCCTCCTCAAAGCATTTGATGTAGGCCTCGGTGTTGTGTCTGAGACCCTGTGGGAAGATGAATAGAGGCATAACATCGTCATCACTAGTGATCACTCCAACCACCTTCATAATCACCATTAGACTCATCCAACTGTTTCTGAATCCTCTGCACTGTCTTCGGATTGACACACAAACACTCTGAAATGTTCATAGTGGAGCTTCCGGTGCGAATGCCAAGCAGTACATTGCATTATGGTGCTTTTTTATTCACAGACGGTGCCCAGCTGACTCTACTATACTGTGCCATCGATTGGGCAGCTCCACTCCAGATATGGCAATAATACTCCATCTTTGGCTTTATCTTGCTCTAGATCGTAGCAGGGTAAATCAGATACTTACTGGGGCGGTACAAGGAGGGCATATGCAATATGGAAATGCCTTCAACATGTTCATAAATAAATGGCTTCAATGTCTGTCTTGCCAACTATGTTACGCAAATTCGTGGCTTTAGATGTCATTGACTAGAATTTATTAAAACCAAAGAAATGTTTACAGAAAGTATTACTGCTTGCCTATAAAATCAACATTTGGGATTATATAGGTTTAATATTTATACTACATGGGGATCGTAGATTTTATTATTTGGTTTAAATTTGGAGACACCGAGTAATGGATAGCGGCTCGGATTCAAGAATCGGAGAGCCGAGTTCGAATTTCAGTCGAGTTCCTTACAATTCACTTATATGCAAATACCGATGGGAAAGATATGAATCTATCTCTTCAGCTATGGTAAATAGCAGAACAGACCGTGTCCTTTCGCCTTGGCTGGCAACCGGTCTTGGAGAGGAAAAATTCTAAATTCAAACCTCCAACTATGGGTTAAATATCCTCACCAACCCATAATTGCTCAAGCGTAGTGTGTACGGCTTCCCCCCTAAAAACATGGTCAATCTGGTATGGGGGGTTTCTGGAGGCCCTGAATCTGGATATATTATAATGCACTTTCATATCTGGTATCTTTTTTTTAATTCTCAAGACTGCTACATTTGCACTGATGACTCTCTTTAGTTTGGTATTTAACATAGAAAGATCGTTATGAATTACACTACGATATCCAATACACACGAGGGCCTTTAAGAGACTAATATAGGGTTATAGATGTATGAGGTTCAAAAACGGAATAATTGCGATAGTTGACGTATGGAATAGATTTTAACGGTCAGCATTTAAAGGATCTTCTCAGTTTTTCCCCGCTCAGCAAAATGGCACAATATTCTGACGGCCATTTTCGACCCTCTCCCATATTAAGACAAATTTATATGTATTGTATTGTATTTATTTATCTGTATAAGCGCACGTTCAAATAACTGGGCCGGCAATATCAAAAGATTGGGTTTTATCTGTTGGATGAGAGGTGATATGTAAATAATTGCCTTTTGAGTCATTGCTTGTCATGCAGCAAAAAGGGATGCACAACTCAATGCAACTGATCGCGACGGATACATTTTTCATTCTAATCTATTAATTATGCGTGAATTACAAGCAGTAAAATTAGCCTGTAAGAAAGAAAGAAAGAAAGAAAGAAAGAAAGAAAGAACCGATAAAAAAAAATCCAGAAAAAAAAAGAAAAAAATTGGGAAGGAAAACAAAAAAAGAAAGAAAAAATTGGTAATAAAACCGACAGAAAGAAAGAAAGAAAGAAAGAAAGAAAGAAAGAAAGAAAGAAAGAAAACTGATAAAACATCCAAAAGAAAGAAAAACAATTGGTAAGGAAGTAAGGAAACCAAAAGAAAGAAAGAAAGAAAGAAAGAAAGAAAGAAAGAAAGAAAGAAAGAAAGAAGACTGATAAAAAATTCAATAGAATGAAAGTAAGAATTGGTGAAAAAAGAAAGAAAGAAAGAAAGAAAGAAAGAAAAAAAAGAAAGAAAGAAAGAAAGAAAGAAAGAAGGTGAGGAAGCATAAAATAAGAAAAACATCAATTGGAAAAATAAGGAGCAGCCAGCAGGGGGAGTCATCAGTTCTTTTCCGGTTCTAACTGATCCTCTCGGTTACAGACCAGTTTCCGGACCGACTGACAGCAAGACAAAGAGACAAGCAATTATATCTAATTTGTTAGTGATAGATACGTATTTCAAGGATGCTTATGTAGCGGGAATTGCGCTGAGACTACATTGATTTTTACTGTTCTGCGTGTGTGAGCCGAAAACAATGTAGAATTCATGATGAGAATAATTTTCGTAATACACGGCAGCAGATTGCCTAATTGAGTTAACTACAATGCCCCAGTATCCTTAGTATAAGCCAATGTTAGTATAACGCAACATTTCTTGATAATGTGTTAAAAAGTATTTGCCTATAAAATCTATATTCGAAATGCTGATTTATTACTGGACACGAACACCCACCACTGGCACAGAATGGAAATACACTGCTGTGAGAAAGATATCTCTTAGCAAAGTCATTGTTAGTAACGGGAATTTTTTTTTATTGTTATTGGCCTTGTCTTGACATTTCGGTTTCAGTCACTTTCCCTAATACTAGATTTCCAGCAAGGTCTCACCATTTTACTGTTGAAATGGGTAGATGTAACCGTAAGTTCTATGTTAATAGTTTCTTCTATCGCACTTCCCGCTTGTTGAACTCTCTTTCGGCTTCTTGCTTCCCAGTCAACTTTGGTCTTCAAAAATTTATATGCAATATCAATCTTTATCTTCTGTCTTCTTAATTCCTATTCTTTTATTGTTCTCTCTCCTTAATAATGTATTCTCTCACACTCAGTTAACCCTTGAATGTTATTATTGCTAGGGGTGAAATTAAAGCCTCGAGTATTAACAATATCACAATGTACCGTAACAAGGTTTTAAAATTATATAAATATTTTCAGATTTATTAAAAGTGGATTTCTGTTTCGCAAATGTAAATTTTCTGAACTCTTTTTTACTACTTTGTTAGTTAGTCCAGTAATGTTGCCATATAACAGAATCAGTTTACAATAAGGTTACTGAGGCAGTGGAGATGAATAGTAGCTGATACACTGAGCTTTGATCAGACAATCTATAGCCGAATATTATCAAAATTATTCTCATCATTAATTCTACATATAATTGTTTTCGGCTCACACATGCACAGCAGTAAAAATTAATGTAGTCTCAGCGCAATTCCCGCTACATAAGTATCCTTCAAAATACGTATCTATCACTAACAAATTAGATATAATTGCTTATTTCTTTGTCCTGCTGTCAGTCGGTCCGGAAACTGGACTATAACTGAAAGGATAAGTTAGAACCGGAAGGAAGCTGCTGGCTTCCCAGCAGGCTCTATTTTTTTCTTCCATTTTAAATTCTTCTGGCTTTTTCACTAGTCTCTCTTTCGTCTTTCTTTCTTCAGTTGTGTGGGCTTATTTTAATCTAAGTTTTAATGATGAACTACACGTGAGTTTAAATTAAATGCTTCATTCGAATACACAAAAGAGACAAGCATGAAACAATTGAAAGAATATTTCTTAAATTTCACGAAATATGCCTTGATGATTATTCTTCTCGGGGCCCTTCGACGTGGTGTAATGATTAGCGAACCTGTCTCAATCAATTACTACTAGTAGTGAGTTCAATTCTCACTAGGTGAAACATCTAAGCTATGTTTAGAAAATAATTTAGACATTTCGACGTTAGCAAGCTTGTCTCCTTAGATCAATTACAACTGAGTAGTGAGTTCCATCTTCACTGAGTTCTCCTCAATCCTTGTGCCACAGGTAAGCTATGCTTAGCAAATCACTGGGCACCTCGACGTGGTGTAATGGTTAGCAAGCTTGTCTCGCTAGATCAGTTACGACTGAGTAGTGGGTTCGAACCTCACTGAGTTTTCCTTAATCCTTGTGTCACAAGTCTTAGTAAATCATGCTTCTTTTGCTGGAACAATTACGAATGAGTAGTGAGTTAGATCCTTTGGTGCCTCATACTTTCGGCCTTGTGCCAAATCTACGCTTAGAAAATTACCATTATTCTTGTGGGGGCTCTTGTTTGTGATGTGACGCAAGCTTGTCTCGTTAGATCAATTACGACCAAATAGTGAGTTGAATATTTACCATACATTGGTAAATCACTTGGCGAGAAGGCGCTTGAACGGTACAAAAAGGATACTGGGGCCAAGATTACCCGTGACAAGTCTTCAGGCTACGGTCGGGTTATTGGAAGGGCGCTGCTCTTCCGGGCCTTTTCAGTTCGATTGACGTTCCCGTCCGCATTCTTGGAGTGTGGTTCGGGCCGAATCTTCAGCTGGATGTACAGGCAAAGGTATGAGCGGTTAGCTCCGAAGGCGGTTGTCCGTGAGGGATAGAGTTGGGATGTGCACCGTGTACATCGTTTTCTCTCTCTCTCTCTCTGGCTGTCTGAAGGCGCTCGAGCGCTTGCTCTTCTCTCTGTTCTGGTGGGGGAGGCAAGCCAATAGTTCGCAGAGAGGACTGTATCCAGCGTCCATGTCATTTACGACTCATCAGTGAATTCGATTCTCACTGGGTGCACCATACTTTCGGCCTTGTGTCACGTGTAATTTACGCTTACTAAATCGCTGGACTTGCGGAAAACTTTTATGCGTAGATAATAGCAAAAACAATATTTTAATGGTTAATTTGCAGTGTAACATCCACACTAATTTTGCCTTAAAAATTTCCAAAATACTTACATTTATGTGTAATTGTACATGCTCCATTCGAATCTGGCTTGATAAATTTGATAAAATCTACCGTTTTGGAGTTATTGACAGTGAAAGTGATTCATTCGCGTCGCGGGCAGCCATTATGGGCGTTGTTTGTATGCATTCGCTGCAAAATAGCTATCAGTGTAGGTATCATTGCGCAAACTGAGCGCGTCTACGTAAATAGTTCTCGTGCGCAGTAATTGCGACAAATTTAGACAAGAAAAATGAGTTCCGAACTTAGCTTTCCGTAGACTTCCGCGTTTAGCTTTCTGCAGAGAATGTATGTAAACAACGCGAGTAATGGCGGCCGCCAACGACGCGAATGAATCCCAAATTTCACTGTCGATAACTCCAAAACGGTAGATTTTATCTTTATCAAGCCAGATTCGAATGGAGCATGTAGAATTACACATAAATATAAGTATTTTGGAAATTTTTAATGCGAACTGAGTGTGGGCGTTACACTGCAAATTAACCATTTTAATTATATAATTTCTCATGCTTTGTTTGGTGCATGAGATAGCTTTATATTTTCCATTAGCATCAGTTGTCGATATTTTTACTGATGTAACTTTTTACCTCTTTTATTTCACAATTAATATGCAATATGCTTCCCCAGTCACATAACCCTTAATTGCTAAACAAAAGATTCATGTTTCAATAGATGACAGTATTTTTGTAAACCCAAGGAGAGAAAAGAAACGTTCCTGACTTTTGGGTAAAGATAGTCCTTTGCGGCATGACGTAATTCTCATTTGTGAATAGCGACCGCCTGTTACAACATCCGCTAGTTTTTTTTTTTTGTTGTTTTTTTTGTTTTGGTTTTTTGTTTGGTTTTGTTTTGTTTTTTGTTTTGTTTTGTTTTTGTTTTTTTTTGTTTTTTTCAGGTTTGGAGAGAAAACACATTTTTATACTTTGTTGGTAATGACAATGGTAGTATTAGCCGTTTCCTTATAAGGATTTTTTAACAATTAAACGGAAGCAAATTAGTTATGAAGCGGAAGGCAAGGATAAAGTCAGAGCTTAAAGTCTCCCGTCGGCGTCAGAGGAGTTGACAGGTCTGGATTTAGTAAGATAATGTTTATTCAGACAGTAAAGAATAGCAGTACCAGTATATAGTCTAACTACATAACACTGTAATATTAAATACAAATGGCGGAAGTACTAATCTGCCACCAAATACGGTAAAAGTCAAAATGTCGAAAGAACAAAATTATTAAAATGTTATTCAAAGCTAAACTAAATTTGTTTGAAACCGGAAGCAAGAATTTAACGTTTCAATATTTATTTCAAGCAACGGCCAATTCATTTCCTTTTAAACGTGTATTGCTGAAATTACTGACTAAACAACACGCTTGCACAGTAATTTTCGGGTGCGTATATGTAACGAACTAATTAAATCTTCTTCATCGGCTATCACTCTTTTTAAAGCTTGTAGAAAATTAACAAAGACGGGTACATACAAAATAACAGATTAAAATGGGTACATTTCATTATTTTAATTATGGCATCAAACACATCTTAAGCCATTATGAAAGTATTCTTTTGTTTTGTAATAAGTCAGTTTCTTCTTTTTTTTCGAAAAAATTCTTACAAATAGCAAAAAATACTATTCCACATAAGCTGTAAAATGATGAAAAACACGAGAAACATTAATCAGAAAAATAAAATAATCCGTCATCAATAAAATATTATCAAACTTAGGAAAAACTATATTAAATATATTTGATTAAAAACAACTATACAACAATACCAATTGTCGCGTGATGATGTGATACTTGACGTGTAAAGATGTGATATTTTAAAAATGATGAAACTGACATAGAAAAAAACAAAAACTCTTTGATAATGGCTTATGAAATCGGAAAGTACTCAGACATTATTTAATTTATAAATTCACACTGGAAACCAGGAAATATAGAAAAAAATAATAAATCTTTAACAAAAAATTTTGAGTCTTTAAAGAAACATATTATTTTAGCTTACTAGTGGAAAATATTCTCAGGTTTTGAATAACCTGTCGGGATTGGAATAATCTGGTGGGAGGGGTGTAAAAATGTAAGGAAGGAGTAAGTATAGTCTAGAATTTTGATTATTTGAATGGAATTGATCGATTTACTGAGTTGTATTTTTTAAGGTTTATCAACACTTTGTGGGTTATTTAAAACGGAAACATATTTTGGAATGTAAAATTTATTTTACTTTTTTATTTTATTTTTTGTCAGTGATTATTGCATTAACACTTTTTGAGTGTAACAACGATTTTTCCACACGTCCAACTATTTAATCTCTAGCTGGCGGGATATAGATTCGTACCTTTCACAATGCATATAAAAAATTGCGTGTAAATGCATGTAAAAGAAACGCAAAATCGACTCTCCAATATCTCATTCCAAGCCGCTATCGATTACAATACCCCCACATTTGAATGAAAAACTGGTGCACAATCCTACAGTCAATTATTTAATGAGAGTGAAAAACGATCTTCTTTAAAAGCAAATATAAACGTAAACATCACAAAGTATGTTCCTAATGTTACATTTTCTTCACGGACACAGAAAATTGAAAGCATGAGACAGAGAGGAAAGCAGCGCCTTACCTACCTAACGAGAGGGTGTAAATGGTTGGCCGAATATGGATTAGGAGAGATAGCGAAAAGACAAACATTACTAAGAGCTACAAAGGACAAGAAGTTGTTGAAAGCCATGATCGTCTACGTCCTGAAGGAACTCAACACATAGAAGAGGCAGAGAGGAAAGCAGCGCCTTACCTACCTAACGAGAGGGTGTAAATGGTTGGCCGAATATGGATTAGGAGAGCTAGCGAAAAGATAAACATTACTAAGAGCTACAAAGGACAAGAAGTTGTTGAAAGCCATGATCGTCTACGTCCTGAAGGAACTCAACACATAGAAGAGGCAGAGAGGAAAGCAGCGCCTTACCTACCTAACGAGAGGGTGTAAATGGTTGGCCGAATATGGATTAGGAGAGATAGCGAAAAGATAAATATTACTAAGAGCTACAAAGGATAAGAAGTAGTTGAGAGCAATGATCGTCTACGTCCTGAAGGAACACAACACATAGAAGAGGCAGAGAGGAAAGCAGTGCCTTACCTACCTAACGAGAGGGTGTAAATGGTTGGCAGAAAAGGGATTAGGAGAGATAGCGAAAAGATACAGATTATTAAGAGGTACAAAGGACAAGAAGTTGTTGAGAGCCATGTTTGTCCATGTCCAGAAGGAACACAGCACATAGAAGACTACATCATAATAAATAAAACAGCATCAGAACAAATATTACTAAGAGCTACAAAGGACAGGAATTTGGGAAGAACCATGAACGCCAACGTCCTGAGGTGACATGGCATATGGAAGATCAAATCAGTTTCGTAATTTTAAAATATTATTTTCTTAGAATGTAATATTTTCACAACTAATTTCCACCAAAATAAATAAACGGTTGTTTGGAATATGAATCTGGAGCTTGGAATATTTCAAAAATTAAGCGGGTGTTAAAATAGGAACCTGTGTGGAATTTAAAATTTAATTAGGTGAGTAGCGAGAGTACATCACTATAATGGCAACGATACATCTTCCTTTTTTAATAAACACAATTTAGTCTGACACAGTACGGCATCTGTGGGTTATCCAATAAAAATGAAACTAACGACGAAAGCTATTTTGCGAGATGAACTTGCTAGCCATTGCACAATGAGTATGCACCCGACAATGATAGTGCCTTTCGCAATTTCGACAATTTTGATTTTATTGCAAATAAACATGGCAAATATTTGTATATTTATTAATATATATATATATATATATATATTAATATATATATATATATATATATATATATATATATATATATATATGGTTGGATAGATGTGAGCTTGTGACCCTGGGTTTCACGTTGTCTGACGATCGCTAAAGCGTGAAACCCAGGGTCACAAGCTCACATCTATCCAACCATATATGTTAGCTCTATCTCTGATATTGTGCGCTTTCTAATAAGTACCGCGCATATAATATATAAATAATTATACATATATATATATTTATTTATATACACACACTTTTCACATATATATATACATTAATATATATATATATATATATATATATATATATATATATATATATATATATATATATATATATATTAATATATATGTGTGTGTGTGTGCAATTGAATCGGGAAAGGGCTCCTTGAGACTGGTGGATGATGTTTGCTTTTTAACGCAAGTGAGAAGCCATGATTGATTTGATTTGTGCTTTTTGCTGTTTATCAACCCCTTGCAGGTTATTTAAAGCCAGAAAATATTTTTAGATTGTAAGAATTTCTTGCTTTTTTTTAACAAAAAAAATTGTAATTATTATTTACTGATACAAGTTCTACTAAGTAACCTATAGCTGACGAGAGAAGAGGGGAGGTTCATACATTTCCCAAGAGTATTTGCGCGCCGACTGGAACTGAGCCTCGACCTTCCGATTTACAATTCCAAGCCGTTATCCATTACACCACCAGCACTCCAGGATAACAGCACCTGGTATTCCCAAACGGTTATGCATTTAAGTACTGACCAGGCTCGGCGTTGCTTAACCGTTGATTTTTCAGGAACTGATGTTTCACCGTTATATAAACCAAGAAGCAAGGATTTTCGAAAGCTTAATTTAAATGAAGACAGATTCTCTGTACTTGCAAGAGTCGCACAACATGATCTTCCTACATTTTATTTAGAGTGGTGTTATGCGAAGCTAAGATAACGTTAAAAAATTATTATTCGCCATCGATCGAGCTATATAATTTGTGCACCTATCAAACAGTAAGAGGTACGTTATATTACTGTTTGACTAGAATCGCATCACCAGTTGGCATCCATTCCTCAGAAGACTTCACGTCTACACCAGACTTTTATTTTCTCTCGCCTTTTTTGCAGAGATCACATCACTGACGTAATGTACGACCAAAGCAACTCACCAATAAGACCTCATTTCCCTTTTCTTTTCCATATCTTTTTATATGTAATCGGTTCGCTGCATGAACCATCTGTGGTTTAATTCTAGTTCTTGTAAATATGTAGATAAGTCTGAAACAAAGAGTTATTATATCGTGAGTCTCGTAATGCTTATGTTACGATGGTAAATTTTCAACACCAGCCATTCCAATACTAAGACTGATATTTATCAACAAACCGAGCGAGTAAACACTGCAGATTGTGGCTAGGCCGGTCGACCACAAATAACTCATCAGATTTAGATGCAAACGAAGAATTTTTTTTTCGCAGTGGCATGAGAATCAAGTCTACATCCGAACGAACAAGAAATCTTAGGATATAAATATGCTAAATTTTGGAGAAGTTTAAAACAACTTCCTTATTGTTTCAAATACTTCTTTTTTTCTTCTTTTTGTATCCCCCACCCCGCCTTTTATTTATTTATTTTTTTTTTTTGCAAAGACTAAGTTTCTTGGGAATGTAAAAAAGGCCCTTAGCATCAAAGTCAACGATTTGTTACTCAAAAGATCGGGAAACTAAATCACTTCTTCAAAGAAAAAAATTGAAAGACAATAAGGTTCTAGTCTTGTGAAGTATCCGACGAGAGATGAGAAACGCTGATTAAAGTGACTTCTGAACAGACAAATTTGTCTGTTCAAATTTCACAAAGTTTTCTCCAAATGTGACCAAGCGATAAAAGAAAAAGAATTTTTGTAAAATCTATTCTTGTTCGGATCGAGAATTTTCAGCTCCTTCCCTATATATATATATTTCAGCTCTCTTCTTATATTTATATATATATACATATATATATATATATATATATATATATATATATATATATATATATATATATATATATATATATACTATATATATATATATATATATATATATTACTATATATATATATATATATATATATATATATATATATATATATATACATATATATTACTATATATATATATATATATATATATATATATATATATATATATATTACTATATATATATTACTATATATATATATATATTACTATATATATATATATTACTATATATATTACTATATATATATTACTATATATTACTATATATATATATATAACTATATATATATATATTACTATATATATATATATTACTATATATATATATATATATAATTACTATATTATATATATATATATTACTATATATATATATATATATATATATATTACTATATGTATATATATATATTACACTATATATATATATATATATATATATATATATATATATATATATATTACTATATATATATATATATATATATATATAATTATTTATTTAAAAATCATATTTTTAAATAAATAATTATATTTAGGCTCTATTTTTGTATCAAGCACTGTTTTTTAAAAATAATAAAAAAAATACTAAAGAACTTTGGATTATTTACCTAACGAGTTCTTTCCTATTTTCTATATATTTTCAGACACACACACACACACACACACACACACACACACACACACACACACATATATATATATATATATATATATATATTATATATAGAGAGAGATTATATATATATATATATATATATGTTTGGTCTATTATATATACATTAACACAGGCTCTTATTTGGGACCAGATAAAATCTCTCTTATATCCGGGTTTATCTTATATCCGGGTTTAACCTATATCCGGATCTCTTATATCCGGGTTACACTGTATATATATATATATATATATATATATATTAGTGCCTGCTGGATTTTGAATCAGCCCACTGAAACCAGAAAGTGTTTATATATATATATATATTTATATATATATGTGTGTGTGTGTGTTTGTGTGTGTAAATATATCATCCCATACAAGGCAGTAAATAAAGCTACTAAAACACAAGGGATTACGGAGTATGAAAAATAAGGAAAAAGAGAAACATTAGCGATAGCGAAGACAATAGAAGAGTAATCAAGAGGACAGTAGATAACGATTATTGCATTTAAATTTTTCAAGATCAATGTTGGCTGGAAAGAGTTCCACAAGCGATAAGTGCGAGAAAAGAAACTGATAGCATAAAATTTACGGTTGCATCTAACCAATTCAATTGTGAACTGATGTGACCTTGCAGCCAATGTATTAGTATGCTTAAATTCACAAACTCTACGTACCATAGTGAAGAGCAATATTTATTCTGTTTAACTACAGAAATGTGGCACGAGGCCGAAAAAGGGGATTGGGGAAAGGACGGTCTTCTTCTGTCTTAACTATAACTTAGCTAGCCGCAAATACTGACCCAATCGTACAAAACAAAATTCCTGACACCAAAACAACACATTCATACGTACCTTTCTTACTACAACCACCATAATGCCTCTTTGTCTCTATGAAAATACTAACTAGTCCCCATATTTACAATTCGTTGTCTGGGGGGGGGATAACAAATCTAAAAATTAACCCCAATGAATATTTACAATATGAATACAAAAGGCTATTTACAAGAAACTAAAGAAAATAAGATTAGTAATAAAAACCCCCACAATCACTAAATGTGGCAGAAACATCACTTCACTGGCCGAAATCAATGCGGGACTATAATAGTATAAAACATTCATTCATCCCAAGTACTCACACTGACATGCACTCATTCAGACACGACAACAAATACGAAACCACTCACGCGAAACGAAAGGCGCCCCGCATCCACCAGCGAACTGACATCATTGACCACCTAACGAGGGAGGGGATGGGGAATTAAAAACTTAAAAGTAGGGACAGAAATAAAAGGGGCCAATGAGCATACATACCCTAGCTAAGTTAACTTGAAAAAGTGTACCATAGTGAAGAGCTCATACAAACAATTACCATGAAACTATTTATAGATAAACCACAAGGAAGCTGCATTGCGGCGGTGGGATAGTGACTGAAGTCGAGATACCAGGTTAGAGCCAAAAACATTGCAGATTCTTTTGACTTTATTAAGAATCTCTAAATATATAACAGGAACACCAGACCATATATGTCAGCAATATTCAAAAGAAGGCCTAATGGTAGACGTATAAATGTGTAAGATAAATTCTGTCGAGAAAAATTCTATAGCACGGCACAGTGAACCAACTTTCTTGTAGCAGACCTACCAGTTAATTCTATATAATCTTTCCACTTCATGTCAGTGGAAAACGTTAGTCCGTGTAGGCGCAATAAGTCACGCCTGGAAGATAGCATCATGATGGAAGGACAAAAAGGGTTCTCTCTGGCGATTAAAAGAGAGCAGTTTCGTTTTGGATTCCTTCATAACATAGGATTCAAATAAGATCCGTTCTTAACGTAGATGTTATCAACGTGAGCATATGATTTATGTCTTTCCTCATTAGGCTAAGAACATTATGTGTTAAAACTAAATAAATAAATACTTTACGGCTTCTCTTTGGCCTATTCAAATTGTCAGCATGACTTTTCTTGCATATTAGGACTATTATTAAATCCAGCTTATGAATTGTTTATTTCTGAATTGAGCGAGGTTAACTGGAATGGTAGAGTGAAAAATGAAGGGATGGAGAACAATGTATAATAAAAAAGATCAATAATTAATATTAAATGATGAGAGATTGATCAAACGCTTTGAGTTAATATTGACTTACTCTTGGTTGGTTACGTAAATAATATCGTATATCCAACAAGACTGTGAAATAACGAGAACCGAGCAAAACTTTGTTGCATATATTCATGCTAATCGATGGATTTTTGTATTAGGCTCTGAGTATTGCTTTTGTGCACATCATACGCATAGGATAGGAAATTTACATGTTTGCAGTTACTCTCCCAAAATAAACAATAAGGACGAAAAAGAAAGAAAGATTAAGTGATAAAGGATACAGAAAGAAAGAGTGATGAGGAATCCAAAAGAAAAACAAGCAAATTAAAGAAAGAAAGAAAAATTGATAATAAATCCATATAACAAAAAAATCAAGGGAAAGAGGGATTGATAAGAAAGAAAGAAAGAAAGAAAGAAAGAAAAATTGATAAGGAATCTAAAAGAAAGAAAAAAAGAAATTCATATGAAAAACAAACAAGCGAAAGAATGAATGATAAAAGCTATAAAAAAAATTGAATAAGGAATCCAGAAGAAAAACAAAAGAAAGAAATAAAGATTGTACAGAAAACCAAAGGGAAAGAAAGAAAGAAAGAAGCTATTCACAAACCTAAAAATTGTTATAAAATTATGTGCCACATTAATTTCTGAGTTGAAAACTAAAGAGTAATTAATATCAGATATAATTTTTATCCAGTAATCCCAGCTAAATCAATAAACTATTGATTAATCTGTTAATCAATGCCATTTTACTAATAGTTACTGTTTTCATGCATATAATTAATCAACACAATATGTGTGAAGTCTTCCAAATATTAAATATCACTTGAATAAGCAATGTCCTATTCTTCTGTGTATAAACAACCTCAATGAAAATGGCGTCCATTTTATGTCGGTGGTTTTAATGGAAAAAATAAAGCTCAAATATAATTTTGTGATCGGTGAAAATAGTCATTAACAAAATGAAATGAAAGATTTACAAAAAAAAAAAAAGAAGCTTCTTTAAATATTGTCAATTGTGAGTGTTAAAGATGATTGCTTTCTGGTGTGACATCCAACCTTTACGTCAAATTGTGACGTCAGCCGATCCCGGGTCTTGTCCTGCTGTCACAGCACCAATTGTGGCATCCAAAACCGATCCAGAGTCTTATCCCGGTCGCGGCGCCAATTGTGATGATCTAACTTTTAAGTGATTCGGATGGGAATCTGGTTAGATTCGATATCAGCCTCGTCGTTCCCAACTCGCTTCCAAAGTCTGGTTACCGAAGTAACTACTTTGATCTCCAGTCTGCCTACCCACGTTGTGAATTGATCTTCGGCAGACGAAATCAATCAGCGTTGGGGCCGTACTGCAAGCTTGAGTTCGAATGAGGGTGGTATCGCACAAGTACGGGCAAAATAAAATAAAATAATAAGTCGAAAATGATATCAAAAAAAGGATAACAATACTTTATATCTGGTTGCTGGATACATAGGGCTGCGTCTATCTCCCGATCCGCTATATGGATTGTGACACGTGGTTTTCAGGCGAAATTCACAAAGCTTATTTTGGTGGTGTGAGTCTAAGTCGTCCTTCAAAAAAATAAATTGTTCTTGGTTTGAAGATGAGTTCGGAAGTTGCGTGAATCTTGGTCAGCTCTTCGTGGTGGATCTTCAGAGCTCTCAACTGGAACTGTCTCTCCAACTCTCCAACTGAAACTGATTTTTGCTCGCTGCGACTTTGCTTATATGGACGCCGATTCAAAACCGGGGGTGGGCTCGTCGGGGCCTGAGGTTCCCTGATAAGTCTAAATCCATAAACACCTTCTTTTGTTTTCGGTCAGGAAAAATTCATTATTTCCATTTTTGGAAGTCTTCTCTTACTCCCACCTTCTCTTATTTTCATATGGACATCTTCCCACTTCTTCGTAGTAATCCCTCATACTTTTACTCACTGCGGATGCCTCTTTGCGTCACATGATCACCTCCGCCTGGCTGGTTAGCGTTCAACCAATGGTCGATCAACAGTGTGGGCGTGACTAGACTAGCCTTGTTCTTAAAAAATATATATTTTGTTCAAAGAAAAAAAAAATTATCTTTTTCTTTTCCTTTTCTTTCTTTTGTTTCTCTCTTCTTCTCTGGCCGCCAAGAAGACAATACGACCCGTAGAGTGACAATCTCAATTCTTATCCTAACGTCACGGCATATGGAATTCTTCAATCAGATTTTCGCCAGCACCAAGAGGCTAGTCAACCAGACACACTCATTCTTCGGCGCCAACGAAATATTGTTTCGCTGTCATATTCAAATTCCAACACAGCCCAGATGTGTTTTCTCTCAATGACACCTCCCATCGACAAAGACCCAACCTAGAGATGACTCTCTTTGTGTGTGGTCAACAGATGACCTATTAAATTGTTTTCAGACAGCATCATGACACAAGTAAACCTTTATCTATTTAAAACTCTGTGTCACCTGGTGTTTGTCAATTAGCTTTATGACAATGGCCATAAGAATTTTCACCATTCTTCATTTATCAAAACAACATTTTCAAATGTCTCTTCTCGTAGGTGACTTTATCTTTAAAATTTTCCTCGCGGGGACACCCCCCCCCCGACAATCCGCCTGTCACAAGACACAGTTAATTTTTTATCTATCTAAACAAAACAATGTATTAACATGGACCCTGCCAGCCAGCCCCAAGACAATGGCCGACAGAACCCTCACCAGTGTCTTCCATTATCAAAATAACATTTTCAAATGGTATTTCTCGTGGGTGGCCACCTGTTATCATATAAGTTAAGTCTCGCCTTTCTTCATCTCTCTTTTCCTTCTCTTTTTCCTTTCCTTCTTTTTCCTTCTTTTTGCGCCCCTAAATGGTGTCACACTGGACAGAAAATGTTTTATAAAAATGGTTGCTTTCTGGACAGAAAATGTTTTATAAATATGCTTGCTTTCTGGACAGAAAACGTTTTATAATGGTTGTTTTCTAGGCAGAAAGGTTTTCTAAAATTGTTTGTTTTCAAACAGAAAAGTTTTATAAAAGATAGTTGCTTCCTATACAGAGAAGGTTTTAGAAAAATGGTTACATTCTAGGCAGAAAGGTTTTAGAAAGTAATTTGTTTGCAAATAGAAAGGTTTTATAAAAGTGGTTGCTTTTTTCGACAGAAAAAATTTATAGTGGTTTATTATACAATTATACGTATAAAGAAAAGGTGTTCTCCGGCATTTTTATTAAGATTTTATCGAGTAAGCAGGGCGATAGACATAATACACACGGGCATCTATTTCAAATACGACTATCCGTTATAGTAACGTTTGAAGTAATAAAAATGGATTAAAAATAAAATGTATTAATATACATATTCGTATATATATATATATATATATATATATATATATATATATATATATATATATAATACATAAAATTTATATATATATATATATATATATATATATATATATATATATATATATATAAGGAAGAACAGTAAGATATATAATCCGGTGTTCTTATAGATATTTTTATTTTTACAAAATTGTGCTCAATGTAAATTTACAGAGCATTAATATTATAAATTAACTGATTTAAAATATGTTTTTTCGCTACACAGTTCTAACCATGTTTCGAAAATGGAAGCTAAAAGCTTCGAATTTAATTTTGTAATTAAATTAAAGACATTAGTTTCATTTCATCCTCAAGCGAATTTTGGAATAACTTATTTTTAAATTTACTAGGTTTTAATGGCATGGCAAAAATCATAACTTACAGTTTCCAAGGATACAGAGAAATCCATTCATCCAGAAAGGAGTGATTGCGTGTTCATTTTATTAACTTTTAAAACCATATTTTAAATCAGTTATTATATATATATATATATATATATATATATATATATATATATATATATATATATAATTATATTTTTTAAATTTTTTTTAAAATTATGATTATTTTTTTTTTTTTTTTAAATTTAAAAAAAAATAATTATAATCTAAGCTCTACTTCTGTATGGAGCACTGTTTTTTTTTTTTTTTAATAAAAACAAAAATACTAAAAGAATCCTGGATTATTTACCTAACGTGTTCTTTCCTATTTTTCTACATACCTGCACACACACACACACACACACACGCACATATATATATATATATATATATATATAATATGAGTGCATAAAAAACTTCAATTTTATATATTTTGTAAAATTATAGACCAAATAGCATCTTTTCATTTCAAAAGGATAATTTTATTGATTCGGTCCCCTCCGTGTTTACAATCTCATCTCGCCGACCAATTTGAATGTGTTGTTAGTTATCACTGGTTATCATAGATTTATGCTGGCTTTGGTGTACTAAGTATTTAAGGACCGAAATAGTCGTGTATTTCTTTCTGATGCCAGCAGTCAGTAAACCAACCCAAATAAAAGCCGAGATATTAAATGCTGATTTTTAAGGTTGCAGAATATTTCCAATTTAAAGTTTATACCTACACTTGTTCCCGTTTGACTTTCTGCTAGATGAAGCTTTTGTGTTATTAATAATTTCTTTCTTTCTATCTTTCTTTCTTTCTTTCTTTGTCATACCTTTCTCCCTACTTTCTTTTTCCTATCTTCATTTTTCTCGCTTTCATAGATTCTTTCTTTTTCCTTTTTTCTTCATTTTTCTCATTTTCATATTTTTCTTTCTTCTCTCTTTAGTTTTTCACAGATTCATTCATTCTTTTATTTTTTCTTCATTTTCATACTTTCCATATATTTATCTTTACTTTTTCGTTCATTCATTTTTCTTTTTTGTTTATATTTTTTTTTTAATCTATTCATATTTCCGTTCTTTGTTTATGTTTCAAAATACATAATTTCCTTCCTTTCTTTATTCCTTCTTTCTTTCCCTCTTTTCTCTATCTCTCTTTTTGTCTTTTAGTACTTTCCTTCCTTCATCCTTTTTATTTTTCTCCATTTTTTCTTTTTTCCTCTTTCTTTCTATCTTATTTTTCTTTTTTCTTACTTCTTCCAGCTCTGGCTTTTTTTTCCCTTCTTTTTATCTTTCTATTTCTACATTTCTTTCTTTTATCTCGTCCTTTCTTTCTTCAAGGAAAAATGAGGCGGAGCAAACCTCACCTTGGTAAGGGACTCATAACTTTAGGATTCCTGCTACGGCCTTGAATGAATCATCAATGCATTTGAACCAGCTGCTTGTTTGTTTTTTGTTGTTTTTGTTGTTTTGTTTTTTTGTTGTTGTTTTATTTTCTCTTTTTATACTTATTCTCATTAACTTTTTTTTTTATTTAACAAATTGTGTTTAATAAATCAATATTTGCTACATCAATAGAAAGTCGTCTTGATAAAGAAAAGTTCCTTTCGTCCTTTCGTCATTTTTCTTCCCCAACATCCCTATTTTTTTTATCCCTCCTCCCGTCGTTTCATTTGCAAAAGTATCTCCCATTACGCACAATACGTCCCTGCAAGCTACTACCCAGTAGTTTACTAAATAAGGCATCCCTTTCATACCCGTATATATATATATGCATATACGTCACTGCTAATAGCAAAGCATAGGCTGGGGCACAGACATGGAAATTCAAGGCAGGGGCGAGTGAGAGTGATGACCGTGCTGCTATTCTAGGTTCAGATGGAGGCATTTTAAACGACATATGTATAGGTTGTATTTAATCCCAGCTTGTTTTATGTCCGCAACAAATGAAAAGAACGCCGTCAGACTGAAAATGGAACTTTATGTGAAAATAAATTTATTTGAAATATTTATTGGAAATTACAATCTCGATAACACGTTTTCCACTGACCTGAAGAGGAATTATTGAATCAATTGCTACATCTGATGCTAGAAAAGTTGGTTCACTTTGTAGTGCCAGACAATTTTTCTCGCCAGAATGCATCTTGCTCGTTTATAAATCTATTATTTGGTCGTGCACTGAATATTGCTGCCACATCTCAATATATATATATATATATATATATATATATATATATATATATATATATATATTATTATTATTATTATTATTAAAAAATATGATTCCATCGCTACATAAGAGTTCTCATGTTACAAAAATAGAAGCTAAAATCAATTTAATTATAGAAATTAAAATAATAATGATAACACAGGCTCTACTTGTGTATTGAGCACTGTTTTTTTTTAAATAAAAACAAAATTACTAAAGAACTTTGGATTATTAAGTTAATGGTTCTTTCCTATTTTTCTATATATTTACACACACACACACACACACACATATATATATATACACACACACACACACACACACACACATATATATATATATATATATATATATATATATATATATATATATATATATATATATATCGAAATGTGTGTAATCTTATGGTTTTTTTGCCTTTTATTTACAAAAAATGATCAGTGGAATATGTCATGAAGCCATTTCTGACATTAGGTTGGGAGCCGGAAGGAAATGTGTATACAACAGAAAACCAATGAAATAATAATAATAATAATAATAATAATAATAATAATAATAATAATAATAATAAAGGAAGCCAACAAGTTCAAAATAGAATTTCAAATGGGTGAAGAAATACAAGTAAATCATAACTTAAGCTGCAAAATACTTAAAAAGAAAGCAAAGGCAAATGCAACCGTCCAGATGCAGAAACGACGGCAAGATAAACCGCTTTACGGTGAATATTCTGTCTGTACCAAACAAGCTGATGTAGACAAACCCCGTACCCATCGGCTGTTACGTAGTGCAGGGTTAAAAGCTGAAACTGAAGGTTTTATTCTTGCTACACAGGACCAATGCTTGCTGACTAGAAATTACCAAGCACACATACTGAAAAACTGTGTTACTCCAAAATGCAGATTCTGTGATAGATATCCAGAAACAATTGACCATCTTGTATCAGGTTGCGCGGTATTGGCACCCACTGAATATAAAATACGGCACGACAGACTGGGACATTATCTGCACTGAAAAATATGCAACTTTTACGGGCAGGAAACTGCAAGAAATTGATATGAAGACCTCGCAGACCCGGTTACAGAGGTAGGACCTGTAACAATTTTATGGGACTTTACAATACCGACAGACAGAACAATCAAAGCTAATCGCCCCCACAATGTGATTAGAGACCACAAAGACAAAATGTGCCTCCTTATTGATATGGCAGTCTCTGCAGACTGCAATATATCTTTAAAGATCTTCAAAAACCTATCAAAATACAAGGACCTTGAAATCGCAATCTCAAAAATGTGGCACATGAGGACATTAACAATTCCAGTTGTATTTAGAGCACTCGGATTAATCGGAAAAAGATTCCAATACACTCATTGAAGACGATGCCTTACAGAAATACAAAAAATTGTACCCACAAGTACAACCCACACATTACAAAGGGCTTTATCTATGTAAAATATGTGCAATTTTTTTTTCAAAACTGCTCAGGAGAAAATGTCATAATGCCATTTCTGATCTTAGGTCTCTAGTCGGGACCCGGGAAGAAATGAGTATACACCAGAAATCAAAGGAAATAATAATAATAATAATAATAATAATAATAATAATAATAATAATAATAATCGGTGTTTCCTGTCCGTTTGATATGAGAATTGAAAGTAAGAAGCTCGGCAATACAATGAGTTAAAATCTGATATTCTGTATATATATATATATATATTTGAAAGAATAGAGAGAAGCCGCAAATTTTTTGGTTATAATGTGGATTTTTTAAATATATATAATACTTTATTTTCCATATTTTTGCTACATACGTTTCGGGTCTTGCGACCTTCATCAGGCAAAAAGTTGTTATTTCCACATATTATTTAACGGAATTAATTTTTCCTCATGTTTTCCAATGTTTAACTATTGTCTTTTGTATGTAGTAGTAATCCCTTGTTGGAACAACCATAACATCTCCCTTATATATATATATATATGTGTGTGTGTGTGTGTGTGTGTGAAAATAGAGTTAGCAAAGAAAGAAATTACAGTTTTAATGATCAGTCATTTTCCAACAGCCGTAACGTAGCTTCTCTGTGTTTCTTGTGGAAATTTTAGCAGATGTTCTAAATAGCTTTCCTCTTTGCGAATTTAAAATGACAACAAGGTCTCATCATTTTACCAGCTGAAATAGCAAGATATAACAGTAAGTTTTGTTCCAATAGTTTCTTCTCCCGCCCACCGAACACTCTTCTGGCTTCTTCATTCCAGTCAATTTCGATGTACAAAAATTTAAATTCAACATCATCATCTTCTGTCTCCTGAATTACTGTTCTTTTATTATCCTTTCTCGTCACTGCCGTTTTTAATTTTTTTTTTTTAATTTTCTTTCACACTCAATAACCCCTTGCGTCTTAGTGGCATTATTGCCTTACTTGAAGTGAAACGATTAAAAATTTTTTAAAAGAAATGAATTATACGATTAAGTTTATGTTTTCAAGGCTTAGCTTAAGACATCGAAAGCCTATTGTACAAATAATTTTACATTTTACTCAGCAATTCAAATTTATATTATAACAATCTGATTTTTCTTTGTGGGTGTATTTCTTTGTGGGTGTATTTCTTTGTTACCCAACGCAACAAAAACAGTAAATCGTTATAGAAAGACGATATTTCACCCCTTATTGGGTTATTTAATGTATGGGGCATCCAACAAGACAGAAATGTAGTTGGTAATAATAGTCAAAAACACAAGCATCGTTTGCCATTACCCCAGGCCTCTTAAACCTGGGTGATTTTTTTTCGATTATTTTGATTAAAAGTGTTTATTGAAACTTTTTATTTTTATTTTATTTGACTTCTGTGTTATATATTTAAAGTTTCTGGGGCGCATCAACTTGGTGTAATTGTTAGCAAGCTTGTCTTGCTAGATCAATTCGGTTCAGGCATGGCCGTTAAAATGCTCTTACTTGAATAATAAGTTAATTTCTGATCCTATTTGAAACATCGTCATAATAATAATAATAATAATAATAATAATAATAATAATAATAATAATAATAATTGTCCCTGTTATCATTGGGGAGTTGTGGTCTATATTACCGATCCTAAAGACAGGCATTTAAAAAAAATCGGAATAAAACCTAGTAACCCTTCGCTTTAGAAGCTTAAAAAATACATTGACATCCAGACTGAAGTTGCTAAAATAGAAGACGTTCAGGTCACTATTATCCCGTTTATCACTGGGGCGTTGGGGTCTATAATACCGAACCGATCATTTGTAAATAAAAACACATTTTACATAGATAAAGCTCTTCGTAATGTGTGAGCTTTATTTGTGAGTACAATTTTAGTAGTAATCCCTCGTTGTCATAATGAATATTTTATAATTTTATTTACTGTGATGAATATGTGAATCAGCAGCATGAGGCAAATTTAAAGCAATGAGTCAGTATGATAGATGAATTGTTTCTATACGGAGAAAAACCACAGCTTTAGTGTTTATGGGTATCATTTCCGATTTCTCAGAAATCATGATGACAAGGTAGTGTTACTTGTTTTACATTTATGTTAAACGGTTAGGCTGCACCACTTAATATTTTGTGAAGTTTTTTGTAAAAAAAAGTGCGACCTATCCGTGAGTATATACGATACTTAAGAAAGAAATTTCAGTTTCTATGATCATTACCACAATGGGATTTTCTACAAAATAATATAGAAATAAAAAAATCCTTGCAGACCTTTGACTGTGATTTGAAAATAGAGCCATTGCAAAAAAGGATGCCGGCTTGGAATAGCGAGGATATTTCGAAAAGTATTGCAGATAGCCTGTCGATGTGAAGGAGAAATGATCGCTGTATTTTCTTACGCAACGTCTGATAACCAGAGCACAATAATAATATCGGGAAAGACCAGTGAAAATTTCACAGCTTTCCTATTTTAATATTCTGATGTATCTTCTTAATTATTCAGTTAATGATTGAGTAATCTCATGACGAGTTCTACGACAATAAAATATCCGTAGAAATTCCCGTAGAAATTAAATATTTGAGCTTAACGATTTTAACAAAATATTGCAATAGCAATTATATATATGAAAGATGGCTGTTATTTTAAAAAGTGGGTACAAATGAAAATGTTAGAAAATGGCAACTTTTTCCATTTCACTGAAACAAGCGTTAAACATTTCTATCTTCGCTTTATTCTTTCTTTCTTAATTTCTTTCTTTCTTTCTTTCTTTCTTTCTTTCTTTTATTAATTTTCTCACTGAACCCAAGCAGCGTCTCTGATATGTGTTTGGCTTATCAAAACGGAATAGTCCATTATTTATGAGAGCAGGAGACGTTAAAACACTTCTTTCTTCCCTGGTCTGTTATTCTCACTCTGCTCTGTTTTCTACTTTCTTTCTGTCTATCTGTCTACACTCTCTCTCTCTCTCTCTCTCTCTCTATATATATATATATATATATATATATATATATATATATATATATATATATATATATATGAAAGAGTAGAGAGAAGCCGCAAACTTTTTGGTTATAATGTGGATTTTTTAAATATATATAATACTTTATTTGCCATATTTTTGCTACATAGGTTTCGGGTCTTGCGACCTTCATCAGGCGAAAAGTTGTTATTTCCACATATTATTTAAAGGAATCAATATTTCCTTATGTTTTCCAATGTTTAACTATTGTCTTTTGTATATAGTAGTAACCCCTCGTTGGAACAACCATAACATCTCCCTTATATATATATATATATATATATATATATATATATATATGTGTGTGTGTGTGTGTGTGTGTGTGTGTGTGTGTGTGTGTGTGTGTGTGTGTGTGTGTGTGTAAAAATAGAGTTACGTGGATGTATTAGTAAGGAGTTGTCTATGTATCAGGTTGGGGCAAAAGTAATGCGATATTTCAAGGTCTATATTAAAAATGAAAAAGCCCACGATTATAAAAATATTTATTCGTTAAAATAACCTCCTTTGCTTTCTAGACCATAATTCCATCTGTTAACAAGTTTATAAATGGCACGCCTGTAAAATTCCTTAGATTTTGAAGCAAAATATGAATCCAACTCATTTTCAGACACTTCTCTTGATGTCAACCATTCAAATGATTCTGTAATCACGGAAACAAGTGATAATCAAAAGAAACAAGGTCAGGAAAATATGGTGAATGATGCAATATTTCCCAACCAAGCTCTACCAAAACATTTTTAGTCAGCCGGGCTGTGTGAGGACGAGCATTATCGTGATAGATGACGACACCCTTTCTGTTCACTAAGGAAGGTCGCTTTTGTTCCAAAGCTCTTTTCAAACGACGAAGTTGATTACAGTACAGATTGGCTATTTTTATAGATACAAATATTTAAGTAAATGCTCTGTTTATTATAAATAGTATTAAAATTCAGTCCGGTAAATGTAGTTAAATCCATTATCTATGAGGTATTGGAAGACCATAACGATCGTGAAAACTAACGAAGGGAGAGACAAGCCCAGTTATTATAGAAGAAGAAGAAGAAGAAGAAGAAGAAGAAGAAGAAGAAGAAGACAAACAACAACAACAATAATAATAATAGTAGTAGTAGTAGTAGTAGTAGTAGTAGTAGTAGTAGTAGTAGTAGTCAGCGTTCCCGCGCACCGTTAATAATGATCCGATTTTACGCCTGTGGATTTGTTAAAAATGGTTAAAAGAAAGTCATACCAATATTGAAAAAGAAACAAGGAAATATTATTAACTGCTGCATAAAATAATGATACCTTTATTAAAAAAAAAAAAGAAGAAAACCTTGATTTTTTAAAAATTTTTGGTGTTTCATACAGAAATAATTCGTTTTTACAAAAATTTTATTCAACAACTATAATTATTTTATACCAGAATTATACATCTTTTTACTTATTTTTATTTTCTCTTCCATCATTAACATTCCCATGCTTTATTCCAAAAAACATTTTTTCCAAATTGGAAGCATCTATGATAAAAATAATTAATTTAACTCGAGACTCCTACTGATTAAGGACTAGTAGGAATACTTCAAGCTAACAAAGTTTTAATATTAGTAGGAGTTTGGTTACTTACAGAGTAGTCTCCTCTTATTTATTATTTGAAAATAACATAAAATCTGTAAATAAAAATCGGCTTGACACCGAGTATTCCTTTAAAAATACTTGTTGAGTAGTAAAAAAATTATGAAACATGTTTCATTTTTAAGTGAATTCAATGACGGTTTTTATTTTCTTATAACAAAATTGAATTATTTTCCCAAGAAACGAATTTTTAATAACGTAACACTTCTGTAATCTTAAAATACCTTTCTCTGTATTTGCCTTCTCAATATAGACCTTTTCGACTCGTCAAAGCTAACTCGAACAATTTCCACTAAAACAAACTGTAACGATGAATACGACAATATTAAAACAAAACAGCAAGTCAGATGATAACGCATAAAAATATTTACACATGCAACGAACTTCGTTTATTTCCCGGAACTGACAAGAATTTAAAAAAGAAAATGATAGTGAGGCTTCAGCAGCATTTGCAGCGAGAAAAGTGGAGCCTCCATGAATGCTGTTAAGCGTGAAAAGCAGCAGCAGCAGCAATGTCAACAGTTTAACTTTCCAAGTTCTAAACTCAGGATTTTCCCACGTGACGTATCGTAAAGCGTTGGTTCTTAAATTTGTTGACAAATTAATTTTGAGTGCAATCCTTGGGCCGGGTAGCGCGGACTTAGACTTAGAGGAGCAATAAGTGGACAGTAATAAATAAGAACAAAACGAGATATTCCTAGACATGGACAGCGGAACGAGAACACCCTACCCTCGTAAATTAAATACAGGACTCAGTTCAACATTCATAGAAGGTTACCAGGGTCGACAACCACCTGATGAAGGCCAGAGGGTACAACGGTCGAAACGTTCTTATAATAACAGTAAAAATGAGAACAATAGTTCAAATGTAATAGGAGTAGATAGGTTTGCCTAACGTCCGGATCACCTTCTCCTCCTTAGTCTTTTGAACAAGAGCAGAGGTTTATTCCTTATTTCCTATTTGGGATTGGGTTTCTGGTTCCTTCAAAAGTCTGCTTCAGCTCTGTACTCCTAACCGTCTGCGCCTGAACTCTGAAACTTTATTAACTATTCATTTTATCTAATTGTTTTATCTCCTTAACCAATAGGAGTAGATAGGTTCGTCTATCGCCCGGTTCACCTCCTCTCCGGTCTTTTGAAAAGGAGTAGAGGTTCTTCTCTTGTTTCCTGTTTAGGATTGGGTTTCCGGTTCCTTCTAAAGTTTACTATACTATACTTCTAAAATCTCCGAAGGAACTCTAAAATGTTATTCACTAATTAAATCTTGACCTCTTCAAGTCTAGAGTTAGCTGTTATCTTTCCTGCATGGCCCCAACAATTTCAATACTTGCCTTTTCTTACGCTAATACAGCACCACACAAATAACCCTCTATCTGGACTGGTATTGGGTGAACATTTGTAAAAAAAAAAAAAAAAAAAAAAAAATAATCTTTACTCAAATAGCAAAAATGAACAGTAATGTCAAATTCTTAAGCTAGAAATCTAAAGCAAACTAAGAAAGTTAAAACAAGTGACATAGCAAAGTCCTCAAAAGTTGCTTACAATTTGGAGCACCTCAGTTCATCTTGTTTTCACTAATTGTGTCAATATTTCAATATGGTAACACGACTTAAAACTCATACAGCTTTTATCACATGACTCGTGCTTTTAACTATTTTAACAGCTCATGGTCACCCGTTCCCGTGCGATCACGGAAGTTAAGCAACATCGAACCTGGTCATTACCCAGATGGGTGACCGCTTAGGAATAAGTAAGCTTGGATGTGCGGACGGGGTAATGGCATGAGATTGTTAATCGGAGAGCCGGGTTCCAATTCTCGTTGGGTTCCTTATATTCACTTACGCGCAAATACTCTTGGGAAAAATATGAATCCACCTCTTCTACCCCAAACTATGGGTTAATTAATAAGATTCGTATTGTAGCATAGACAGAAATTAACAAAAACAAATGACAAAATTAAACATACAGCGCAAGGGTTCCGTGCAGCCTTCCGGGTTTCAAACATACTTCAAATTTTCAATTTAATAAAAATAAATGTCCAGTAAAATCAGCTTCCGCCAGTAAATAAACAGGCCGCTGAATTTGGTTTTTATGGATTACAATCAGTCATGTGTCATGCGTGATACACGCTTAGGCGATCATGTATCTTTCGATACATAACTGACGAGGTAGATGTTTTTCTTGCAGTAGGTTACCATTTCTTTCTGTAGTAGACCAGTTGTCATCCAAGGCTATATAACCCGGTCTGTTCTGCTATTTGCCCATAGCTGAAGGAAGAAGAAGAGGATTCATACCTTTCCAAAGGGTATTAGCATGTAAGTGAATGTAATGGATTCGACTGGAATTCGAACTCGGCTCTCCGATTCCTCAATCCGAGCCGCTATCCATCGGCAGAAGGACTAACAGCAGTAAAGAGACACGAGTCAACCTCGGCGTCTTGTCTTTCTCATCAAAGCAAAAATGTATTCCCTTTGATTTTGTCTCCCAAATGCACTTTCTCTCTTCCTGACTGAAAGACTATTCATGTTCATTTCCTTACAATCAAAGAGAACTTTCTTTCATTTCATGATAAGTAATTACAGTTAAAATTTGTGTATCCTACGTTTAAATAAATATCATTTTATTTGAACACGTAACAATTTTTTCTCTCATTTTTTATTCAAACGGTGACCCAAGGAATCATTCCCCAACAATATCACTAAACCATTATTATCTCAAAAGAAAAATTTATTACAATCTAAAAATATTTTCTGGCTTTAAATAACCTGCAAAGGGTTGATAAACCGTAGAAAACGAATCAATCAAGTATTTCACTCATCTATAACAATATTCAGATTTTCAAAAATATCTATCTATCTATCTATCTATCTTATCTATCTATCTATCTATCTATCTATCTATCTATCTATATATATATATATATATATATATATATATATATATATGACAAAGGAAAAAGTTTACTTGTTTGTTTCGTCCTTCAGGACTTCATCGGACTAAACACGTCACACGTAAACTTTTTCCACTTTGTCATACAATTCCCACAATACTGTTCTTGATATATAAAATATATATGGTTATCTCTAATATATATTTATATATATATATATATATATATATATATATATATATATATATATATATATATATATATATATATATATATATATACCTAGTCCGTTACATTTAATCAAATTTGTTTATATATATATATATATATATATATATATATATATATATATATATATATATATATATATAAACAAATTTGATTAAATGCAACGGACTAGGTGTGTCTGTTTAAAATTTTTATTGTATTTTTCCAATTTTCGAATAATCTTTTTTATTGGGACCGAAATTGTGGATAGTCAAGCCGAATTTCATATCTGTTCTGTTGTATCGTTCAATTACTTTCGACGGTCTCAGTCATTTTCAAGAACCATGAGCTAGGCAAGTATCTGTAGGCTCCATCCTGGTATTCTATAGAGAACAAAAAACACCAGAATATAGCTAACGGAATCTTTAGAAAATTAAGAATACCAGGATGGTGCTATGGAATTTACTTACGACACAGATAACACATGGTTCTTGAAAATGACTGAGACGGTATTTGAACAAAACATTAAAACATGAACTTCGGCCAGTTTATCCACAATTTAGTTCCCTATAGACAACATCTTATTTCAAAATTGGAAAAATGCAATAAAGAATATTTCAGAAATTGTCGGTCTCATTCAATCAAATTTGTTTAGATGAATACGTGCGGCCTCAATATATTTTAGAATGAGAGAGAAAATGAGAATTAATATAAGTAATAGGTTTGTCACTTAGCTGATCAATGTTACCTTCAGCATCCCGACACCAGAGTTTCATAGACGGACCCTCCGGGAATTACATCGTCCACTCCTCCGGGCTTATATGCTTAGTTGAATACGAAAGACGGAAAATCTTATAAGCTTTTATTAATCTTTTCTGATGCTTTTTTAGTCTTCATTTTGGAATAATTAAGAGAGAGCAGAAACTGTAATGACTATTTCATTAGCCATTTTTAGGGACTTGTTAATGTTTTCAATGTTTATATTCTAAGATGTATTGTGTAGAAGCAGTAGTAATCTTGGGCTGAGCAAGTGGACGCTGTCCTGATTTATGTTGGAGTATCCTCTTAAAAGCCCACCAAAACATACCCACTATTGTTAAATAAAGTAAGACTGAAGCTTGACTTGAATTTTTTTTGTATAAAGAACTTCGTTAACCGTTGACAGTTAGATGTGTTTATAATGATTTTTTTCTTTTTAATGGGGTCAGACACTTGTTTGTACCATCGTGCATTCTCTTGTGGGTGTTTCTGCACTCCTTATTTCTCTAAAAAAGATTATTTTTAGTGAATACACTTGTTTGAATTGCTGTCTCTGATTTTGAATTTTCTTAAACAGTGTAATTAATAACAACCGAAGTCGATTGAGAAATTGAAGACACGATGTTATTTTAGTACAATTTCTCATTTTAGGTCAATTGTTATTTATTTCACTATCTCTATATATAAAAGGCAGGATGTGTGTGTGTGTGTGTGTAACGAATGCACGGCCGCAATTTTCGACGGATTAGCACCAAAATTTACATGCACATGCTCCAAGTTAGCGGGAAGGCCGAGACCGACTTTACATTTCCCAACTCCCATCGATAGTTGAAATAATCGATTTTTTTCATGCTTCTACGGCAGATTTCATGTAGCTTTTTGTACTGGCCACAGAGAGAGCCAATAGCTGGCTGCCACGAATAGGCAGGAAGATTCTATTGACCAGCGTGAGAGCCAACAGCTGACTGACACGAATGTTAACTAGCATGCAAAAAAAATCGATAGCTGCATTCGTCACAAGTGGGAAAAATTTAAACCTGCATGGAACTTTACTCCAATTGGCTCATTCGCTTGCTTAAACTCAACGTTGATTCTGATTCCGCAGAACTGGGTTGGATGTAAAAAAGTATTTGTTGTTAACATTCTTTTTTCATTCGGTTTTTCCAGTTACGAGTCCTTTTATAAAGCTGATCGTTTTGTGTTCATTTTGTTTAGTTCTTTTTTCGTAACAGATTTAATGTTTAGTATAGAGCTTAGAAAAAAATTGCAGTGTGAGATAGGCAAGAAGTAAGGCATGTAGCAACATCAGCATGGCAAAGGGCACTCCTTTAAAGGCAAGGAAGGGCAAGAATATTTTAAGTCAAGTGATAGCTATTGCTGTATGAGTCGTACGATTTTTTAATCAAGCACGGGCAACGCCGGGCCATGCTGCTAGTTTAATATAAAGGCAAAAACGGAATAGCAACTCAAACACACAGACCCATTAAAATAACGTTTATAGTAATAATATATATGTATATATATATATATATATATATATATATATATATATATATATATATATATACACACACATACACATACACACACACACACACACATATATATATATATATATATATATATATATATATATATATATATGTATGTATATATTACCCATAATGCACCATTGACCAGCATATATAAATTGTCGAGCTAAAACAGACAGCCTGAAAATTGCCTTGAAGTATGAAACAGACTCTCGTAATTCTTTTTTTTATATTTTGGTAAAAATAAAAGTGTGGAAAAATAAAACATTTTGGACTTTCATCAAATGTTTATGTCATGGTGTGTTTAGTAGGTCCCCTGTGAATATGCGGTATTGTGGCATATGCAGGATTGAGAAGTGATGGATGATTTCTTGTGATGAATGAGTAAATTGTAATGAATGAATGGGGTCGCGAATCTGATTCACTAGGACTAGGACAGCTAATGAAGACCAACCCCTCCCTGTTTCCCCTTCGGCCTTGTGCCACAATTTCTGTAAACTGCAGAAATAAATAACATGAAACAGACTGTCGCTGCTAGTGTCCACTTTTAAGAAGTGAGTGTAAAGTGGAACAAGACGACGAAAAGGACCAATAAACATGACATTCTACACGTACGCACATACGCCCAGACTGGTGCATAGATGCACGCGTGCGAACATACACACGCACACATACACTATGCAAAAAAAAAAAAAAAACGAAAAAAACTTGCACCAATGAAGAGTGTATATAAAAAAGAAAAATCGAGAATTATAAGAAGTCAATAGCTGATAGCCCCTAACGAGTGGACGGTGCAATTCCAGGAGAGTCCGTCTACTACGGAACTCTGGAGTCGGGATGCTGACGATAACATTAATCAGATATGTGACAAGCCTTTTACTTATATATATATATATATATATATATATATATATATATATATATATATATATATATATAGCAAAATTGGCCAAATCGTGTAACACCCAAATTATCCAATTGTTAGATTAAGCTTTGAACCGTTGTAACTTAGACATGATTAAAGATATCTTACTGGAATTCTCCGATGGTTTTATAAAACTATTGTACTCTACTTAAGAATGTATTCAGCTCTAAGTTGAAATGATAGTCCCTCTTCTGTTGTGACCTCCTGATCCAGTTTTCCTCTCTACTTTTCCCTCTTTTTTTAAAACTTATTCACCGTTCTCTTGATGGTTCTTGAATTGACTTTGAAAATGGAAGCCAGAGTATGAATGTTGGTATCATTACTGAAGGCCTGAATGATCTCACCATTGCTCAGTTGGGAAGACATAGTGGGTCTGATAGAAGACAATTTTAACCTCTTCTTTTTCTAGCTGAATAACTCAAAGGGTTTTTTTTTCTGTGATTCTTACGACAAATGATGTCAAGGTGGTTAAACGTCTTATTGGTTTTTTGAACAGAATTATAGATTTATCCTTTCTTTCCTGTTTAGGGTTAGGTTTTCGGTTCCTTCTAAAGTCTACTTCAGCTCGATACTCCTAACTCTTGTCCTTTTCTATGCTAATATAACTGCACGCGGTAACCCTCTACCTTGACTGGCTCTTGGGCCTTGTATTGGGTGGAAATTAGTAAAAAAAAAAAATTTAAATCAAGTGGTTGTTGAAGAATTGGAACAAATTTAAAAAATATATATTTTGCTATACACTCTTAGATTTAATATTAAACAAGTTCCTTAGAGATACTCTCCGTTGAAGTCATTTATTTCTTTTCATTCAGTTTTGGACAATGTATGGTACTTTGCCTCTATTGCACGACAGGTATTTTTGTCAAATTGAAAGAATGTAAAAAGTCTATCCAATCTTAACGAAAGACGGCATTAGTACAATATATTCGTTTTTAAAGTAACAGACAATTTGAAATTCATATTAATGCATAGTTCTTTGTACATTTCTTGCTGGCCGGTGTACGCATTGAGAGATAAACACGCATGTCTTTTAAAAATGCCCACAACAAACATGGCACACTCGGAGTATGAGTTCATCAAAAAAATTAAAAAGAAACAACAAGAACCGATATATATATATATATATATATATATATATATATATATATATATATATATATATATATATATATATATGCAAACAAATGATAATGTATTTGTAATGACAAAAGTACGCAGGTGTAAGCTTTAAGAAAGCTTTATTCAACTGAGAATACAAGATTCGGCTATAGTGTCCTTTTATAGTCCCAGTAAACAAAAATAGCTCTCTCAAAGAGGAGAGTAACAAAACAAGAGAAAACCGCACTTGATTATTCATAACAATATTAATAACAAAAGGGTTACAAGTGACAAAGACAATAATATGTGTAACAAATGAATGTGAAAACTTTTTGGTCCAAAGTATGTGAAGTGAGTGAATGCGTACGTACGTGTGTGTGTATGTATTGTTCATGCGTTTCCCAAAAGGGTAAAACGCAATCTTCTGTGAGAGATTTACATGTTGTCGTATAAGCGGAAAAGTAAGAAGAGAGTGATAAAAAATTTTTGCAGAGTATTTATAGTGAGGGGGTGCGTCCCCTAAGAGAAGTTTTGAAAATTAGGAGGAAATAACCCGACACATTATAGTGATTTTCAAAGCCCGGCTTAGATGTGGCACAAGGCCGAAAGTATGGGGCACCCAGTGAGGATCGAACTCACTACTCAGTCGTAATTGATCTAGCAAGACAAGCTTTACGCCGAGGCGCCCAACCCGACACATTATAGCATGTGAACCACTATTATTATTATTATTATTTTCATTCGAACGTGGCTGGATATAAAACAGAGTAGATTCATTGTTTTGTCATTTACGGACTATCAACCCTTTGCGATTTATTTCAAGCTGGAAGAAATTTCGGAATTTAAGAGTTTGGTTACACTACAAGGAGCTCCCAGACGGCTCAGACGTTGCTTAATTTTGCTGAGCGAACGAGAACCAGTGCTTTTCAGCGTGATTTGACCGTGGGCCTACAATGGTGTAGATGAGCATAATAAGTACCAAAAACAAAAAAATAATCTGGCTTGTTTATGCTCTCGAGCAAGCTTCAATAATTAATAATAATCCTTATGTTACAGATACATTTAGAATTTAGCCGGTGGGTATTGGGACCATTTTAGCAACGGAAATACATTTACCAGATGAACATACCGATTCCCCAGCTTGTAGTGTCGAGACATTGCTAGAATATCTACAAAAAGAAACAACACATAGCAAAATATTGTAGGAATAAAGGACAAACCTGAATGAATTATCTCTAGGACTTTTTATTCGGCTTAAAACAAAAAAATATATACTTATACGCTCAAACTTAGACAATAACATATTACTAATGAATAGAGACAATGCACTCCTTCCAAGCTTGTGTTGACTATTCGCAGGAGTTTTCACCATTCTTTCCTTTCTCTCTGAGTCTTTTGCTTCTGTTTTCTGATTTGGTTGCAAATTTCAACGAATATCATTAAGAAGGCAATTCAGACTGGCTGCCAATCACGTGGACCAATTAAGTAGTCCTTTGTAATTTGAGTGAAGACCGCGTTAGCATTTGGTCGTCAAACCATGAGGTGCAAATTGTCAGAATGGGAAAATCTACCTGATCTTAACGAAAGACGGCAGTGGAGTGAAAGTTGTTCCCAGTTACCTGTCCGCTACCTATAGGACAGTTTTAAGCTCGTTGTTGGACAAAGTAAAATAACTACTGCTACTAACGAATCTGGAACAACACGCCTAGTTTTGAAGTACTAAACAATCAGAAGAATTGAAACAATCGTGAAAATGACTGAGGTGAGATTTAAACAAAAACTATCTTATAAATCTGCATATTTTTTCTGCTTGAATCTTGTTAATTTTAAAATATAATTGATAAAAGTAACTCCGAAAAACATGCTAGTTATTTAATCAATATCTGGTTAACAATATTAATATTAAATTTCTAAGAATAATGTAAATAAATACCGGTATGGTAACAAATTCAGCAGGATTTTTTGTTAACTCTTTCGTTCACGATATAGTTATGGATATTTTACAGATTTCAGTTTCCATGAAAATGAGAAATCAAAATTCGTGCCTCTATTATTTAATCTGAATCTGATTCTACCAGAATGCATATAGAATGATTAATTCAGGTCAGTCGCCAAAGGGGGTGGATCTGGGAGAGGATAAGAAATCATTTGACCCACCCCAAGAAAATGATGTGAACGAATTTTTATGTGCAAATTCTTCCTTCCGACATAAAAGTCAACGCCCCACCCAAAACTATGGTGATGCACATGGGTTAACGTATAAATAGCTCATAAATTTAATTAATTAAAACTGAATAAAAATTGGTCAAATTTAGAAATAAATTTCGATTTAAAAGAGTTAATTAAATCAGGCTCGGATCAAGCGGGCCACCCCAGAAAATCATTTTTACCGCCTGTGAAAATAATATGAACTAATTTTGGTGTGAAAATATTTACTCGCGCTCCAACTGAATTAAAGGCCACCCCCACCAAATTAAAACACTGGTGACTGACCTGAATGAAATAGCGATTATTATCTGAAAGCAAGTATGTTTATCGGAAATACATTTATTTGATATACATCGTATCTGTATTTGAAATGATGTTCTGTTTTTCATTCTCCTCTAATTGACGATCAGTGATATATACTAACGATTGTTGAAAGACGATCTAGGAGCTGCGATAAAAAAAAAAAAAACCCACAGAAATTAAGATGAAAGAAATACTAGTAAAAACGATTCATAAGCGACAATGACTAGCGTAAGAAATTACGTTGTCTATAACATCACTTAACGACTATAAAATGTCCCCCTGGTAAAAACATCATCATAATCATCATCATCATCATCATCATCATGAGTTGAATGACATGATAGGTTGGGATTTTGAGCCTTACATTGCAGCCAGTCTGGGTGACGAACAACACTAATTTCAAAAGACAGCCGGAAAATTAATCCACTGTATTTCTCACAAAGTCAAGAAAATTCGCAGATAATAAAGAAACGGAATCTGTGGAAAGCCATGATCCCCTACACCCTGAAGGAACGTAGTATTTTTTAAAAAACAGATAGAAAATAAAGAATGTATTCTTTACATATTTAAGTACATCCTTTCGCGTTCAATTTTTTCCACGCCATATTGTAATTTTAAAAATTCTAATTTTAGTAGTAGGTATAATTCGGTGAAATTCTTAGATCTCGTATTCCCATCATTAATCTTTGGTTAGTTTATCTATAATCTTATTTTTGTTGCATCATTTTCATTGCAACGTAACGTTTCCATCATTTTCAACGTAACGTTTGTGTCATTTTACATGTCAGACGATTGATTTTACGATATGCCACCCCTTATTGGGTTATTGAATGAATGTATAAGGTACCCAGCAAGATCGAACTCACTACTCGGTAATAATAGTCAAAAACACAAGCATCGTCTGCAATTACTCATGCCACTTCTTTGCTGGCATTTTTTTTTTTTTTTTCGATTATTTTAATTAAAATGTCTTTTCTATTTATGAAACCTTTTTATTTTATTTGACATTTGTGTCATATATATAACTCATTTGAGGCACTTTGACGTTGTGTAATGGTTAACGAACTTGTCTCGCGAGATCGCTTATGACTGAGTAATAAGTTCGGTCCTCACTTATTCCCTATGTTTTTGATCTTTACTGTCCCCTTTTTTTTCTTTTTTTTTTAAATCAAAATAGAAAAAATAAATACCGATTTAGTGTGATCCGGGTTTTTTCGCGTGATATTTTAAACGACAATTATCATCATATGCTTCCACTCAGAATTTTAATAAGGAAATGTTTTAATTATTAGTTGGTTGATTTAACAACATGTCGACCTTTCTTGTCGAAATTTCGATGTACCACTCAGTGATGATCGAAATTCACTCCTCACAGTCAACAAAACTACCATCGCTAACTCTCTCAAACTTCAAGCAATCTCTTTTAAAATTCTATATATAGCTAACCGCATATAAGTCAATTCTTAGTAATTTCCCCCATCGGGCCTTTGCGACCAGGATCAGCCTTGATGTTATCTATGGACAATACAATGCACAAAAGGAATGCAGATGTGTTTGATCCCTGGAGGTTGCATCTCCAGAGTAGAAATTCCTCATTTGTTATTAAGAGAGTTGCATGGTTTTCCCTAATAAGTTTTTTACTGCATAGATTGGACAGTTTTTGCCTCTATTCACACAGTGGCGTAGCGTGGGCGAGGGCAGGGGGGGGGAATACATACGAAACTGTTAGGTTGATGCAAAAATAATGTCGTTTTCTCACATAGTAACATATGTGAGAAAACAACATTATTTTTGCACCAACCTAATAGAATTTATAACAGTTAATGGCTAAGGAAGAGTCGCAATAGTTTAAATTGCTTAAAACCGACCCTACGCCACAGCCGCCATGTATGCGTTTTGGATCTTACATTAAAACGAATTTGTGCCATATTTATTCTCGTGGAAATGAAGAAGAATACTATCAGTAATATATAAAATACCTAACAAATGAAGTGAGAATTAAAACAAACATTTCTGGATCATATCAATGTGTCTCGTTTCGTCGAAGCAAACCGTCTTTCGATGCCTCATCATTCTGTTGTCTGATTAACGTCTGTGATTTGTTCTGGTTGGCAGTTGCTTGGATTTAAACCAATTACTGTCTTACGTAGCTGAACATTCGCTGAAGAGATAAGAATTATATTATCTTCGCAAAAAACACAATATAAAAGCGAACAAAGATTGAAAAGAAATCTTTCAACGTCAAACGTGAAATAATCAGTTAATGAAAGAAAAATAAATAAATACAACGTATTTCACCACAATTATTTCTCTGAAACTGCCTTAGAATCATTTTTTCTTTATATTGAAGAGGGAGGCACGGTGAAGTGATGGATAGCGGCTCGGATTGAGGAATCGGAGAGCCGAGTTCGAATTCCAGTCGAATCCATTACATTCACTTACGTGCTAATAACCTTGGAAATGGTTTGCGTCCTCTTCTTCTTTATGGGTAGACAGTAGGATGGCAACCTACTGCGGGAAAACATCAGTCATGTATCGAAAGATACATGATCGCTTAAGCATTGTATCACGCATGGCACATAACTAACTAAATAGTTAAACATTTTAAGTATTTTAATTATATTCTTGTATGAATCCTCTTCTTCTCACCCCAGCTATGGGTAAATAGCAGGACAGACCGGGTTCTGTAGTCTTGGATGGCAAATGGTCTACGACAGAAAGAAATGTATCGAAAGATACATGATCGCTTAAGCGTGTATCACGCAAGGCACATAACTAACTAAATAGTTAAACATTTTAAGTATTTTAATTATATTCTTGTATGAATCCTCTTCTTCTCACCCCAGCTATGGGTAAATAGCAGGACAGACCGGGTTCTGTAGTCTTGGATGGCAAATGGTCTACGACAGAAAGAAATGTATCGAAAGATACATGATCGCTTAAGCGTGTATCACGCAAGGCACATAACTAACTAAATAGTTAAACATTTTAAGTATTTTAATTATATTCTTGTATGAATCCTCTTCTTCTCACCCCAGCTATGGGTAAATAGCAGGACAGACCGGTTCTATAGCCTTGGATGGCAACTGGTCTACTGCAGAAAGAAATGGTAACCTACCGCGGAAAAAAATCTGCCTCGTCAGTCATGTATCGAAAGATACATGATCGCCTAAGCGTGTATCACGCATGGCACATAACTGACTGATATTGAAGAACCAAAGTCCTAATTTGATCAATCAAATACCTCATTTAGCAATTTCTACATGTCGAACCTCGAAAATAAGATATTTACAGATTTTAAAAAACCATCCATCTACCTAAGATACGTTGATGATATTCTTATGTTAGTTAAAAATACAGATGAAATACTTCAACTTCAAAAACGTTTCCAAAATAATTCTGTCCTTAAATTCACGTATGAAGTCAATACTAATAATAAAATTCTTTTCCTTGACATATTGATAAACACAAATAATAACAAATTTACTATTTCGCCATACAAAAAACCTACAAGCATAAAATCATGTACACTTAACTACAAAAGCGAATGTCTATATTACTACAAAATAGCAATTAATAAAAATCTAATACATCGTGCAGAAACTAATTCATCCACAAAACAGATTTTTTACAGTGAACTAAAGAATATAAAACAAACACTTATTAATAATAGCTTTCCAAACTATATAGTTGATGAACAAATAAGATGCTTTCTTAGAAATCGCAATACTAAGCAAATAGTGCATAATACTGCTTCTACTAATCTCAAACATATTAATCTCCTATATCGTAATCAAATGCATACTAATTATAAACAAGATGAAAATATACTAAAAATTTAGTAAATTACTAATATATCTACGACAGATCCTAGCAAAAAAATTAAGTTAATCATATATTACACTAAATCTAGTATATCCAACTCGATTATTCACAATGATACTTCTCTCCCGGTTAGCGATTTGCAAAAAAACAACATAGTTTACAAATTCAAGTGCCCTTTGGGAGATTGTATCTCCAACGAATTAAATAATATTTATGTTGGTCACACCACAAAACTCGCTTTCACGACGCTTGACACTACATTTGAATGATAGCTCTAACATTTTTAGGCATTTAAAACAACATGCCTGGCCGCATACACAATTCCGGAAAATCCTTGTTGAAAACACAATTATACTTAAACATGAAAACAATAAGCAAAAACTAAAAATTCTTGAAGCTATATAAATAAAACAGTTGAAACCTAACCTGAACAAAATAAACTATGAAATCTCCACAAATATTATTAAATGTCTATAATTGAACAGAAGCCATTGGTTTATACCAACGGCCTCCCATACTTAATTTCTCGAATTCACTCTTGCGGGGTCATGTGTGACGTCATGAGCTGCGGTGCGATTTTCGCTTTCATCGTCTTATATGCACGAGTTTGTCGTTGCTTGGAAATCTTCCATGTACACAGAAACAGACTATCATCACTGTCTTGTCCGTGTATTGCTTAATATATTGTAATGTTATCTTTGATAATGGCTTATGTAAGCCGAAAGCTTAGATAGGATTAAAAAATATGTATCAATAGTGTGATTTTCTTTCTTCGTTTAATGATAATGTTAAGCTTATCAGACGATATGAAAAGAATTTACATAAAATAAATAGACAACACTTGTCTATATTATTTAATGAAACGTGTATCATTGAAAAAATACTGCCTAAATACACACAATATATATATATATATATATATATATATATATATATATATATATATATATATATAAAGAAATATAGTCTATATATGGAAGGGGATGGTATATAAAAAACATATGTATATATATAATTTATGTCCGTTGACAATTGTTTTCTTCCTGATTTGCAATACTTTCCTATAGCAAAACTATTAACAGTATACTAAGAAAAGTGGTACGCAAATTTGTGATTGGTGGCCACAAACATTAAATCTGCAGACTCAGCGTTCATAGTAAACACGGAAAGGAAAATACAAGAACTTTTACAAGATAGTGAAGAAAAACAAGAAGAAAGGACTAAACATCAATTGCAAGAAGACAGAATGCATGATTGTTATCAGCCCAACATGCAAATTACAAAGTGGATATATTAGGTTGGTGCAAAGATAATGACGTAATAATGTCGTTTTTTTGACGTATTTTTTAACGTCAAAAAACGACATTATTACGTCATTATTTTTGCACTAACCTAATACTAAAATCAAGCAAGTACAACAATTAAAATAACTGGGAAGCACATTTTAACAGAGGACACAAAATGTGACACTGAAATCCGAAGGCACATTGGAGTCACGAAAGATGCCTTCCAAAAACTAAGCAAAGCATTTAAAAAAAAAAAAAAACTTCGTTAGAAACAAAGAAAAGAATGTTGAACTGCTATGTAATACCAGTCCCCGTATATGGCAGTAGATGCTGGACAATCTCCTCCCATACGAATAAGAAATAAATAAGCAAATTCTTTTATCCTATTTGATTTCGTGAATACCGTTAGCCCTGAAAGACGTAGTTCAGTTATTTTTTCTTGCTCTCAAGTGGGTTTCCCATCTTTTAACATCTGTGAAATAAATTATTATTCAGTTGACGTACAGACATATTCAAGTTCATTAGCTGTCCTTCTATATGGCAGTAAATACTAAGCAATCTCCTCAAAGATGAAGAAGAGACTTGAAGCAACAGAAATGTGTCTCTGCAGAAATTATGCTGAGGATAACATGAACCGAACTTGTGAGCACCGACGAAGTTCTCGAGAAAATGGAAACGAAAATGACACTTATATTTAACATCAGGTAGAGAGGGCAGAAATTTCTATGGCACTTACTGAGGAAAGAGAGCTTGGAAATTTTGATACTCACAGGGCAGATTGTAGGAACGCGGGATAGGGGAAAACAACACAAAACCTACCTAGCGAGCTTGAGTAAATGGATGGTGGAGCAATGTTTAGGAGAGATAACAAAAAGACAATATTTATTAAGACCTATAAAGGACAAGAAATTGTAGAGCCAAGATTGCCAACGTCCTGAAGGGACAGTGCACATAGAAGATGATCACTTCATCTCTAGCGATAACTTGCAAATGGCGCAAAATTGCAAATTATTTCTTCTTCTTCTTCATAATAATAATAATAATAATTTTCGAGTAAGTTCTGCGAATCTCCTTGAAAATGATTGATTTATAAGGGTTGGAGTTGAGATGTAAAAATTCAAAAAATGTTAAGCAATCAGTACTTGTAAGGATTGTTTAGGATAAAGAGAGATGTGGATCCAGCTTTTAGAATCTCTTCTAGCCGGAAAGCAACAGTGTGACTCATATCAAGTACACTTCGGAACCTCTCGACTCACAGAAAAGCTATGAGTCATATACTAACAAGCCCAAATCATGTCGGCGCGGCTAAAACCCGACTGAATGTCATTTTTACACATGCGTCCAGGCCACCAGTATTAAAAAGAGAAAGAAAACAAAATTTAAAATAAAATAAAAAATGATGAAAATGACTACTTTTTTTCCCACCACCCGATGAAGGAGCATTTGTTTTCCTTGACAAGAACAGTCAGTTTTTTAGGGGAAAAACTTATAAGATGTATACGATATAAAGATAAAATAAAATAACTGTTGCCAAAATATTAACAGAGAATTAATATCTTGGTGGGAAATAACTGTCAAGTGCAGCTTACATAAATCGAACATGATTAAATTTTAATCTTCTACCTCGAGTGGCTCTTGGGCCATGTACAGAGTGAACAGCATTGTAAAAAAGCAATTTCATATTGACTATTGCTGTAACGTGTAATATCACCAGAGTTTTTATTAACTAGATTTTTTTTCGTTAAAAAATTGTTACGGTCGAATAGTCAGCGATAGGGGAATTTCTATGGAAATTTTATCGTCCTAGAACTCGCCATGAGCTTATTCAATCATTAACTTAAGAATAAGGATTAAAATTCAAACAGGAAAAATTGAAATTTTCAAGAATATTTATAGTATTATTACTATTAATAATTTTTTTTCTATCATGTAACATATTTAATTGTGACTTGTTTCTTTTCGTATTATTCAACTCTATGGAAATTTTATTTCAATGACATTGTAATTATGTCGTAGTTTCTAACACTAAATCTTTTTGCAACACGCTAACGCGTATTGAAATCTTCACAATATTTATTGTTGAAGTTATTGCCGACATTTTTTCGAGATTTACAAACTACGTTTCGTTCAATTTCGCAAACCAATCTATGAAATTTAAAATTAGAAAACATAGTTTGGCAAAACCCTACTTCGCAGTATAATTATTTCTTTAATTTAATTTAATTTTATAAGACGGTAAATTTTTATTTTAACACCCGAGCGTCATTCACTGCTGAACTATTTTCTTTTAGAAATTAGTACGCGCTTCCGCAAAGCGATTTTTTTTTATTTAATTTAAGAAGAAAGTTAACTTTAAACGCCGACAAATAAAAGAATAACAAAAGAAAAGAAAAAAAACACCTAACCCTAATTTGAAAGTTAACTTTCTTCTTAAAAAAAAATACTTTGTTATTCTTTTATTTGTCGATGTTTACATATATTTGAAAGTTAACTTTCTTCTTGAATTAAGTACAAAAAATCGCTTTACGGAAGCGCGTACTAATTTCTACAAGGAATTACTGTGAAGGAAGTAAATAGGCCCAAATTTTATACGTTCACCAACAAAATTCAGCACTGAATTACTTATCAATAAGCCGGTAATGGCTGACGAAAGATCAGGAAAAAGTCCGATTTTTTTCGGGTCGTTAACATCCAAAAGGGCAGGTTTCTTCAATATCTAATTGTTGATTTGAGTTCAGCATATACATTTGCACGGAAATAAGACTATTTTGGAAAAATTTGAAGGGATATCAGCGCTCGGGTGTTAAAATATAAAATTACCTATGAGACTTCATGGTATATAATATTTTTTAAGACAATTTCTTTTCTTTTCAACAGCGAAGAACAATTTCTTACGTTTTGAGCATGCAATATACAACTGGCAATGTGTAAAAATATTTCTTTCTGCAACCAAATTCTAACCTTTTGAAGCATTTGACCTTGTGATATGTTTGTACTTCTCACAAACGACATACGAACTAGAAACTAGATTTTGTAAAGAAAATATATGGGAAAAAAACAATATTGCACTTTTCTTAAATAAGTATTTATTTTAATCATTAAATTGTTTTTAAAATAGTGAGAGTGTTTTAAATAAAACTTTAATATTTCCAAAAATTTAATGAAAATTTACTGTACTAAGCTACGCATCCTAATAAAACAAACTGTTGTACTCCCATCCTTAGCTATTTGCACTTCTCTCCAAAATTTAGTTTCGATCGGTAAAAAAAATGTATGGCTATTTTAGAGGATGTGACGGACGAACGGGCTGACTAACGGGAAGTCACAGAATTTTATATATACATGGTGCGATGGGTAAATTATCGCCATTTTATATTTTTAATTTCGCTCATGCGCGTTGTTTTTGAATTTGTCGACTACACAGTATAGTAGGGTCAGTTGGGCACCGTCTGTAAGAAAAAGTGCACAATGACCCAATTCACTCCGCTAGAAATTTGGAAACGTACAGCTCCAATAGGAACATTTCAGAGTGTTTGGCTGTCAACCTGAAGACAGTGCAGAGGATTTGGAAAGAGTTGGATGAATCGAATGGTGATTACGAAGGTATGGCAGCTCGGAAAACTGACTCTGATCGTTCTGATAAGAAAATAACTTCCAAATTTGTTGTTGATGGCTTCAGACTCAACAAGAAGACCTACATCAAGTGCTTTAAGGGGGTAGTGCTGCCCTGTGTCAAGTGGGTGGATGCTGGAAGAACCTATGTCGGGAAACAGAACTCTACATTATGCCACACAAGCAAGAGAACACAGTCATGGCTATCAGACAATTTCACTATTTACATCTGACCACCCAACTCCCCATACTACTACTACTACCTTGATTTATTATGCGTGAGACGCAGTTGAGCGAGAGACCAGCAAAACTTTTTCTAACATCAAAGATGAACTGAAGGCAAGGATTATGTAGGCATTCACCAACTTAAACAAGAAGACTGTCCAAAAGAGTTAAAGGAGATTCCGAAGTCATCTGGAGGCCATGGATGAAGCCAATGGCGATTTTATTAAGTAAATTTATTCTTTAACATTTCAAGACATTTTTGTGTATATTTGGTAAATATATCTGTTAAAATGAGATGCCAATATTATTTCCATTTTTGCGTAATTTAGACGACAATTTATCCATCGTACCCTGTAGATTCTTCACCCAATACAAAATCCAAGAGCCTCTCAATGTAGAAGCTTACTGAATGAGGTTAGTGGTATGAGTAAAAGATGGAGAGGTAAGCAGTACCGATTATGAGAAAATGTTGGAAAGATAACTGTTAACCCTAAACTTTAAGCGAATAAGATTGTGATGATCGTGGAAGCATCCTCTTAGGAGTCCCTTCCACAAAATCGGTGTTGTGGGAAAAAAGTGGTTCGAGAATACGAAAGAAATGGGGATGATCTCTTCCAGTGTACGAAGCATGACGGGTCTTAGCTGGGAGGGTCAGAATTTCTGGAAGGAAGGAGTGTAGCTCGTCAGAACATTCACATGGAAATCGCGATAGAGTAGTAGGAGACTTGCGAGGTTTCGTCTGTGGGAAAGGGATTGTAGGGTAGAAACTCATCCATCACCCACAAGACCGTGTAGAAGATTCTGAACTGGAACTTAAAACTGGAAAGAGAGAACTGGGTAGTTGCAGTACAGATATCGCAGCAGTACTCCATTTTCTGTTTGATCTGGTCCTTGTAAAGATAGAGTATAGCAGGGGGAATCTAGTACTTACTGGAGCGGTACAAGAGACCGACCCTGTTTCCAGCATCTTTAGCGATGGATCGCATAGATGAGTTATACTTGAGGTCTGGGGTGAGTTTGAGTCTCAGTAGACGTTCAAGGAAAGGGACCTCTTTGAGAGAAGAACAATTCCTCATGATACGCGAAACTTTAGGGTCTGCTCGGTGATGGTAAAACTAGTTTGGTTTTTGGAGGTACTGAACGGTTTAAGAAGAAATACGTTGGAGTAATTGTTAGCAGCTCGGATTGAAGAGCCGAGTTCGTATTCCAGTCGAGTTCATTACATTCACTGACGTGCTAATACGTGCGAATCTTTTTCTTCTCCTCCCAGCTATGTGTAAAATAGCAAGACAGACTGGATAGCCTTGGGTGTGTAGGAGAAGGAAACTAAATTCAAACAACTTACTACCTTGTAGACCCTACCTGTTAGCTAGAAGAAGGTAACTTAAAAAACAAATCCAAATATGAGAGGTAACATCCTTGGCGCAAAAGAAACAAGCAAGCCACTGCACTATTCTGCTTTGACTGTCACCATGACCCACAATAATGATGAAGGGGAGTGGTAACCACAGCGCCGGCGCAAAATGCGCTAACTGAATAAAATACATAAATATTAAAATGTTACAATCCAGTCCTCCCACCCAATTCAGCTGCTAGAACTAGGTCAAAGGAAGGACAAATAAGTCGTAATTAAACTGAATACGTTACAAACTTTCATTCATTTCGAATAAATAAGGCAAAAAAATTCTAACAATCGTGAGTGAAAATAAAACAAAAAAAAACGGCTGCATTTTAACGTCGAAGATATTTCAAACCGATAAACAAGTAGAATTTCGTTGGAAACAAAGAAGAGATGTAATATGATATGACATGTAATATCAATGCTCCTGTATGACACTGAATGTTAGACAATTTTCTCACATACGAAGGAGAGACTAGAAGCAACAAAGATATTTTTCTATAGGACACTGAAAATGGACAGGGATAGAGAATGTGACACTGACATCGGAAGACACGTTGAACGATTGAAAGATACCGTCCAAAAATTAAACAAAGTACTAAAAAGCGGAGAGATTTTGTTAGGAACAAAGAAAAGAGTGTTGAACTGCTATGTAATATCAATTTTCCTGTATATCAGTGAATGCTGTGCAATTTCCTCACAGATGAAGAGAAGACTTGAGCTAACAGAAATGTGGTTCTACAAAAGGATGCTGAGAAAATAGCATGAAATATAAGGCGGAAAGAGGGCTTAGATAATTTTAAACTCACAGGACATACTGAAGACAAGAAGGGCACCGGGAAACAGCGAATAACATTATTTTAATCATTTCACCCCAAGCAAGGTAATAAAGCCACTAGGACACAAGAGTGTTAGAGAATATGAGAAAAAAAAAACTACTATTAAGGAGAGTAAAAGAATAAGGATTAAGAAGACACAAGATAACGATTGATATTGCATCTAAATTTTTGAAGATCAATGTTGACTGGTAAGCAAGAACCCAGAAGAGATTTCCACAAGCTAGAAGTGCGATGGAAGAAACTGTTAGCATAGAACTTACGGTTACATCTAGCAATTTCAATTGTGAAATGATGCGCTTAAATTCATAAAGTCTAGGAATAAATAAATTTATAAAGTCTAGAAGAAAGTAATATTTATTTTGTTGTAATACAAAAATGTGTCACAAGGTCAAAAGAGGGGATAGGGGAAGGTTGGTCTTCAATCTGTCTTATCCTGAACTTAGCTAGCTACGATTACGGATCTACAGTATCCCTTACACCAAAATAACACATTCGTACGTACCATTTCTTACTACAGCCACCATAATACCTCAAGTCTCTAGTCTCCATATGTACAATTTGTCTGTCGGGGTGGGGAATAAAAATAACAACATTTAAAAATAAAATCCCAATGAATATTTACAATGAATACAAATTATATACAAAAATAAAGAAAATAGTGTTAGTAATTAAAAAGTCCTTACCAAAGAGGAGAGCTCGTCAGAACAATTACCATGAAAGTACTTATAGAAAAGACATAGAGAAACTACGTTACAGTAGTGGGAATGAGACTGAAGCCAAGGTCAGGACTAATAACATGGTAGATTCTTTTTTGGATTTTATCAAGAATCTCTAAATATATATCAGGAACACCTGACTAGATGTGGCAGCAATATTTAAAGCAAGGACGAATGGTAGACTTATAAATATGTAAGATAAATTCTGGCGATAAAAATTGTCTAACACGAAATAGTGAACCAATTTTTTTAGCTGCAGACTTAGCAGTTGATTCAATATGCTCTTTCCACTTTATGTCCGCTGAAAACGTTAGTCCGAGAAGGCGTAATCAGTCTTTCGCTTGGAGGTTAGCATCAGCCATTCCAGGGAAAGGTAGAAAGGGTTCTCTCAAATGTTTAAAAGAGAGCAGTTTCGTTTTGTGCAAATGGATGTCAGAATATGAACTAGAATGAATAGTAATGGGACAATCATTGCTTAGAGCTACAAAGGACGGGATGTTACTGAGTGCTATGTTCGCCTACGTCCAGAATGGATACGCCACATAAAAGAAGATATGGCAGGATGGGCTGGTAGTGTGACAGAAAGTGAAAATAAGGGAATGAATATAAATTCTGGTCTAGTCTGTTGCGTTCACTTTCGCACAAACGCCATCCAGTAAGGCATGAATCCGTCTCTTCTCCTCCCAGTTATGGATTAAATTACATAGTAAACTAGAACCTCTAGCATTAGCTGTTAATAAAAAATCCCAGGTAATGAAAAGTGGATTGTTTACAACAATGTGGAGTGAAAAGGGTTATGGGGAAAACGATCTGAACAAACATTAATCGATCCAAAAGTCGGTTTGTATCTGAAGAAGGTGATGCTGTGTACCTGGTGGGATTGGAAGAGTATTGTGAATTATCTCCTTCTGAAAAAAAAAGATATTGAAATTTGACAAGTACAGTTCGCAGTTGATCTAACTTAATTTCTTAATCTTTAGTGGCAACTAATTTAAGAGAAGGAAAACACTGAATTTCAGACTGTGGATAAGCGGATAGCAGTTCACAGATAATAATAAGAAAAGAAATCTGTGGAGAGCCCCGATTGCGTATGTCCCGGAGGGATACGGCATTTAAAAATAAAGTGTGCGGCTGGTGTAAGAATTATCAAGGCGAAATATTAAATCAGCATATTAAATTAGCTCAGAGGATTTTGCGTTTCCTTTGCGCTAATGCCATAAGGAACATTATGAATCAATATCTTCTCCTTCCCAGCCGTATAAGTAAAGTCACAAAGTGGACTAGGCTATCTAACCTTGGTAAGACAATCAGCTGAGGAGGACTGAATTCATTAATTCAGAACATCCGTAGAAAAAGCAGTGGGAAAACACCTCACTACCTTTCCCATTGAAATGTTATGTATATCAAACGAGGTGATATCCATACCATCTTATATATTTTAAACAAAAATATACAGAACAAAAGTAAAATACAATACGGCTGAAATTTTATTAAATATTTATTCCATAAAATGGGATAAAATAACAAAGGTTCAACTTTGGAAAAGTACGTCATTCGTTGACAACAGAGTCCGAGTCTAGATCTATATATATGAACAAAGAAAAGTACTACTTACTGACTGGCTGAAGAGGAGCGCTTCCCGTTAAGACCATGGCCATGTGCATAGACGAAGGAAAAGTATTGATTTTCTAAGAGGGGCTTAGATGTGGAACATGGCCGAAAGTATGGAGCATCCAATGAGGATCGAACTCACTATTCAGTTGTAACAGTTTTAGCAAGACCAGCTTGCTAACCATTACACCATGCCGAGGCGCCCTAGACGAAAAAGCACCTATCAGGTACTACTATACTGTTGGTTGCTGCTACTACGTATCTTTATTACAGTCAATTACAGTAGAGAGCTAAACTAACTACATCATGAACAGTCATAAGGATTCCTTATTTACAAGACATGGTCTTTACAACCTATGTTTCGTAACTCTGCCGCTTTTTAAAAATCGCTTTTAATTCAATTTGAAATTAATCCACCAAACACTTAAATTTACTAATTTTTTATAATAACAAACTAAAATGATGGATTTTGCTATCTAAAAAAAAACAAAAATTCAGTAACTTGTAACACTATGTTTGCATGTAGTGCATTGAAAGCGAGGCAAAAAAGTAATTCTGACGAGTTTGCGTCGGTTACTAAAATAATATAGCTATTATATGTTATATTCTTTTGTACCATAATTTAGTATAGTACCTTCACTAATTCGATATACGTATGTTTTAAAATGAATTTTTAAAAATGAAAAAGCTTTCTTAAAGCTTTCATCTTAACTTTAATTGAAAGCTAAAGGGTTTAAAATTTACTATTTCCAGTAAGTAAAGTATTCTGTGATATATTTCAACCACAAATTATATTGATCATAATCAATTTTTTCAGTAAAATCGATCAAAACGGTCATTTTTGAAAGATTTGTAAACAAAAGTTAATTCTCGGTTTTAAAAATCTTGCAAAAATAAAATATATATTTCTGAAAAGTTATTTGAGGAAAATTATCAAATTTAAGTTAAATTAATCTGATTTGAAACAAATATTACTTACTTATAGCATAAATTGTTGTATACAAACATTTAACTACGGGGTCTTGTTTTTCTGACCTGTTAATCGATTTATTGACAGTCGATCGTATTCATAGTTAAGTATAGTGGAGCAGACGATAAAGTTTTTTTAGCTGTAAGTGGGGACAACCCTTAAAACACGTGACCATTTAATAGTTCAGAAATTCTGCACGTTATCAGACATACAAAAACAAATCGAAATTCTTTTAAAATATTCGGGGTCGTCAGGTAAGCTTTACAATATATGATTAGTACATATAGTTTTACTTAATAAGATTTTGTAAGAATTATCGCCTTGAAAATTAATTTTAAAAGATTTTAAAACTTCATGAATTATTCAATTTAAAATTGTACAAAAACGAAAACAAATCTTGTAAAAATTCATTTTTGGTCAAAAATTTTTTTCTTCAAACAATAGTCTCTTTATTCATAATAGCAATTACAAGCTCCTCTAATTAAATAATGTCTTAGTTCTATTGCGTTTTTTATTTTTTGATTCAGAATAGATATTCGGTAATAGTGGGTCAGATTTTGCAAAAAAAATTCAGTGATTTAAATTCTTCAAAGAAATCTGCTTTTAATTAATATAGTCTCTAAAAATTATCACGTTGACAAGTTCTCATAAAATTAAGTTAGGGGTTGAAGCACCTGTAAAAATATATTTTTACCAAGATTTTCTAATATAAAAAAATTTCAGAAATAATTTCTTTCATTTGTGAATAAGTCCTGAAAATTTTATTAAAATCCGGCAATTATTTGATTTTTGCAAGAATTTCCAAATTAATGCATCTGTCACCGCAAAAAAGAGGCCAAATATGCTAAAACTTTGTACAACCGCTTTCGAATGTTCTAAAAAGGAGTAAAAAATTAATTAAATAATCAAAAAATAGTTTGATCCTTCTTCTTAATAACATAAAGATTTTGAGGATCAAACTATGTTTTCATCACGTTATGCTGATTTTTACCGTTTTCGTGGAGGTACCTAATTTAGTAACATTACGTTGAACGACCGGTTCCCACCGAAGTTAACCAACTTAAAACCAGGTCAGTACTTAGATAGGTGACCGCTTGAGAATACCAGTTGACGTAATCCTGGATGTGCGGGTGCAATAACGGACTCACGGCCATATCACGTTGAAACACCGGTTTCTTTACGATCACTGAAGTTAAGCAACGACGAACCTGGTCAGTACCTAGATGGGTGATCGCCAAGTGCTGCTAGCTTGGTTGTACGGGTGGTGTAATGGATAATGACTCGGAATTGTTAATCGGAGAGTCGAGTTCCAATTCCTGTTGGGTTTGTTATATTCACTTACGCGCAAATACTCTTGGAAAAGGTATAAATCCACCTCCTCTCATTCCCAGGTATAGGTTAATTAGTAAAAAACAAAATTCTTATATTTTCTGACTTTAAATAACCTGCAAAGAGTTGAGAAACCGCTGAAAACGAATCAGTCAATATTTTGGGCCAGTTTCCCAGTTTATGTCTTATAGCAACGTTTCGACAGATTTTCTCTTTAGTCTTCTTCAGTTCTATTCCTCGAACTAAATCCTTTATAAGCTTCATGCAAGTATGGTATCGTTGTTCCTTAACTTGAAATGCTTCGTATCGTTTTAAGAGTATTTCAGAATTCTTCTTCATTCGGATGCTACGTTTTTCTCCACTAATCCAGCGTATATTTTAGCGTTACCTTCCCTGGAGATTAAACTCACAACTTCTATGAAACTGAGACGAGCTTTTTTATCAACTAGACCATCTTCCGTAGGACACGTGATCTCAGAAATTCAGTCAAGTTTTGTAGAACTATTTTCCTTTCCTGGGAAGGAGCTTCGTTGAAAAGGATAATATAATAAAACTTAATCAAGATGAGAAAGAAAAATTATCCCCAATTTTTCTCCCAACTTTCTGTTGCAACCAGATCCTGCCAAGATAAAAAAAAAAAATCTAGGAGGTTGGATCGTTCGCTGCGATAACAGACGTTTAATTACAATCGAGGAAAAATTATTTGGCTTTGTAAATCTTTCCAGTGAGAGCTTTCCATTTCCTCAGCTTTTCTATCAAGTGTATCATTCATGTAATTATCTGTTTTATATTTAGTTTTTAAGCGTTGACACAGTTAAAGCGTTATTATTAAATTTACTAAACTGTTTTAAAAGAAATAAATATTATACTGATAATATTTCTATCTATCTCTTTCTATATGTGTGTGTGGTCGTTGGCGGAGCACGTTGGCGTGCTCATAGATATTTCCATCTGTGTGAAATCATCCTATATTGGGTCTGACGAGACGTCCGCGGACACCGCGTGGTAGATTAGGAGCTTTCAAGGGATGGAGAGCTCCGGCTTTTCTTTGAGCTCTCTTCTGGCGTTTTCGAAGGATGTTGTTTTTTCGTTTTCTTATCAACGTTCACCTTTTTTCCACCTACGTTAGAAATTAAACTAAGCACAACTGACTATTAAAGGATGAAAAATTTTCGTGAACTTTTTTAATGTGTTACACGTCGTTCTGGGGTTTGTTTTTTTTTCCAAATCTTTAAGTCTAGAAAAAATACTATATAAAATTCACTATTTTCTTATCCGTAACGTTGAACGTGTTAAAATTTTTAACAAGAAAAATACCAAATTGATGTTAAAAGTCGCCGTAAAACATTGTCGACTTATTTCAAATGGAATTCAAATGGATCTATTTATGACATATCTCTAATTTGTATTTAGATACATTTTATTTATTTTCAAATTTGTAGTTGAATTGTTCAACTACATTGCAAATGATCCGTGATTTTACATAATTCGTTTACAATAAAATTTATATTTTATTTGAATACCATCTTATGAAAACTGAGATGCAGTAGAGTGAACGTGGCGTATCATAGATTTGGGGAGGTGGGCACGTGATCTCTACACCGGCCGTCGGTGTACTAATCTGAAAACGAAGGAATCGAAAAAAATATTGACGGCTGCAGAGTGCACACAAGAAACATTTATGGACGTGTCACACTGCATGATTCTTAATATTCCCGACCAGTGACGGTCGGGAATATTTTTGAACCCTTCAACAGATATAAAAGCCCATTCACAACCAGCAACAATAGATTCGGAGATACCACTGCCAAAATGTAGGCTGATTCTAGCGTCCTCAATAAGTCCATACTGTTGGGAGTTCAGGCGCTGTAAGCTTCCAAGGAAATTTTGAAATTTGACCAATTACAGGAGGATTTTGATTGGTTTGGTTTGGTTTGGTTTGGTTTGTGGCATCCCAACCTCAATGGGTTATTTAATGGCGACAAGTGTTTTATTGCTGGTAATATTTTTTTCCAAAAATGTATTGTTGGTAATATTTCAAAAATATATTGATGGTGATATTTTTTTTCCAAAAAAGAATTGCCGGCAATATTTTTTTTTTAAAAAAAGGTATTTCTGGTAATATTTTTTTCAAAAATGTATTGCTGGTAATATTTTTCCCTCAAAAATGTATTACTGGTAATAAGTTTTTAAGAAAAAATTAATTGCTTGTAATATTTTTCAAAAATATATTTCTGGTATTAAAACATATTTTTACACTTTCATAGTGTTTTGACCCCAGTTTAGGGTCTAACTAGTTACCAATAGCTGGGATCCTAACAGGTGCTACCACCCCGGGTCAGAGTAGACCTGGTAACACCAATAATTAAGAGGTGGTTCCACGCCCTTCAGAGCCTCCTGATCAGAGGCCTTGCTGTTGAATGTAGTTTATCGTCATACCCAGGACAGTGGGGTTTTGAGGCCATATATGAAATGATATTAGTGCATATTTTAAGGCCAACGTTAGCTATTTAAACCCACTGGTTTATGATTCTATCAATAAAAGGGGCTTTATTTTAATAATAAACACTTATAATAAAAATAATTCGATTTTGTTGAAAGCAAAAAATCACTCATAAGAAAGAAGTTGTTTCAGGGGCCACTCTGGGATCACATACACCTGAAGCTTAAGCTTCGTAGTAGATCTACTACTGTTCCCGAATATCATTTGTGGACATAAGTGAGTTACTAAGCGAAGCTTAGATCTGGCACAAGACCAAAGGTATGAAGCACCTAGTGAGGATCGAACTCACTACTCAGCCGTTATTGATCTAGCGAGATAAGCTTCCGTTTTTAGACATGTACTACTACATGCAAACATAGTGTTACAAGTTGCTCAATTTTTTTTTTTTTTTTTTTTTTTTTTTTTAGACAGAATAATATGGATCTATTTAGATAAGAAAATGAAATGGCATATGCTGATATATGACGGGAGTGGGTATATTCCAGCCTAGAGCATTTTAAAGACGTGGGTGGGGGTATAAACTGGCCTAGCCTAACACCTGGAATATTAAAATAAGCCCGGGTATACCCCGGCATGTTTCCTGTAAGAGAAAAGAAAATTAAATCTTAAACGTTGCAAAGTTAAAAAACAGTACTGCTGAATGATTGTTACTCGGTAAGTTTGCTTTTATGTTTTCCATCATAAAAGAAAGAACAAAAGTCCGTATGTAGTTCAGTCGTCTGATTTGTGTCTCCATTATTCATTAACTACACCCGTTATTCGCTAAACTTTAAAAGAAAACCTCTCGCAGTGAAGTTGTGCGTATTTGAGGCAATGTAAACTGTCTTTAAATAATTAATTTCCTTTCGTAAAACGTGTGCACTTAAAATCCTTTGCAGTCTCAAAGAAATGTTTACTACAAACCATAAACTTAACGGTTTTAACCTAGCACAAGTCACAAATTGTACTGGAACACTGGGTGAGGATTTTGTTACTCATTTCGTCCTCGGTATAACAATAAACTACATCCGGCAGCAAGGCCTCTGATCGGGAGGTTTTGAGGAGCGTAGAACTACCTCTTAATTGCTGGTGTTCGCAGGTCCACCTTAACCCAGGATGGTAGTAACTGTTAGGATCCTAACTAGAAAATAGAGTCCCCCCCATACACACACACACACCAAAAAAAAAAAAAAACTCTGGTCAAAAACACTATGAAAGTATAAAAATACATTTTCATAGTAAATAATTTTTGTAAATGAAATTAATCCTCCCAAGAAAATTAAATTTCGGCATTAAATGACGAATAAGGAGTTGAAACAATGCCGCTAAACAAACAAACAAACCCAAATTTTACTCATTAGAAACTGTCTATAATTTGCTACAGCAATGGTTCTCATCATTTTTTACCAATGTTCCACTTTTACTCTAATTCTTTTTGATGGTCTCCCATAACCATTCGATGAAAAAAAAAAAAAAGGTTATTTTATTTTTTAATAATAGTTAAGTATAGGAATTGTATTAATTATAGAAATAGATGTATATGCTTCCTTTATATATATATATATATATATATATATATTTCTTATGCAATAAATTAATTTTATTATTAATATTTTTTTAATATTTTATGTCGATTAGTTTATTAATATTTTATTAATATTTAAAAATATATTAAATTAATTTATATAATTTTCCTTATAATAACAAATATGTGGTGCAGTTCAATTTATATTACATTACAATGAGGAATCATTCATACAAAAAACTTTACTAATCTACTTTTTGAATGAATGATTCATTGTAATATATATATATATATAATCCTACTTTTATATCTCCTTTGTTTTTATTCAACTTTTACAATGAAAACATTCGCTAGTAAAACTAAAAGGGACGCTAATTTACATTGTTTGATCTGTTTTCTGCGGGTTTTAGGGCTTTTTTTTTTTTTTTTTTTTTTTTTTTTTCCGAATTTTAGTATTTTAATATGACGTAGATTACTGAAATTACAAATCTCAGTTGTGACAATCGACCCGAAGTGAATTTACTGTATGGACCACTAAAAACCCAATCTTCTATGTTTTTTTTTTTTTTTTGTGTTCACCCCCCCCCCCCCCCAAGGCCCCGGTTGAGAATTACTGATCTACACTAAGTGTCCAGTGCAAATTTCGAGGCTCGGATTTAACGGCGAGAATCGCACTTGTCGGGATTCCTTCGTACGTCCACCCGAAAGGAACATATAACAAGTTTGCGTTTAAAGTGGGAGTCTTACGACCGAGATTTACCTTAAGGCTTAAACCCCTCGGAACACGACTAAAAGTAATTCCGTAATTAAATGTTCCTCCTCTTTTTACTATTAGGTTGGTGCAAAAGATAATGACGTAATAATGTCGTTTTTTGACGTATTTTTAACGTCAAAAAACGACATTATTATGTCATTATTTTTGCACCAACCTAATATTTAGTTCTGGTGAATATTTTCTATATCATCCTAAATCAAGCCAACGATTCTTTCTGAAGAAGTATTGACCGATAGAATTCTACAGGAAAATTATAAAAAGAATGTCTAAAGTTCTTTTTAAAGCTATATATATATATATATATATATATATATACACACAAATGAGAGAAAGAACAGATGGAGTAAAATTCCACTGTTCGTAGCATTTACTTTTTAAAAAGTTCTCAATACAGAGTAGAGCAATATATTATTTTTTATTATAAGAGTAAAGAGATTATAATAAATAAAAGCATGTTGAAATTTCTACACAAGTTTTCACGTTTCAGTACTGTGATTGTACATCTTCAGGCAATGGTAAGTAACTGGTTCGAAACATGAAAGCTTTTGTGTAGCGATTTCAACATGTTTTTATTATAATCTTGTATAATATAAAATTAATACAGCTGATTGATGTTATTTTTAATCCAACATTCTTATTTTTTTCAAACTTTACTTTTAGTGGATGTGAGTGTGTGAAATAGACGTCACGTTTTTTATTTTATTTTAAACAGTGTATATAACGTTTATCGGGCTGTACACTTAAAAAAAAAAAAAAAAAAAACAAAAACGTGACGTCCATTGCAAATACTTGTATCACACACACACATATATCTATCTATCTATCTATCTATATATATATATATATATATATATAGTGTAACCCGGATATAAGAGAGTTGTCGGGACCGGATAAGAAGTATCTTATATCCGGGTTTCTCTTATATCCGGATTTGGTCTGTTTTGTTTACATTAGGCTCTAATTTGGTACCAGAGAAAATCTCTTGTATCCAGGTTACACTGTGTGTGTGTGTGTATATATATATATATAACGCCATGAATTAAACCTAGCCCTCTCTCTAAGTAATTGTGGGGATGGCTCCTTGAAGCTGAGCCTAGCCTTCGGAAATTCACTTGTTCTTAATCGCATATAAGACTAGGTTACTAAATAGTACTGACCTTTGGTAGATGTCAATAATTACGGTACGCGACCCAAATACGGATCGCACGCAATATTAAATATACTGTTGTTATGAAATAATAACTATTTTTTTCTTTAATATTATAATAAATAAAACATAATTTATTTCTCTATCTTTGAAGATCTCTCGTCCAGCCAAAGGGAAAGACAACTGCAAAGATTGAAAGTTTAACTGTTTTTTTTTTACAAATGCTGCCACATATGTTTTTTCAGCTTTAAAATATTTGCCAGACAATTTCAACGTTTGGCACATTAATGTGAGAAGACATTTTCAGAGATGACGCACGCTCAATCTACATATAGGTCAGTCTTAATTGATCAACGTTTACAGTCAATTTTGATTATAGGAAGCGCAACATTTCGAACCACAGTTTGACATAATTTTATTTCATTGATTCTTCATTTTTAATACTACGACAAAAAAATATACGTATTAGATTTTATGGAGATCATGGTTATTCTTAAATTGTTTAATATTGTTTAAAATAAATCATGTAAAGAAAAAAAATACATTTTCCTTGGTAATTTTCCCACGCGGGGGCGACTAATGTTCACGTTGCTTTTTCTTTTTTTTTTTTTTTTTCTTTTTTTTTGCCACAATTTTATATCAGTATAAATATTCCGTACTTCCTCCTGTCATTTGCGTTCTGGCCGCCTGACTATCGCGATAGCGTGAAACTTAAGTAGCGGTCTAAAATTTATCTCTTTCTGAGTCGTGACGCTGGGAAGCGTATTTGCTGTCTTGGTAACTTAGACATCGAGCACTGTTTATTACTGTTAGTGTTTAGGTAGATATCTCTTTTCTTTTTTTTTTTTTTTTTTTCTTAGTTTATTTCTCATTCTGCCATTTTTTGTCACCTGGCATGCTTTCTGTTGGTTTTATCAATAATTTGATACTGTGTATTGAGCACTTTTTGAAAGTAAATGCTACGAAGTGGAATTTTACTAATCATCTGAGAGAACCCTTGCTGCCTTTTATCAGCATGGCTGATGCTATCCTTCAGGAAAGTTGTGCCTTCTCGGGCTCACGTTTTCTACTGATATGTAGTGGAAAGACTATATAGAATCCATTGTTGGGTCAGCTGCTAAGAAAGTCGGTTCACTGTATCGAGCGAGACGATTTTTCTCTCCATAATCTATCTTGCATATCTATAAGTCTATGACTTGTAGATATGCAAGATAGATTCGTCCATGTTTAGAATATTGCTGCTACATATGGCCCGGCGCCCCTACAATTTACTTGAGCTCCTTGATAAAATCCAAAGAAGAATCAGCAATATTATTAGTCCTGATCTGGCGGCTCAGCTCCAGTCACTTTCCCAGTTTTCTGTAAATATTTTCGTGGTAATTGTTCGGATGAACTCTTCAATTTGGTACCTAGAGATTTATTTTTTTTTTTTTTAATTTAAGTGCGGTATTAGACTAATGTCGAGATATCATCAATTTACAGTTGAGCTGGCTAAATGTAGCCGTAAATTCTATGCTGACAGTTTCTTATCTCGCACTTCTCACTTGTGGATCTGTCTTCCGGCTCCATATTTTTCAGTCAACTTTAATCTGCAAAAATTTAAATACAAGGTCAATCGTTATCTACTATCCATCTGATTACTATTTTTTTTTTCTGCTCATCATTAATGTTTCTGTCCATAATTCTCCCACACCATGTAAACCTTTGTGTTTTAGTGGCATTACTTAGGGCGATTCCGATTAAAAAGTGTGTAAATGTTTTCTCAAAATAGATGAAAAGGCAGTTTTTGTGAGTGATAAAGATAAAATGTGACTGAACGTGAGATAAAGGTACTTATCTTTTTCGTAAATGACTAAAAAATATCCACCGTATCAATGAAAGCTACTAAGACGCTAGGGGTTACTGAGTGTTAGAGAATATGAGGAAAAAACACTTTTGAGAAGAAAGAACAATATAAAAAAAAAAACAAGAATCAAAAAGATGAAAGATAATGATTGACATTTAAATTTTTGAAGACCAAAGAATCAAAAAGCGGAAGAGAGTTCCGCAAGCAAGAAGTGCGATAGAAGAAACTGTTAGCATAGAACTTACGGTTACATCTAACCATTTCAACTGTAAAATGATGAGACCTAGTACTATGCTTAAATTCATAAAGTCTAGGTACCATAGTGAAAAGTTCATCAGAACAATTGCCATCAAAGTATTTATAGAAAAGACACAGGGCAGCTACATTACGTTGGTGAGAAAGTGAATTATGCCGGGATGCCAGGTTAGGTTTAATAACATCGCAGATTCTTCTTCGTATTTATCAAGAATTTCTAAATATACAGTAAAAGCACCCCACCAGATGCAGCAGTAATATTCAAATCAGGGACAAATGTTAGACTTATAAATATGTAAGGTCGGCAACTTTTCTCACCAGAATCTAACACGACACGGAACAAAATTTCTTAGCGGCAGACCTAGCAACTGATTCAATATAATCTTTCCATTTCATATCAACGTCAAACGTTAGTCCAAGTAGACGCAATGAGTTGAAGTTGGAGGTTAGCATGGCTGATGCTAACCATGAAGGGAGTGACGGTAGTGAAGGTAAAAATGGTTCTCTCAGATGATTAAAAGAGAACAGTTTAGTTTTCATTAATAAAAACAGTTTTTATCTTCTTTTGAAGTTGACCAAATTATAAAATGTTTTAATGATGCGTCTGGTATGATTTAAGTGTATAAAACTTATTTTATCAAATTTTAATTGGTACAGATTTTCATAATTATTCATGATACACAGAGGCAACAAATAACCAAATGACTACCTTTATGAAGAAATGATGGCAATTCGCAGATATTAAAGAATATGAAGCTTTGACTGGCACAAAATGGTGTTAGAAATAAAATTAAAAAAAACAAAACAGAAGACAAGAATGAAAACGACAGTACCATGAATACTACCTGAATGGAATCAATACAGCACTAATAGATCAATATTAATGTCAGCTGCGTAAAAATGTTGCTTTTATGAAAGAATAATAACCATTGGCTGCAATTGTTTACCTTCCCTTCTTTTACCTTTCAAAAAGCAGTCTACAATTGATTTAACCCAACCCTTAAGCTCACACACTGGTGGCTATCAAATTACGTTGTATTTCCTATCGTTTTCGACAAGACTAGAAAGGAAAGAGAAGTTATATTTCATTGCAGACAGACTTCATGCTACGTTGATTATAGTAAAGGATATTTCTTTCTCAAAATCCGCACTTTATGCAAAGGTTATTTACAGAGCTTAGATAAGTTCCGTCATAAAACTAAAAGTATTTAACCACATATAGAGGACCGTGGGTTTACGTGTTGTTAAATTACGAACACGTGTTTATTCCTGCTAGAATATTAAAAGGTCCACTACAAGAATATGGCGGATTCAGAGATTGAATCGACCATAAAGAAGTGTAAAGAAAATCAACAAGACCAATATATATATATATATATATATATATATATATATATGTATATGTGTGTGTATGTAATCAACAAATATATATATTAAACATTTGTGTTTGTGTGTGAACGTAAAGAGTTTGTATTTTTGTGAATGTTTGTACGTACATGTATGTGTGTATAATGTTCATGGCGTCTCCCACAAATGGGAAGATGCAATCTTCTGCGAGAACTTACATTGTAGATGTACCCGCTGAAATGCAAAGTAAAAAGGGAACGAGGCAAGAAATCGCCCAGTATTTATAGTGTAGTGAGAGCGTACCCTAGTGAACAACTTGGACAATTAAGGAGGAGTTAACTCCAGCACACACATCCACTCGAATGAAATGTGACACAAGGTGGAGTTTAAAGTGGCTTGGGAGCCCATGTATATTTGGACTAGGAACAAAAATTGCTCAAACCTCCTTGTTGATGATACCTAAGGCACTAGGTAATAATCTCTCTTCCAAAGGAGAGGTAGTGCTTGACTCGGGGTCTCGAGCACATAATAATAAACCCAAGCTACAAGGTCCTGATGAAGATCGAACTCGTTATAGACTTGAATTACTCTTACTGTGACAGAATGTTGGTCATACAAGACTCACTTGGGAAAATGGTTATTAGCATTTATTCTATAAACTCCTATTTGACACAATAGTCGCCTGGTTATAGCTGCGACTTATAGATCGCTTTGTGTTAAATGACAAGAAATACGGTATATAAGAGAAAAATAACCTGCGTAGTAGCCGTGGCAATTACGTAATTTTCCACTGCCGCAGTAGGTGTGACTGTTCAATTCCAGGTGAAAGCTTTTGTCTTCCGGGCATGCCTAACTTCCCACTTGGAAGATAAACGCAATACAAATGTTCCTATCCCACTCCACGACATCTATGTAAGTGCCAATGTTGCGGATCCCTGAATATACCCGAACATAGTTCAGCCTAATCCTGAATAACATCCATAGTATGATTACGGTTAGTCTACTTCATATAAAATAACCTATTTAAATCATACCCGATTAGGCCAGTTGATACCCTTTTTATTATTTCACCATCTTACAAATATATAACAAGCATTCATTGGTTAATCACCTTCAATCTAGCTTGCTGATTGGTCAGTTCAGACCAATCAAACCGCCTGTACTCGACCAATCTGTTTTCCCGCTCAATATGCTCGGAGCCTCCCACGTAATACACGACCATTATAAAACAAAACGCGTGTAAACTCCCTTTCCGTTTCTTTTCATCTCTCTCGCGTCTTATTTGTCAAGATGTAATTTTCAAGAGCTCCCGTCAGACGTTAAAGACCATTATCAACATTCACGCAAGTACGAACTCTGAAATCTCTTCTAAACTTTTCCAATACACAATTCCAAACATGCTAAAGAAACTTTATTCTTCTAAACTACAGTTTAATAATTACTTTCACTTTATGAACTTAGGTACAAATATTACATAATCTAAGAGATACAATTCTGTAACCTTTTCACTCGGTATTCATGCATGTATATCAAATATTAATGAATTCAATTGTTAATCTTTATTCTCTATCTTGTATTAATTGTTATGGATGGAAGATTATTGAACACACACAATTTTAAGCCTTCTGATAATCCAAATCTTCTATTCCTCTCCAACATACATCACACATCCGCAACAATGTCTCCACTATACAAACTTGTAATAATGGCGGATATGAACGCATCCAATAGTAATCAGCTAGCCATATTTCTAAAAAGGAACTCATTTTGGTAGGAACCAATAGGCAAATTGAGGGCTGTATGTGTAGGAAATTCGGTTGTACAATTTTATTATATTAAAAATCTGAAATCTCCTAATTCCAAATAATAATAAAGAAAATATGAGTATGCCTGTTAAATAAATCCTTTTGTATTTATAAAACATATGTACGTGAATTCAAAGAGTGAAAAAGGATTAAAAAAAGTATTCCTGCAAAACGGTCAAACTCTCTGCCTTTGGGCAGAAAGGAACCCGGATGAGGCTCTGCCAAAGGACAGTGTTTCGTTCGGGGGGTGGGGTGTGTTTGACCAACCCGATTCTATTTTTACAGTTTCTACGGGCGTCTTTTGGCCAAGCCTACGGGCTCGGAAAACCCACGTAAAACTCGGCCTTGTGCCACATCTTTCCCTCGTGGGGGGAGGGGGAAGTAAATATTGACTTGCTGGGAGCTGTTGAGTATGACTCATACTTGCACAAGAACTTACCAACCTTACAATAGCAGTACTCACTACTGGATTGACTTGCGACAATCGTACGCATAACTGTTACCTTTATTCTTATTGTACTGGTTTTTACAATAAACTTTTAGTTATTTATCCACAGCGTTTATCAAGTATATATTCCTATTAACATGGAATATAACAAAAGTGATGTCTATGCTAATGCAACTACACATGCATACAAAGGGGGACATTGAGAATTTTAAATTTAATTTTTTTTAATAAATTTTTTTTGGAGGGGGGGTATATAATCTAGTCAATCTAATTTAGTTTCTTTTTCTTTGTGTTTATACTTTTATCGCTTTTGTTATTACGTTGTAATGATAGATCTACCAAGAAAAGGGAAATGTTCTAAGAACTTGGATATAAATCTGCCGTGGATAATCTAGCAATTAAAGCACTTTCTATACACTTTCGTCTTAGTAAATTATTGCTTTCTCTTTTATTTTAAAGTAGCTTTTTTAAAATCAAAATTATGGTCACACTCATTTGAGTGAGCAACTAATGTACCGAGTGTGTCATTTTGTAAAAGAACCCTTTTGTGTTTATAAAATCATTTATTTAAATTCCTTACGGTTTCTTCTCTGTATTCCTCATGGTAATATACATATTACATGAGAAAATAAGTGTATATTCTAGCGTAGCCCATTTTGTACTAGGGTGTATACTGGTGTAGCCTAACGTATGCCTAGAGTAAAAAAAAAAAAAAATAAATAAAAAAAATTAATAGCCTAGCTTAGAATAAACCTGTTTATACTCTGAGCTGTTACACCGGTATGCAAACCATAGGCTACCTGTATATGGATCATTTACATATATTTAATGAAGTTATCAAGAAATCATTCTCAATGAAATCTACATAAGATGACAAAAAATACAAAATCATTTTGAAAAGTATGAACTGAGAAGCACATTACAAAGTTAAGTTTCTGAAAATAAAGTTATTTTCATTGCATCATTATGGCAAATATACAATTATTGAAAAACTAATTTATTTTTTAAATTCTTATCAAAATAATCCACTGTATTATTTTAATCATTGGAATAGACCAAATGCTGAAGCAGTTATGTGAATTCAACTATCATTAAAACAAGACTTCAAAGAGATTTGTAAAAAAAAAAAAAAAAAAAAATATAGCTGAATGTAAAGCCCCTTTTTTTTTCTTTCTACAATTATGTGTATTGATTACTAGTAATAGAAAAGTCAGTACAGAACTATTTGTGTTCATTAATGTAAGCATGAGTGACACTTTGACCAGACATTTCTATTAAAAAAAAATGAAAATATTTTTCTACATCTTGAATAATAATAATACTGTGGTGTCATAGATAGACTTTAGCTGTGTACATGAAATAAGCTTTAGAGTAAAGATTTGTAAAATTCTAAATATTTTTCATACATCCAGATATACAACTCGAAGCCTAACCACACCAAGAAGACATTAATCCTAAAAAATAAAAAGTTAAAATTATCAGGAGTCATCAAATTGTTCTGATCTTCTAGACATTCACACAAGTATAAAAAGGTCTGTTATGAATCATATGCAGAGAAGTTATTTAAAAAAAAAAAAAAAAAAAAAAAAAAAAACCATGATAATTAGGGGTGATAATTATGTTTACCTGTCACAAAACTCACCAAGTTGTCCGTCAACTGACCGGTCTGCGTAAAGGCTAAATTAGATTAACTTAATCATTAAGTATTTATTTCGGGGAATGAGACACTGCAGATCTTAAATAAATTGCTGGCTTTTGTTAATATCTGATTACATTATGCTAGCTACCTCCAACATCCTCTGCAAGCCAATTATTATAATGAGCTTTAAATCAACCTGAATCAAGGGTGCCTGCTGTAGAACCACAGTTTCTTGGATCATTAATTGAAATGTTACATTAAACGTGCAAATAATTTCTGTCCGAATTTCTAGGTTGAGAAATTAGTTGCTGTTATGGTCAAATATCCTCGCACCAGAGTTATGGTCCAAGGTTAGAACCAAGGAAGAACAACACGAACACAAGAGTAGAATAACAAAGATGTATTACAACAGAAATATAGTACAAGAAGTTGAAGTTGTTAGTAATGACTGTCCTTCTGGTTTAGAGTGAACTAATATTGTCTCGACTCGTTACACCATTCATTCATTATACCTCTTGAGAGGCGCAGTATTTATAGTGTCAGAAAGAGACCATTATCATTATAGGTAAGTTCCCGTAACATTTACATTATTTACACTCGGACTATTTTCTGCATCTTTGTTACTATCACAACTTTTCAGCAATTGTCCTTTCCGACCATTATCAGGTTCTTTTCAATCTGGGTAACTTTCAGGTAATTTTGAACTAAAAACATTATTGCAGCTCAGTTATTGATCACTCTTTTTCTACCGAATCTAAGTTTGCACTACCTAACCTAGAGATTGAACTCGCAATTACTATTTCACCAAATCCATGAACCAACACTTTAATCCACTAAGTTATTGTGCAGTGGGTAAATCCTGAATCTGGAACTTAGAGCCTTAAATCTAAACTGCTTACTGCTGGTATTACTGGTGCTATTTGATACACTTCACTGAGGTTTTTATTTTCCTATAGCTGCTGTTGTTGAAGCCTTGTTGTCATTTCTCTTGCTTTATTCATTAACAGCTCCCATATTGTATTTTTTTCCTATACTAGGCCTACTAAGGAGGTCCTAGCATATTCACTTTGAATATATATATACTCGAGGATAGGTCACACTCTTTTTCATAAAAATTTCAATAAAATCAAGGGTGTGGCCTAGTCACTCGATACCATAGAGAATCTGATGTAGACTGTAGTGTATCAGTTATCCAGGCGAGTACCCTGGGCATGAGCATAAGTGATAACAAAGGAGAAAATGGATTTTTCCTAACATCTTGATTTTACGCAATCACCTGTTCCAACAGTACCGAGTTAGACATTTAATAAGAGCTCAATCTGTACTGTTCATATTTATCATTTATTATCTGATTTATGATGAAAGATGATCACTTTCAAGTGATTTTAGGACGGAAGTTGGCATTCAATAAATAAATACAAATGAAAAGAATGTGTGACAGTGATGATGATGAAGAAGAATTTTGATGTTTCAGTCTTGAAGTTTAGTAACTATATCTAAATAAATAAACACTTTTCTCATTCATACCCAGATGTCCTCAAGGACACATGGCACAGTGGATAAAGGCGTTGGTTAGATCCAGTGACAGGACCCATCTAAGCCAAAGTTTTGAAATAAAGGTGAATATTTGAAAATATTTAGCAAATATTAAAAAGGGGTCATGTAACTCCTCATATTATAGTGTGACCTATCTATGAGTCAACTGCAAATACCCACTTTGACGGTCCCAAACTAAGGGTGCAAACTATCTGCGAGTATATACAGTATTCATATTTGAATAGTTTATATTATAGTTTGACAATTATCAGCAAAAAAAAGGAACAGGAAATCAGATCTAAGACTGCTTGTGTTCCCTTTAGTAATAATTTTCCAGGGAAAGGCATGAATCCACTTCCCCCTATGCTGTCTCCCATCACAAGATATCTTGACAAAAATGGTCACTACTAAATGTGACACAAGGGATGTCAAAGAAGGAAGTGGGTGAGTGAATACTTGGGCAAATCTGTTTCCCATAAATAACTTAACACCCAGGCAAAGCAAACTATAAAATCTCTTAAAACCATTGTCAGCCTTGTCAAGAGCTAATCAGGTGCCACATTATTGCAGTCATGTGCCAGTTTCATCATTATCATCAGTCCCATGACCATTAGTGGTCATAGGATCACTGCACAGTTGAGCAATTGATCAGTTTCCTCGACATAACTGATGTGAATGGCATTCATTCATGTGTAGCATGTTTTCAGCCAGCAGAACTGGCAAGACCCATCCCTCTTTGGGTCAAACCACAACCAATGTCCTTCAAATTGAAGGCTCAACTTGGTCATCAACATGTGTTTGTTGATTACTTTCTACCCTGGCCAGTGATTTCAGTCTATGTTGCTGTTCATTCAGCAATATCATATCATCATTGTACTGGCTGCATCCATAGCTATAGAACCTACTCTACCCCATTGTGCTAGATGACCGTTGACTCTACAAAAACGTTCATCTGTCCTTTGACAGGTTGTTTTTAATCCTGCAGAGTGTCTATCAACTCTCCTCACCTGGTGGAGCAACCAGTTTAGTTGCTGATGATCCAACCATGTTAGTCTATGCCGAATAAATCATTGTTGTCATTATTGTCGGCAGCGATGACTTTAGGGTCTGTCTATATTTCTGAGATGAGGCATTATGTACAGTATTTACATTAGTCGGACTATTGTCCTCATCTTTGTCGCCATATTTGTCACAACGTTTCGGCCATTGTACGCTCCGGCCTTCTTCAGGTGGTTGGAATTTCGAACTTAACCCTTTATTTCGATCACTGGGGTAAACTGTCCTAGTTCCACGTGCCATGTTTGATGGATGTCAGTTATCAGTTATCTCCTGCTTTCTCCCAGAAATTAATACCCAGAAGTCCTCAAGGACATATGGCACAGTGGATAAAGTCGTTGGTTCGATCCAGTGACAGACCCAAAGAGTGTGAGTTCAATACCCAGTTAAGGCAGTGGAGAACTCACCACATCCAAGCTCACCATCTTGTTGGATAGGATGGGAGCATCTTTGATTATTTCCACGAAGTGGGCGGAGTTTTGGACATATGAAAGAGACTTTCTAATCAATGGGTCAATTATATCTACAAGGAAGCGACTCAGAGGGTGGCACACAGAGCCTTGGCAACTAACAATCTGCCTGAGCGGAATACCGTCTTTGTGAATCTTAGGGAGACCGTATATGTGAGGTAGCTTGGTGTAATACTTCGATAACTGCCTATACGTCTTAGGTGCGAAGTGATCCTTGTTCTTGATTAGGATCTGTGACAGTTTGCGTTCTGTTTTCATAGTAGGATCCTTTTTCACTTTGCTGTAGCTACCATTGCTAATGAAGTCTTTCAGGTTTCTTGTATAATCTGATTTGTCCATCACTACAGTCGCATTACCTTTGTCAGCCGGTAGTATGATACCCGGTTAAGGCAGTGGAGAACTTTCAGAGGGAAAATTAGCAAGAGATAACTGATAACTGACATCCATCAAACATGGCACATGGAACTAGAACAGTCTACCCCAGTGATCAAAATAAAGGGTTCAGTTCAAAATTCCAACTACCTGAAGATGGCCGGAGCGTACAACAGCCGAAACGTTGTGACAAATATGGCGACAAAGATGAGGACAATAGTCCGACTAATGTAAATACTGTACAGTGAAGACTTTATCTCATGTCCAAGAATTTAATTTCTTCTTTGCTAATCACTTTCTTTATGATGATGGCATGCAGGTTCAGGGCTAGAAGTTTTCAGTTACATCAAAACCTACTCTAGTCATCCATTCACTCTTGCCGTTTGGCTTTGCAAGATTTGAGTAAAGGAGAGACAAAATCAGAGTAGAAGAAAGTGCCAATGACATGAATTTGTTTAATGTCGACCTCAACTTGCAGGAAGTCATCCACACATTTGATTTCATGACCTTTCTGCAGTACATATGGCATGAAACATGCAAATCCAGTTATGAAACTACAACAGACTACTGCTGACTCTGTTATAATTTCATGTGGTGCCTTTTGTAGCATGTCCATCATGTATAGCCCTCTTCATCTGCTGCTTCAACTGTTGTGATCTGTTGTAATCACCATTCCATTGTTGGAGTCTTTGGGGTTAATCACGCTTAGCTAGGTCCTCACCTTCGACCTTGCAACCAAGGATGGCCCTACCAGGTGTTTAGAACTCCTGACAGCATTGCTCTTAGGGTTTGTTGCTTGTTGGGTTATTTGATGATTAATTTTGTAACCCAATGAGGATCAAATGCACACTATTCAGTAGTAACTGTCAACTAGACTAACCTTGCTAACTATGATCTTATTATGATGCATCCACTGATGGATATTTCTACAAATGTTTATTATAAGTACTTATATACATTTTTAAAACCATTTTGAGGCTTATGGCCACATTATGTCTAACAACAGTTTCTGTACAATCACTGAAGGTAAACAACATCGAGCCTAGTCAGTACCTAGATGGCTGACCACTTTGCTGAATTTTTTCAGGTCATCATCGTCATCTCCTATATCCATGAAAACCTTGAATATCCTGCCGTTGAATAGGGTATCATTGTCTACAAGAAACCACTTTATTGATATTTTTCTCTATAAACAATCTAGAAATACAAATCAGATTTGTTTTGGGGGCATGAATACATGTGACCCATGGGCCTTTTCTTTGACAGGAAAGGTGACTACCTTAATTGCTACATACTGAAGGTGTCATTTATATATTTTGATTTTAAAAATACTAAAAAAAAAAAATAAAAGTAGGTGCAAAAGTTGAACTGAAAGGGTTACTAAATTGTTTGAATCAATCCAAGTATTTATGAGGTGTCCGACTCTTCAAGTATGCAACAGAAAAAATATAATAAGAACTGGACAATATCCCTAGACATAAACAGTAGAATGAGAACAGTCTACTCCTGCAGATTAAATAAAAAGTTCAGTTCAAAATTCCCTGTAAGTTACCCGGATCAACACACACCTGATGAAGGCCAAAGAGTGTAACTGCTGAAATATTGTGGTAACAATAAAAAACAATAATCTGCATTTGAATAATGTAAATACAAAACAATTATTATAATCGCTTACTTTGACAATACTGCTGAGTACACACCATAATTGCTTCTCCCACTGGGTAACAGTATAAAAGAGTTTTTTACGGATCCAATTCTAGAACAACAAATAAAGAGTTGGCCATGGGAAAAGCATAAAGAAATCAGGTTCTGGCTACTGATCTTGAGAAATTCTCTTTGTACCTTTTTTAATGGTTTCAAGAAAATTTGAGCCTCATTGAGAACAGAAGTCAATTCAAAGGTAGAATTATGAGGGATCAAAAAATTAATTTTCTCCAGATTGGATAATTGCTTCAATAATATATGGGAGAAGCTCACTGGCAGATAATTGAAGTCTATTGCATAACTTTAGAAAGATAGGATTCTTGAGAAGCATGATGGGTGTCCCAACTTTTGTGTAGAGGAACAGCAGGCACTTCAAGTGATATTTACCCAAACATTTATAATACCCTACCTGTACCTGTAACAGCATTCACATGGGGTGGGTTGAGCTGGCTCCAATATTGGAGTTTCATGGGAATTTGGAATTCACAAGCAGTCCCCAACCCGCATGTATAGCACATGAGATTTGATTATAGTGGTGAAGGTTTTGTGCGGGACCATCCACACTTTTTGAAGGGCTGCTTACAGAGACCTGGTGCACTACATGCCACAAGGTCCCCAAACAGCCCTCTGCAGGTTTTGAATTCAGAGTTTTCCTTCTCCTAGACCTGTTTCCATCCAAGGATGTAGAACCCAGTCTGTCCTGCTATTTACCCGTAGCTGGAAGGAGAAGAGGATTCACACCTTTCCCAAGGGTATTAGCATGTAAGTGAATGTAATGGATTCAATTGGAATTTGAACTCGGCTCTCCGATTCCTCAATCCAAGCCACTATCCATTACTCCACCGTGCCTCCTAAACATTTATAATAGAAAAATAAAGTTACGAAAAGACAGAAGAATGTAAATGAAGCTCTTTTTTTGATTTCCTAGAAAGAGAATATACTAAAAAGAAGTGTAAAAAAATTCCTGCAAACTTTCTCTCCAACCCTGAAAAGGAAAGCTAGTGGATGTTGCAAAAGGCTACCTTTTACTCACAAGTCCAGTATGTCATTATACAAGAGTGCATTTATACACATGTCAGGAATGCATCTACTCATCACAGCATCTATCCTAAATCTGTTCCTTGCACAGACTGAAAAGTCATTAAAGTTCACATGAACAGCCAAGTATAGTGCATATTAACTGGTGAAGAAGAAATAAAATTCACCCAGCATCATTAATGAAGCAATATAACCGGTAAGGTCTATAAACTAATTCTATCTTCAATGATCTTAGAGGTTAAATTTGACTATCTACTTGATTTAATTTTATCTGTTCACAAGGTCAATTTAAATTTTTGTACATCACAGCAAATTGAATATCTCAATCCATTTCACTAGAAATTGCTTCATTTGGCTAGAAATAGCATGTTGTACTGTTTGATGACTTCTGGTGACCTCAAATAATCTCCAAAGTCAATCTCTCATAGTCTGTCACAACTAGATGTCTTCATGCCAAAAATTAGGTTGATGGGCCGTGACATTTCAGTCTGATTTTAGTACAAACACATGCAAATACACATAAGCTTATAAGCCTCCAAAAATAACATATAGTGAACTCTCCCATTGATTACAAGAGCACAGCAGTTTAGTTTTTAACTGAACTGCTACACCATCCATACAGGTGATTTGATTATAGTGGTAAAAGCTTGTGTAGAACCAGCCTCACTTTTTTGAAAGAAGAGATAACGGTATGCTAAGAAGTTTCCAAACAGTAGACCTCAGGTTTGAATTTAGACTTTTCCTTCTCTTAGACTTGTTGCTAACAAAAGCATGAGAGAGACCAGTTTACCCTACTGTTTAATCCATTGTTTCATGACATTTCCAAGGGTACAGTTCAAAGTGAACAAAATTGACTAGGATTTGAGCTCAGCTCAACAATTTCACTTTCAGTGCTGATAACCATTAAACGAACCACATATCCACCATTACACTATCTGCATATGCATATATATATATATATATATATATATTTTAAGCATTTCACCCCAAGCAAGGCGGGAAGCCACTAGGATGCAAGGGGTTACAGAAAATACAGAATGAGATCAGATAGGAGTGATAGAAGAGAGTATGAGGAGAAGGGTAGAGGATAGATCAAGGCAACTGGAGATGTCGATCGACATTACATTTGAATAGCTGGAGATTATAGCTCTCAGGGAAACTGGAATAGGGAAGGGAGTTCCACAGGCGAGAGGTGCGAGACATGAAGCTATTAGAGTAGAAGAGACGGCTACATTTAGGAGTTTCGACAGTGAAGGGGTGAGAGTGGGATGCCAGCCTTGTAGGGCGATTGAACTCATGAAGTCTGGGAACCAGCGAATGCAGCTCCTTGGAGAAATTACCATGAAAGTATTTGTAGAACAGACAGAGAGAGGCGACGGCACGTCTGTGAGAAAGTGACTGTAGACGAGATTCCAGAGCAGGGCCAATTATATTGCATATCCGCCTCTGGAGCCTATCAAGAACCCCCGGGGCAAACAGAAGGGGCACCAGACCATATATGGCAGCAATACTCCATGCAAGGGCGAATTGTTGATTTGTAGATCGGGAGGATCGATTCCAGGGAGAAAAATTTCCTGGTGTGGCACAGGGAGCCAACTTTCCTTGTGGTGGACGAGGCAATTGACACAATGTATTAGGTTGGTGCAAAAATAATGACGTAATAATGTCGTTTTTTGATGTTATAAATATACGTCAAAAAACGACGTTATTACGTCATTATTTTTGCACCAACCTAATATTTGTTTCATCTCAGGTCAGCAGTCAATGTGAGACCAAGCAGCCGCAGAGAGTTGCTCTCGAGAAGTTGAGCATCAGACATTCTAATGGAGGGCAAGGAAGGATCTCTGTTGTGATTAATAGAGAGCAGTTTTGTTTTTGAAGCATTAAAGTTGACTGACCAGCCAATTCCTGCCCCAGTTCACAACCAATTGGAGGTCCTTTTCGAGACACACAGCCAGGTTAGTTTTGTCAGTGACACTAGATATGTTTTTGAGGCAGGAATAAATTGTGGTGTCATCCGCGTAGATGCCAACTTGGGAATTTATGGCGTCGGGGAGGTCGTTTATGTTGATAAGGAATAGTGGGGCCTAGGATGGAGCCTTGAGGAACACCTGCGTTCATAGGATAGGAACTGGAGGAGAATCCGTTGAGAACGACCTTCAATTCACGGTTTGACAGGAATAATTGTATTAGGTCAAACAATCGACCTGTAATGCCATAACCCTGGTGCTTGCGAAGAAGGCCGGCTATGCCAAACCCTATCAAATGCTTTGGAGATGTCTAGTGCCACGGCACGAGCTTCCCTGTTATTTTGAAGAGCTCGGTGGACAGTTTCAGTGATGGCCGTAAGCACATCAGCTGTAGATCAGGCAAAGTGGAAGCCATATTGCTTGTCTGAGAGCAGATCATGGGATGTGAGGTGGTTAACCACCTCGGTATTGATATAGGGAGAGATTAAAGTTGTTCCAATGAGAGAAAGGTGTATATTTTAAAGAGAAAAGAAAAGCCGCAAATGTTTTTGAAAATAAATGTGTATTTAATTATTTAATTTTTTTTTAAATATATATTATACTTTATTTTCCATATTTTTTGTTACACGCATTTCAAATCTTGTGACTGTCATCAGGTGAAGCATGGTTATTTCCACATATTATTTAAAGGAAATAATTTTTTCCTTTATGTTTTCCTATGTTTAACCACTGTCTTTTGTGTGTGGTAGTAATCCAAATTCTTCTTGGATTGATGGAAAAAAATGTTCCTCAGCTTAAAGTGTAATAAAACAATTATTAGGTTGGTGCAAAAATAATGACGTAATAATGTCGTTTTTTAACGTCAAAAAACGATATTATTACATCATTATTTTTGCACCAACCTAATAGAATTGATCAGAGAAAGGTGGAAGGAAGGTGTTTTCCTTTTTTTTTTTTTTTTTTTTTTTTTAATTTTTTAATGACTTCTGTATCTTTTTAAACCTATCTTTGTTTTTGTGTATTGGGTGTCTCTGTGTGTGTGTGTATTTTGTTAGTATGTAAATTTAGAAAAATATGATAAATTGGAAAATTTTTAGTCACATGTTTTATCTGTTATGATTTCATCAGACTGGGCTTTGTTGATGTTACCACACCTACACATGTGCACAAAATGAGAGCAAAGAAAAAGTTTTTCTTTCCAACCCCCACACTTTTTTTTCTTCTCTCCCATTTTAAAAAAAATTGTTTTTAGTTGTAATTCCTCATTTTCTCCTAGGCTGTTTGTCACTTTGCAAATTTTGTTAATATTCTATTTAGATTGCTAATGATTCTTCTGATGGAATGTTGTCCAAAAAGGTTACCATAAGGAAAAACTATGGTTTTGTTTGTTATATAGGCACAGTGGAGTAATGGATAGTGGCTCGGATTGAGGAATTGGAGAGCCGAGTTCAAATTCCAGTTGAATCCATTACATTCACTTACATGCTAATACCCTTGGGAAAGGTGTGAATCCTCTTCTTCTCCCTCCAGCTATGGGTAAATAGCAGGACAGACTGGGTTCTATAGCCTTGGATGGTAACTGGTCTAGGAGGACAACTTTGAATTCAAAACCTGCAGAGAGTCATTTGGGGACCTTGTGGCACTTAGTGCACCAGGTCTCTGTATTCGGTCCTTCAAAAAGTGTGGATGGTCCTGCATGAAACCTTCACCAAATCAAATCTCATGTGGAGTTGTCGGGCTGTTGGTTTCCTGGGAACTGATCTGTTTGACCCTCGTAGATCGTTTATTTTAGGATATTACGTCAAAACCATGTAAAAGCGCTACACTAATGCAATCATGTTTCATTATGTATTAACACATCTCATCAGGTGTGAGTAAATGACTGGTGAGTAGACAATTTATTGAGATTTAAAACAACATACAACCTCTGTTCATGAAAAAAGGAAGAAAAGAAAAAGAGTAAGAAAGAAAGACACAAGATACACCCACATTTCCCAAGAAAAGAAAGAATAAGGAAAAAGAGTAAGAAAGAAGAGGGAGGATTTTTTTTTTTATTTTATTCAGATCAACCAATCAGAATAGCCTATGCTACGTTCAAAGTAAAGGGAAAAATGGAATTTAAATTGAATGTTATGAACATTGGAATTGGATTCTATTCGTTCTCATTTCACATATCTATCTATATATATATATATATATATATATATATAAAAAGAAAGAACAGTAAGATATATAATCCGGTGGTCTTATAGATATTTTTATTTTTACAAAATAGTGCTCATTGTAAATTTACAGAGCATTAATGTTATAAATTAATTTATTTAAAATGTTTTTTTTCGCTACGCAATTCTAACCATTTTTGAAACATGGTTAGAACTGTGTAGCAAAAAAAACATTGTAAATCAATTAATTTATAATATATAGATATATAGATTCTCAAGAATCTTATCTCCCCAAAGTTATGCAATAGACTTCAATTATCTGCCAGTCAGCTTCTTCCATATATCATTGAAGCAATATATATATATATATATATATATATATAATCATAGACCAGCCTGACAGATCAAGAGTGGAATTATCTATTTAAGGAAAGCATGTTATTAAACAGTGAAATTAATAACAACTGATCTAATTTCACTGTTTAATAAAGCAAAAAAACATAGCTAGCAATTCAAATATGTGTCCCCACTAAAAGTAACATTTATAGTAATAAGAAATAACAGATAAAAAACCCTTTCAAAAATTACTGTTCTTTACATTTCGAGTACAAAAATGAAGTTAGCAGAGATAGATTTGCAGAAGGCCCAAAGAGAAAAGCATTCTTTCTTTAAATAGGTAGTTCCAAACCTCTGGTCTCTGCAGCTCAAAAAATGGCTCTCCTGATGGAAAAAATGAAGTCATATGAATGGTTTCATTTTCAGTTCCTTGAGACCAATGTTGAAGTACTCGCCAGTGTAAAATTACTCAGCAATTATATTATTGGCCTATAACCCGTATGCGGTACTTCAAAGAATTTTCTCTCAACAATCCAATTTTAAATGCTCTTCATCTACTTGAGAGCATATACAAACCATTTATCTTTTCATTGAGCAACAAACTCTCTTACTTTTTAGTCTTAAACATTTTTGAATATTATTTTGTGTCAGATCATTTAATCTATTGTATGAACATTTCCTTTTCATGATAATTCGTTAAAACTACAAACTTTAAGAATTATGGTTTATTTTCTTGAAATGAGCTCAGTTACATGCCATGTGTGATACATGCTAAGGCAATCATGTATCTTTTGATACATGACTGACAAGGCAGTTTTTTTTCCCTGCAGTAGGTTGCCATCCAAGGCTATAGAACCTGGTCTGTCTTGCTATTTACCCATAGCTGGGGGGGGAGAAGGAGAGGATTTATACCTTTCCCAAGGGTATTAACACTTAAATGAATATAATGGATTCAACTGGAATTCAAACTCAGCTCTCCGATTCCTTAATCCAAGCCGCTATCCATTATTCCACAGACTGACACTAATTCAAGTGTGTATATTCATTATATTGCTTAGCTTGTTAAAAATACTTGTGTGTTTCATCGTCCTTATCGTTCTTCACTAATTTTCTTGGCATAGGGAAATCAACTATTCATTTTAACCCCTAAGCCTCAAGCCTTCTATAGATTCTTAGAAATCCCAACAAGAAAAACATACTTTCTTTAAATAGGTAATTCCAACCTTGCCCTGTCAGGCAAGTCTCTGTGGCTGATCAGGTATAGGCAGACTTTGACTCAAAAAGTGGCTCTTCTCACGGAAAAAAAAAAGGATGCAGGTTCAATTCATATTGAAGGCATTATTTTTCTTCAGTAGGACTTCTCAATTTTAATTTTACTGTTAAAGAAAAAAGAAACAGAATAGCAACTTAAACACATGTACCCACTAGAAAATCATGTTTACCGTAATAAGAAATAAAGTTGGGTTAAAAAATTAATTTGAAAATCACCATTATTTATGTTTTTGGAATGAAACTGAAACTAACTGATATTAAATTCATAAAAGTGCCAGCACTAAAATATGCTTTCCTTAAATAGGTAATGCAAACCAGGCTCTACAAAGACAGCCTCCCGTGGTCAAAATGGCACTTTCTCTGATAGAAAAAGAAATATTCATTCGATACCTGTGGGAAGGCACAATTTTTCTTTAGTAGAAGTTTTCAGTCTAGACTGGTTATTAATTTCACTGTAAGAAAATAAAAATAAAACTGGTATAGCAACTGAAGCGCATGTACTCACTAAAAATAACATTTACAGTAAATATATTGTTTTATTCCGTGCTAATAGGAATATATACTTGAAAACATGGTGGCTAAAATAAGTAAAGGTTTATTGTAAAAACCAGTACAATAAGAAATAAAGTAATATTTATACTCACAATGATCGCAAGTCAATCCAGTAGTAAATGCTACTATTGGAAGGTCGGTAGATCTCATATAAGTTTATCTTGTACTCAATAGATCCCAGTTAGACTCCATAGTTCATTGAGTTACCGATACTTATAGGTAGTTACTCATGTTAGTGACAGGTTATTCCATTACATCATATATATATATATATATATATATATATATATATATATATATATATATATACATATATATATATATATTGTTCATATAAAATTGGAAGGTAAAATGTTCTGCATATTATGTGTTGGGGTTTATACATACATACACACACATATATATATATATATATATATATATATATATATATATATATATATTTGTATATTTAGGCAGCAATCCTTCGTTTATGCATGTTTCATTAAAAATGACAGACAAGCTACTATGGTTAAGCTTTTTATTTAATTTTTCTTGTGTTCAAACAAGAGCTTTCTTTTCTGGACAAAGAGTGTGTAAGAACTGTCCAAATGTTTTATATTTCTGAGCGCTTTCAACTATACCTTTAGTCATTATCAAGGATGACTTGATTTTTCAGCTTGAGTGAGTCTGTGCATTATGTGTATGTCTTAGTGTGTGGTAGGTATGTTTTTAATTTCCGAATACAGTTAGCACATTGTGGCTTTGTTCGTAGTTAATATTGTTAAGAGTTGGCTTTTTCTTTTTTATTATTAAAGCTTCCATTATTTTTAATCTTTTTTTGCAGGTGGATGCAGTTAATATATTTGTGTTTTCTACTAGTATGTTTCTAATGGAGTCTGGTAAATTTGTGTGTGTGTTTAAATGGGTTCTAATGGAGCTATGATCAGACAGGTGTACAATATTAGCTATGAACAAAGCCACAAAGTACTAACCACATTCAGAAATTAGAAATATCCCTACAACACACTAAGACACACACATAACGCACACATTCAATTAAGCTGAAAAATCAAATCATCCTTGATAATGGCTAAAGGTATAGCCAAAAGTGCTCAGAAATATAAAACATTTGGACAGTTCTTACACACCCTTTGTCCAGAAAAGAAAGCTCTTGTTTGAACACAAGTAAAATTAAATAAAAAGCTTAACTGTAGTACCTTGTCTGTCGTTTTTAATGAAACATGCATATATATATATAATATACAGAACATTTTACCTTACAATTTTATATGAGCAATATGTGACAGAAGTAACTGTCAAGTCAATAATAGCAAAGTAAAAAGACAATAGAGATTTGTCAAATTTAAAATCATATTTAGTTTAGATATCTGTTTCAGGATACTAGTATGTTTCGGCAGGAATATTAGTCATTCTTATGTTGTGAGAAATCAACACTTTGGTTAGCAAATATTTATGGGCTTCTCGAACATTTATCCCACAAAGTATATTGATGTACTCAATGTGAATCCAGATAAAAATAAGTAACAAAACAATAGATGTAAAACAAATGATGATGCATTGTTATTAACAAAAGGAATTACATTTGTACACAGTTGTAATGAATGGAAAAAAAAACATTGAAACTAGCTAAAAGAAGAATCTGCTTGCTTGTGTGTATGTGTGAAACTAACATGTGTGATAGACACGTGTGTGTATGTATGTGTGTGAGAGAGTTCAAAAGTCAAAGGAGGACCAAAGATGTGAACACTCCTAAGCTGCAGCATTCCTATCTACATGCAACTGCATCTGAAAGCCAGAGCTAAAAAGACCAAAAAGAGAGTGACGGAATATCATTGCCTATTTATAGACTTAAAGAGTGCCCCCTAGTGAGCGTTTTTGGCAAAACCAAGTGAGATAACACACATATCTTATATATAATGCTTAACCTATATATTAAAAGAATATATATTATTGTAGTGAATTATAATATTAAGGACCTTTTTACATTTGATCCAGACTTTATAGTATCAAGGGAATAAGATTCTAAAATAAATTTGGAAACTTTAAAAATCAAATCTTATTCTTAATCATGGTGACATCATTAACCAGTAATAAGAGTATAATTTTTCCCAACAGAATTCCTTTTTCATGACTGAACATGTTTCTAATAAATATAATTTAATTCTTTGAAAGGGAAACTTTAAAAAAGTTGATCTGGTGCTTTTACTCACCAAGATAACCTGATTTTGATAAGTTAAACAAGAAAGAACAATTAAAAGCATTTTTATTATCAGTAGAGGAAGATTTATATTCTTTTATTTACAGAAATATCTAGATTGTAATCTACTTATCTACCTACTTACATTTGATATTAGTCATGTTTCCTACACTTCACTCTGATGTTGATTATTTTATATATAATATATATATATATATATATATATATATATATATATATTTTAATCATTAAAAAGATAACAGTAACTTTAAATTTTTAATGCAGTTGGATTTTGGTTAATTATAGAATAGTTTTCTTTATCTACTTACAAATAATTTTTTTTTTTATCATTTCACCTCAAGCAAGGTGATGATGCATATTAGGATGCATTGGTTTACAGGGAGTAAAAAAGATTGAGACGATTTTACTGAGAAGTACAGAGAAAGGACACTAAAGGAACATGATTCAGGATGACAGAAAAGGCAATTGACATTGCATTTCAAATTTTAAAGATTGTGGGTGGCAGGGAAGCAAGAAATTTGGAGACTTCCACAGGTAAGAAGTACGAGAAATGAAGCTGTTAGAATAGAGGTGGTAGATACATCTAGCTAGATCAGCATAGACATAGTGGAGTAATGGATAGTGGCTCGGATTGAGGAATCGGAGAGTCAAGTTAGAATTCCAGTTGAATCCATTACATTCACTTATGTGCTAATACCCTTGGGAAAGGTATGAATCTTCTTCTCCCTCTCCACAGCCTTGGGTAAATAGCAGGGCAAACCAGGTTCTATAGCTTTGGATGGCAACTGGTCTACTGCAGAAAGAAATGGCAACCTACTGCAGGAAAAAAGATCTGCCTTTTCAGTCATGTATTGAAAGATACATGATTGCCTAAGCGTGTATAATGCATGACAAATAATTAAGTTCATCAGTAAAACAGTAAGACCTATTTAGTAATCGATTAGCATGCTTAAATTCATGTAGTTGAGGCACTAGTGAAAAATGCTCATTAGAACAGTTGCCATGAAAATATTAAAAGGCAGAAGGAAGACATCACATCAGTGAGAATGTGACTGGTCGAGATGCCAGGTTAGGATCAATTACATTACAGACACATCTTTGAATTTTGTCAAAAATCACAAGATATACAGCAGGAGTGCCAGACCAGATATGGCAGCAATATTCAATGGATGAATGAATGCTAGATTTATAAATGTGCATGATGAATTCAGATGAGAAAAGTTTTCTGACACAATACAGTGAATAAACTTTCCTAGCAAGCAGACCTAGCAATTGATTAAATATAGTTACACCACTTCATATCACTGGAAAATGTAAGCTCAAGAAAGTGTAGTGTGTTGCTCACTTTGAGGTCAGCATCAGTCATCCTGATGACAGGAAAGCTTCTATTTGGTGATTATATGAATGTACTTTTGTTTTTGAAGTGTTAAAATTTAATCGCAATTTCTTTCCTAGTTGACCACTGGAAAAACTACTCTAAATAAGAAGAGATGTGACCTCAAGCTTATGGCAACCTTTTAACATCCTTAAATCAAGTAAAAATAATAATGGGATTTTTCATCCTGATTATTTTTTTTTTTTTTTCAACGAATATGCCATTAATTAAGATTATTTGTTTTTGTCATTCACATTATCAAACTTGAACTATTGTCCCCATCTTAGTTGTTATTAACACAACATTTCAGTAGGTGGTGTAATGGCTCGGAATAGGAACTTGAAGAGCCAAGTTCCCATTCCATTTGGATTCATTATATTCACTTACATGAAAATAATCTTGGAAAAGATATGAATTTGTCTCTTCTCCTCCCAGCTATGGGTTAATTTGTAGGACTTGTATTAGTAAATCATTTTTATCTCCAAAAAAATCTTACAATCTAAAAATATTTCCTGGCTTTAAATAAGCTGTAAAAAAAAAAAAGAAATCAATCAAAGCAGTGCCTACAACAGCTGTAACATTGCAATAATAACAACAAAGATGAGGATAGCAGTCAGCATTTAAACAATGTAAATAATGAGAACTCCTCGTTGTAGAAATTCAGACTGAAGGCAATCAAGCAACAATAACAACAAAGATGAGGATAACAGTCAGCATTTAAACAATGTGAATAATGATAACTCATCATACCATATATTTGTTTTTTATTGACCAAAAGCTGTGAATTATTTAATTTTCTAACCATACATTGCAAAAATTGTTCATGGAATGTTAATAGGTCAGACTATATTTTATTCTTACTATTGTGTTCTATTCTACTAAATTTTTAATTGCTGATCTCTTTGTTAAGCTGACACAAGACTACATACATGTAGTTGTGGTACTTTGTCATAAATCAAGCTTAATCTGATACAAGGTCACAATAATGGAGCATTCAACTCTATTATCAAACGACCTTCAAGATAGACTTGTTAGTCATTGCTTTATAAAAGGTACCTTTTTTGAAAGTCACTAAGATTAACTTAGTCTAGCACAAAAGTCATAATCTAAAAGTATTTGTGCATCTCTGTGGGTGATTAATTCTTTTTCAACCTACAATTTTTCCCACAGATAAAATATTACTAGCATCTTGCTTCTCTCCCTATTTTCATGGAAGATGTTTAGGGGAAATACATTCCATGGTTCCACCTGTTCAGACCTTCACAGGAGCCTCAGGTCATATAAAACTAAATTAACTCATCCTCATTCTTTTTATATTCCATTAGTAAGGTTGAAGTATCACTCAGACAGCATCTTCCACAGAATTGTTGCATTGGGGAACAAACTTCTGACAAGATGATTCCCTGATCATTACAATCTTAACCTCTTTAAGTCCAGGGTCAACGGTTATCTCTCCTACATATTCTGATAATATACATCCCTTGCTCCCTTCCTGTACACCCTTACAACAATCTCATTTCATATGTATCTAACTTGAGTGGCTCTTGGATCTTGTGTTGGGTGAACAATAAAAAAAAAAACACATAAAGGGAAGGAAAAAGAGTTCCTCACCAGTCCTCAAAGTGAGAAGGGCCTTCCTGATTTGTTAATCAGCCTGTGAAATCTCAACTCTTACCTGGAGTCAGTCTCAGTGAAATTTGAATGAATGATCTGAAAACAAGCTTGCTAAACAGATACTTTTTCAAACTAACCCAAGTGTGGCACAAGGCCAAATTAATTGGAAAATAGAAAGAGTAAGTGTATTTTACCAATATTTTAAAGAGTAGAAGCCTACCTTCAATCTATGAAAATCTTTGAAATAGTGTTTTTTACTGGGGTTCAAATACTTATTACTCTTGCATTTCAGTCCACAATAATGACATCTGAAGCATTTTGAAGCATTTGTGACATTTTCATTTGATTTTTCACTATTTGTGGCATTTTCATTGGATTTTTGTTTATTTGTGGCATTTTGATTACATTTTGAAGTATGACATATCAGCATGAAGGGGTCAAGTCTCCAGCTGCAGAAATCATTTGCCTCTCACCCTGATCTATGAAAATGATGTGAAATATTTTTAATGGACTGACAACCTAAACATAAAACATTCATCAAACATATTTTCAGCATTTGGCAAAATTTCACTTTCCATTGTAAATATTAGCCAAGAAAAAAAATTGTTGGCTAAATTTCCATCAGCATTATGAGTAGAGGGTTTCGCCCATGATCCAGTTCATACACCTCTCCAGTCTTTTGAACAGGAGTAGTGGTTTATCCTTTGTTCCCTGTTTATGATTAGATTTTCAGTTCCTTCCAAAGTCTTTTCATTCTCTTTGACTCTCAGTAACCCCTTGCATCTTAATGGCATTATCGTCTTGCTTGAGGTGAATTGATTAAAAAAGATTTGTGATATTTTCATTTAATTTTTCATTATTTGTGGCATTTTTATTACATTTTGAAGAATTTGTGAGAGCTCTTAATATACAGCTGCAGTAGGAATTGAAGAATAGAATGAATATAGAGGATTATATATATATATATATATATATATATATATATGATGTAAAAAGATGCCCGCATGAAGCATTATATATAGACTGGCAGGTACAGTATTTCTTTATTTATGAAACCTTTAATTCTTGATATGAGTAGGATTTATTAAGCAAGCTTATCCTATTTAATAATTAAGGTAATCACCAAAATTTCCATCATATATTTCTTATGAGTAGTGATTATAGTTTTTCTAAAATAAAAGGTTGATTTTTAAATATTGTTCTGCAAAAAAAGTGTATACAGAATATTAACTTCAGAGGCCTTCTTAGAGTGTACAACTCCCTTACAGAAGAATTTGTAATAGTCAACTCTTTATATTGATGCAAGAAAACAGTTCATTCACAAAACTATGAATGAATGGAACTTGCCATAGTAAGATTATCTTTTAATAGCAGAGTATAATAATTTAGCCACTAAATTTGATCTCATTCAGTCTGTATGTTTTGAAGTCAAAATCAGGAAGAAAGGGATTGTTTGTAGTCAGGAATTAATGTAATTTTTATTAATTATATAACTGCACTGTAAATGCTTTTACTATATAACTGCATTAAAAAACAGGCTGAAAAGGGATTGTCAGTGGTTAGGAATTAATAGAATTATTCTTTATTAAATAAACATGCTGATAATGATTTTACTATATAACTGCATTGAAAATCAGGAAGAAAAGTGATTGTCAGTGGTTAGGAAATAATGCAAATGATACTGATAAAATAGAGCTGGCTAGGTATTAAATAAAAGCATTATCCATGATTTTACGAAAAAAAAAAATTCCAAATAATTTTACTATAAATATGCATTAAAAATTAAAAAAAAAAAGACCCCAAAAAAACAGGAATTTTCAGTGAACAGGGAATAATACAATGTTTATAAACAAACAGAATAGATCTATTATGTGTTTGCTCTTTTTTTCCTATAGAAAGAAAGAGAAAACCTAATTGCTTCACAAGAAGAAAGATTAGGGCTAACATATGTGTAGTAAATATTTTCTGCTACCAAAGATAGAGAAGAAACTGGTAAATGAACAACAGCAACTCATGCTTCCTGTCATACACAGACCAGATCTGTAATAACTGAGCCTACTGCACTTCAATGTCTGGTACAACAGTAGTAAAACCTACCCCAAACGGTAATGGAGAACATATTCTACAAATGCAGCTGCAGATAAAATTTGTACTATCATGGGATTCTCTAAAGGAATCAAGGCAATCATGGGAGAGTGTTGCTTTTTTCATACCATTTTCAGTTGAGGGAACAGCATTAGTTTTCTGTCTGTATAAATAAACATAAAGTAAGTTTTGCTAGTTCGAAAGTTAAGAATTTGTCAAAAATCATGTGCTTGTTTAGTAGTTGAACAGGAACTATATTTAGCTCCTTTTTTTATCTACCTATTTATATATATTTAATATCTATATATTTATAGACATTTAATTAAAATATCTAATAAGATTAGCTTACTAATAATAATCCCTCTCCCTTTCAAGTCTTGGCCACTCCAAATATGGAGTACAGGGCCACTACCTCAACATGTAAGGCATTGCAACTGTGATTTTCATGGCAAGTAGGTATTTCATAGGATGATGTTGCCAAACCATACCCAACCAATTTTGAATTCAGAGATGTTCTTTGAGACTGGTTGTCAGTTAAGGCTGAAAATCCCAGTCTATCCTACTAACACCTTTGAATAAAGGTGGAATCACCTTACTCAAGATTTTGCTAGGTCTGCTGCTAGAAAGGTCGACTTACTGTGTAGTGTCAAACAATTTTTCTTTGCCAGAGTCTGTCTTACATATTTATAAGTCCACCCTTTATACATGCATTCAATATTGCTGCCACAACTGGTCTGATTATTCTCCTATGTATTTAGAGGTTTTAGATAAAATCCAAAGAAGAATCTGCAATGTTATCAGTCTTGACCTGGCATCTAGGCTTTAGTCACTTTCCCATTGCAGTAATGTAGCTTCCTTGTACCTTTCTTCTATAAATATTTTCATGGTAATTGTTCCAATGAGCTTTTCACTTTGGTACCTAAATTTTATGAATTTAAATGCGGTTTTAGATTGGCAGGTAAATCTCATCATTTTACAGATGAAATAGCTGGATGTAACTGTAAGTTCTATGCTAACAGTTTCTTCTCTTGCACTTCTCACTTGTGGAACTCTCTTCTGCCTCCATGCTTTCCAATCAACCATTTATCTTCAAAAATGTAAATGCAATATTGATTGTTATCTACTGTCTTTCTGATTACTCTTCTATTGTTCTTACTCCTTAGTAATGTTTCTGTTTTCTAATTCTTCCCCACACAGTAACCCCTTGTGTCTTAGGGGCTTTACTGCCCTGCTTAGGGTGATTTTGATTTAAAAAAAAAAAAAAAAAAAAAAAAGTTTCTATATCCTGAATGATACGGCCAGTCATGAAGTAAACTGAAATGAGCTTATTATCTATGTGAATAATTTAAGCCGACCAAGCATAGAAATAAATACAATATGGGGACCAGTAATAAGGAGTGCTATTGGCAGTTACACATGGCACAGTGGATAAAGGCGTTAGTTAAATCCAAAGACAGGACCCCAAAAGTGTGAGTTCAATAGAACTTGGAGAGGGGAATTAACAGGAGATAACTGATAACTGACATCCATTAGACAGCACGTGAAACTAGTAGTCTACTCCAGCAAGCGAAATAAAGGGTTCAGTTCGACATTCCAACAGTGGCCGAAACATTGCAATAAATATGGCAACAAAGATGAGGATGAGAGTCCAAGCAATGTAAATAGTGTACATAATACCTCATCTCAGAAATATAGACAGATACGGAATAATTTAAACAAAAAAAAATAAATGCAATGTTTGGTTAGGGATTTAAACTCTGTTTTATATATTAGTTTAGACAATAGATAAAACAAATTTTTGGCCATATCAATATGGTGGACTCGGGTGACCATAATCTTGATTTTAAAAATGCTATGCTAAATAAAAAAGAAAAAATTTACTCAGACAAAAATGTTTAGAAAGTACTTCAATCGCTACATCATCCACAGTAAATTTGCATCCAGTTTCTTACAACATTTCACCTTTCTTGTCCATGAATCCATCTCTCTTGCCCCATCCAGTTAGAAGTTAATAGCAGGGCAAACTGGGCTCTGTAGCTTTGATTGGCAACCAAATGCATTCAGATTAGTTCCACCGGTTCAGACATTCACAACTAGGAATCGCCATGCCATATTCAGGCTGTCAAACTATCACCATTCCATTCATGTTCCTTCGATAAGGAGTAAATTCAACTCGGACAACTTCTTCCCCTAGAAATGTTACTTTGTGGAACAAACTCCTGAGGGGTTACTTCCCTGACAACTACAATCTTGGTTTCTTCAAGTCCTGGGTCAACCAGTATCTATCCAACACATCATCATAATATAGATTTCTTAATTCCTCCTTCTCTTCCAATAAAATCTTGCTCAGTAACCCTCTACTTTGAGTGGCTCTTGGGCCTTATATTGGGTGAACTAACAGTAAACAAAAAGAAAAAAAAAAGAGGAGAAAAAAAACTGAATCCAAAACTAGTTGGGCATAAGAACTACTTACTATAGAAGCTCTATACTGGGGAGTATACAGCCATTGTGGTTGGTGAAGCTATGGCACTATACTCCACAGAGGAGTCTACTAGATGAACATATACACAGACAGGTTTTAAATTTTCTTTTTTTAGTCATTCCCACCCATTTACTGTTGAAATAGTTAAATGCAACCACTACTTCTACTCCAACAGTTTTTTTCCACGGACTTCCCGACATTGGAACTCCCTTTTTCTCACTTGCTTCCCTGATAACTACAGTCTTCAAAAATTTAAATGCAACATCAATCACTATCTTCTGTTGCCTTGATCCCTGTCCTTTTTTTCCTTTCCCTCAATCACCCCTACACCCACTCTTCTTTTTCTAACTTTCACTCTCCATAACAAACCCCCCTGCATGCTAGTGGCACTCCTGACTTGCTTGGGGTGAAATGCTTAAAAAAAATATATTAAACAACTGAAAATTGTCACTTGATAAAAAAAGAGCTACAAAGGATAAGAAGTTGTGGAGAGCCATTGATCATAAAATATCATAATTGAACTACTACTCCTGCTATCCTTTGTGTTTAAAAGAGGTAGATCAGGTAAAAAATGGAATACTGCTGTATATATGGGCAGAAGCTTTCCAGTCTTGATAGAGTCGGAAGGTGTCTTTATGGGTGATAAATTAATTATTGTCCCTTCTCCAATGCCTTTCCCACAGACATGCCTCTCACTGCTTTATCACTATTTCTATGGAAAGTGTTCAGATGAGCTACATTCCTTAGTTCTACCAGTTCTAACTTTCATGACTAAGACCCACCAGTCATGCACATCGTAGTGAACAATCGTCATACCATTCGTATTCCACTTGTGAGATGTAAGTCCTACTTGAGCAGAAGGTTCCCACAAACCACTGCTTTGTAGAACCAACTCCTAAGAGGATGCTCCTTTGATCACTACAATCTTAATATATTCAATCTTCTTTTTAGCAAATCACTCCAAGCAAGGCAGGAGTGCCACTAGCATTCAAGGGTTTACAGAGAGTAAGGGTAAAGAGGAGTGTTTGGGGAAAAGGATAAAGAGGCAGACAGGGATCAAGGTCAAGGCATCAGGAGATGTCAATTGACATTACATTTGAATATTTGAAGATTATAGCTATCATGGAAGCAAGTGATAGGAAAGGAGTTCCACTGATTGGAGGAGTGAGAAGCTGTTGGAGTAGAAGAAATGGCTACATTTAGCTGCTTTGACAGTGAAAGGATGGGACCAAAATGCCAACCTATTAGCACCCTTAAATTCATGCAGCTTGGGACCAGTGAAAGTAGCTTGTCAGAGCAGTTGCCATGAAAATATTTGCAGAAAAGGTAAGTGGAAGCCATATCACGTCTGTGATAAAGTAACTGCAGACGAGATTCTAGATCAGGACCAATCAGAAGCATATCTGTCTCTGAATTTTGTTGAGGACCTCAAGAATTTAGGGTTAACCCTTATCTTCTTCACATATCCCTATAAAATGTGCTTCTTACACTGTAATCCTATACCTCAAATGGCTCTTGGGCCTTGTACAGAGTGAATCTATCATATTTGATATTGCTTTCCCATTTTACTTGGCGTTATCAACAACAGACATCAATTTTCCCCATCTTATAAGATGAATATTGTCTTGCTCCATTATGGCACTCTCTAATTCAGGAAACCAGAAAAGGTCTTGTTCTTCATTAATCTGCTTTCATCAACTTTAGGCTTCAGCTCTTAATCATTTTCAAGATCCTTTTCACTGAAGCCTTACCTATGACAAACACTCTGCCATCATGACTCATCTGTTTATATATATATATATATCAGATTAGTCATTTCAGGTATATTTCTATGCAACTGGTCTTATTGATTAGTTGCTGTATATGTGTGCGTGTGTGTGTGTGTGTGCAATGACAGACAAGCTTGTTGAGGCAACAAAACTTCTTACTCCATCTGTTACAACAACTAATCATTAAAAAAATAGAAAATATAATATATACAACCATTGATTTAGCTATTGATTCATTACTCAACAAGAAAATTATTGCATTCAGAAATACTTCAATAGCAGAACTAGATGACCAAACATTTCTGCTTCTCACTGTGAGAATGGACAACATGTGGCAGTTTTTACATATCATACTAAAAAACATTAGTCATTTCTTTTTTTAACTCCCAAATAATTACGAAAACATTAACATTTGGTATATCTTTAATTAGTCCAAACAATTTTAGGTTAATTATCTCAATATTAATTGTAATCAGATGTTATCGATTCTTTTTGGGGAGGATTTTAAATTAAGTAGAACTTGATGAATGCTGTCTGAAGTTATTCATATTAGGTATGTGCAAACATTGTGCATTCAGTTTCTAATCTTTAATGAAGAGGGTACTGGAAACTTTGTGCATAGCTATATATATATATATATATATATATATATATATATATATAATGTGTATGTATATGCGTGTGTATATATGTATGTGTGTGTATATGTATATATTAGGTTGGTGCAAAAATAATGACGTAATGTCGTTTTATGACGTATTTTTTAACGTCAAAAAACGACATTATTACGTCATTATTTTTGCACCAACCTAATGTATGTATGTATATGTGTGTGTGTGTGTATATATATATATATATATGTATATGTGCGTATATATATGTGCATGTATATATATGTCTGTGCATATATATGTGTCTGTATATGGGTGTGTGTCTGTGTCTGTAAATTTCAGATATAATTATATCTGTAAGAGGACAATATAAATAAAGACAAAAGGAAAAGTGATCTTAGGTGGCGTGTTTCACCCTCTGATGGAGTTTATCAAGGCAATTATAAAGATTTTATTTTGCAACAAGTATTTATAAATGAAAGTAAAAAATGTTAGTTTTTCAAAAAACTTTTTAATTTAAGAACGCTCATAAATATTAATCAGGTGAGTGTGCATTTGAATAGAAAAAGCTGCTTTCAGAAAGCTAAACAAAGTATCAAGAAACAGAAAAATTTTATTTGAAACAAATAAAGGAATACTGAACTGCTTTATAATATCTGTTCTCTTATATGACAGTGAATGCTGGATAATTTCCCCACAGATGAATAGGAAATTTGAGGAAACATGTGGTTCTACAGAAGGATTCTGTAAGTACCATAGACATGTCAGCAATGTGAAAATTTTAAGGAAAATGGAAACAACTTGTAGTTAGAATCAGTAAAAAAACAGTTGAAATTTTTTGAGCACATAATTTTTTGAACACATAATTAGGAAAGTGGGCTTGGAGAATTTGACACTCACAGCACATTGAAGGCAAGAGAGAAATTGCAAGTAACCTATCTAACAAACTTGTGTAAATGGGTGGCAGAACAGGCAGTGGGAGGGAAATTCAAAAAATAAACAGTGTTAAGAGCTACAAAGGATAAGCAGTTGTGGAGAGCCATGATTGATAATGACTAATGACAAATCTATGAAAATGATTGATAATAATTTATTGATTGATTAACTCATTTTCTATAGCTTATCAAGCTTTTGCAGGTTATTTAAAACTAGAAAAAGTTTTTAGATTGTAAGAAGTTTTTGGGAGATAAAATGATTTAGTGATGCAAGTTTTACTAATTAATCCATAGCTGGGGGAGAAAAGGTGAATTCATACCTTTCCCAAGTGTATTTGAATGTAAAAGAATATAACAAACCAAACTGGAATTAGAACTTGGCTCTCTGATTAAAAATTTTGAGCCATTATCCATTTACACCACCTGCACATCCAACCTTACAGCACCTGGTATTCCCAAGCAGTCACCTATCTAGGTATTCACCAGGTCTGAGATTGCTTAACTTGAGTGATCACACAGGAACCAGTGTTTCAATGCTCTGTAGCCATAAACCAATTGATGATAATGTCTTATGGAAAATCTTTAAAAATGTAATGAAACCACTTTTCTAATTGCAATAGTTTCATGTTCTTACTGCCACACACACACACACACACACACACACACTGATCAGACAATCAGACAAATTATAAACTAACAAATACAGAGCTTGGAAATTTTTAGACCACTTAAAAGTTATTAATATCACTTTAAAGACATTAGTAAATATGAAGTTTATTTAAATAGATAGAAACTCATGACACTAGGTCAATATTTTTGTCAACAACTGACACTTGCTATTTAAGAAGCAAAAGTACTTTAAGTGGCAAAACTATTAAAAAATAGGAAGGAAATGGGAAAAGAGGAGGAAGCAATTTTAGGTGAACAGTAATCTACAAAAGGAAATACCAACATTTTCAGAGAAAAATGTATATATTATTGGTATATTGAACCATTGATATTAGTATATAAATGTCCCAAAAGTCACAAAGGAGTCTAAAAAAATAATTAATAATTATTTTTTTATTAAGTATTTCTATTTAGAAAATAAGTTGAATGGGGATAATTTTTAACTCTTTATATCAGTATTTCATACTTGTAGAATAACTAATACTTTGGAGAACACTTTAAATTTTAAGAAGCTAAAATCGGTCTGTCCTGGGTATGATGATAAATGATATCTGCATCCTGGGTAAGATGATAAACTACATTCAACAGCAAGGCTTCTGATCAGGAGGTTTTGAGGAGCATGGAACCACATCTTAATTGCTAGTGTTCCCAGGTTCACCTCAACCTGGATTGGTAGCACCTGTTAGGGTCCCAACTATAGGTAAATAGTTAACCCACAAGCTGGTGTCAAAACACTATGAAAGTGTAAAAATAGGTTTTAATACCAAAAATACTTTGTAAAAAAAGAAAACCAGCAATATGTTTTTTGAAAAAAAAAAGATATTAACCGCAATACATTTTTGAAGAAAAAAATATTACCAGAAATAAAAATTTTGTCAGCATTAAATGACCAATTGAGGTTCATATGCTGTAAACCAAACTAATATTGGTTATAAAATTTGAAAATAGGAAAATAATAAAGAAGTCTCCTGAAATAAAAATTTCTTTTTGGGATATTATGTTGCTTGGTGTCTCTAGCTTTTTAAAAATAAATTTTTTTTTTTTTTTTTTTTTTTTTTTAAATATAAAAATAATTCATAAACTACTCTTCTGTTAATTTGGGGAACACCTGGCTATCTTCCCAGTGTGCATTAGTGTGCCCCGATGCACCAGTTGAGAAATGTTGCTATATGCAAAAAAAAATCTAATCAAAATAGCCTCTATTTTCTGTAGAATAAGAGTTCAGTTGGATGAGGAATGCTGTTCTTGTTATCAAACAGTTTTTCCACTGTTTTGTAACCTCGGTTTAAAGCATCAACAAAATGTTTATTAACAAGTAGTTAATGCTGCTCATCCAAGCGGATCATAAAATCAACACAGATTAATATGGATTGAAAGGGGAATGAGTGAAGAAGGAATTCAGTTTTTATTCACTTTCCTTCCAGAGATACACTGCATATGAACTGTTCATGATCTTAATAAGTTTCATGGTATCAAAGTGGAGAAAATCAAGTCATTGTATGTAACATCTCCAACTTTGTAATTTTGAAAAGAAAATTAATAATCTTTAAATCCTTAATTTTTAACTCTATATAGGTACTATATGTGCAGCTGGTGTACAGGTTAAAAATTTATAAAATGAAAGCAGCGAGTCGGGTTCAAATTCCGAATGAGAATCATTATGTTCATTTTCGCAGAAATTTTGGGAAAGGTATGAATCTGTGGGAAATTTAAATAAGATCGATAAATAATATAATAATAACGAATAATAAAAAAGGAAAAAATACATTTTTTTCCCTTGATGTTAAGGTCAAAGGAATTGGAAATATGATTACCCAACTTGGTTTTATCAAATGCTGCTAGGTGGCGTTGTTGAAGTCAGTAAAAAAGGCAAATGTTTCCTGCCACACTCTCTTTCTCCCCCTTACTCGAAGATGTAATACCACATAGTAATTACATCCCTGCTGGAAAACGTTATTTTCCCTGGTCTACTGAGTCTACATTGATTGTTCCAACTCTGAGCAAGGCTGACTTCAGCTTGACCATTGTAAGGATGTTTATACTCTAACATCTTGCTCAAGAAAAGGAAATGGACATATAACCATGTTTAAGCCTTCCAATGATAAAATAAGTACAAACCTTCCTTTGGTTGTTCCAACTCTGTGCAAGGCTGACTTGAACTTGACCATTAATACAATGCTTATACTTACTTACCCTAACTCCTAGTCCAAAAAGAAAACAGACATACCCAAGAGGCATTAAGAACTTTGTTTCACTACAGTCACAATAAAAATGAATAAATGGTCCATAGTAGAAACCCAAGTTTTTGTATCTTCTATCCTTGTTTGCATATGAAAACATGCACAATCTAAAATATACACAACCCTACAATCTTGTAAATGTTATAAATCCATCTATTCTCCCCTCAGTTATGGGTTAAATAATAGGGCAGACAGGACTCTCTAGCCATGGCTTTCAACCAATTTAGAAGGACAACTCTGAATTTAAAACCATCTGTGTTCTTAGTGGGACCCATGATTGGACTCAGCACAGTTGCAGTATAAACCCTAGTTTGGCTTTGGGTGTTGAAGAAACACCAATTAGCCTGAGATGGGCATGTTTGGAAATGTTCAGTCATACTGAAAATGAGAAATCCCACTGATTTACAGTATGCCATCAAGATGAAATAGCTTTGATGATGGCAACAGTGAAAGGTACAATAATAAAAAGTAGTTGCTCTGTCATTTGCTCACCACAGAGAAATGTCCCTGCCTCCTATCAACATGATTGATGTTCAAATCCACAAGAGCACCTCACTGCTCCTTCTTCGTCTCACATTTTCCACTGGCCTGAGGTGGAACAACTACATTGAATCAATAGCTGCATCTACCGCAAGGAAAGTTGGTTCCCTGCGTCATGTCAGAATGTTTTTATCATCTGAGTTCATCCTTCACATCTACAGATCTACCATTTGTCTGTGCATGGAATACTGTTGTCATATATGGTTTGGTGCCCCTGCTGTTCATCCTGTGGTTCTCGACAAAATTCAAATATTTTCATGGCATCTGCTCAGACAAGCTATTTTCACTGGTGCCTTGACTGCATAAATTTAAGCATGTTACTAGATTGGCATCTCTGTTCCACCCTTTTACTGTAAAAACAGTTAAATGTAAGCATCTCTTCTACTTTAACAGCTTCTTCCCTCACACTTCCCGACAGTGGAACTCCCTTCCGATTAGTTGCTTCCCTGAAAACTATAATCTTCAAAAATTTAAGTGTAATGTCAGTCAACATCTTCTGATCTTCTTGATCCCCATTCTTTTTATCTCTCTCCATTCTTCCTTTTATTCTTTCTTCAATCCACACTATACCCAATGTTTTCTCTTATTTTCACTCTGTGTAGCTTCTTGAATACTAGTGGCACTCCTGCCTTGCTTGAGGTGAAATGCTTATAAAAATATCTCTGACAGCAGCAGATATTTCAACGCCTGTAGCAATATCAGTGTCAGCCAATATTATGTTAAATGTAAACATCTGTGCTGTCACAAAAATTGTTTCAGACATTTATTGTCCTGATGATTATCAGCTAAGTGAACTCACATGGCAAACAACCATGACAAAGTAGGCCACTGAATGAAGCTAAACTTGATAAATTACTTTTTTAAACAACGATGACAAGACAAAAAAAAAAAACAATGTTCTCTATAAGACTGTGGTCACTACCAGCCAAAGACAGAGACCTAGGCAAAGGCATGGAGAGTGATAAGAGACCAACTTGCAGCAAAGCAAAAGGGAAGATGTGCTTGTTAGACTGATCACCTCTCCCTCATCTAACTTCATCTCTGCCTCACTCATCTACAGCAGAAAGTTACAAATTTGCTTACTTCTGCAATCAGCTCATGGTTATATTTTGTTGGTAATGATCTGGCCAAAGAGTTATTTTTAAGCCAAAAGCATTTGACAGGAAGTAGCTGTACCCTGAGAATGAACCTGGTGTCTGATCTGTAATGCTACACTCACAAGACTTAAGAGGGAGATGAATGTTTTTATTGTCACCATCTGTAGATTGGTTACTAACCAAGGCTAGATGGCACACTATGCCTTGCTATTTTGCCATTATTTAAGACGAGAAGAGATGGTTTCATATTTTTCTCAAGAGTCTTTGTATAGGAAGGAATGTGACAAACTCGGCTAGAATTTGAACTTGGCTCACTGGTTCCTATTTATGAGACATTAATCCTTTAAAATGTAATTTAAAATTACAATGCCTTTCTCACAGACAAAATATTGCAAGTCTATTACTACTCTATAGCTGTTTCAATGGAAAATATTCAAATGAGCTACATTCTTTAGTTCCCCAATTCTAACACTCCTAGCTAAAACTCACTTATGTGATATACATTGGTACAGTCCATTATAAAGAAGTTTAAACAGTTTGGCACCGCACAGAAGTTTCCTGGGCGTGGAAGGAAACCCAAATTGTCACCAAAAACTGCACAAAACTGTCATAAGGTTAATATAGACCCAAGAGTTGTTTTGAAAGGTATTGCCAAAAGTTTGGATATGATGGGTATCAGCATAAGTACTCACACAATACAACATTGTTTAAATCGAAAGGAAGCCATCTTCACAAAACATGTCACCTTGTTGCTCAGTTTAATTTTGCCAAAACGTTCTTGGATAAAGAAAATTACTTTTGGGAATAAGTACTATGGAGTGATGAAACAAAAATTAAGGTCTTTGGACATAATGATGTACAGAAGATTTTGTGCAAGAAAAGTGATTCTTTCCTCCTAAAGAACACAGTGGCAACATTAAAACATGGAGGCGGCTCAATGATGTTTTGGGGTTATTTTAGCCCAAGGGGGCTTGGACAATTGCAATAAGAATAATTCGCCTGTCAAATTTGTTGTATTTAACCTATTATTCTGAACATTGTGTTTTTATATTCCCTTTTTGTGATTATTAATATGTAAAAAACTTGGCAATTATACAGGCATTAGATTCTGAGAAATGGATAACAATATTCAAAATTGATGGGTGTATGAGTAATTCATATATATATAAATATATATATATATATATATATATATACACACACACTGGGTATAACAGCAAAATTGTCCAAATCTTCTAACAGCATAATTTTCCATCCCACAAAATGTTTAATATCTAAAAAAAAAAAACACTAATTTCTTTTTTCCAGGTTTTCAAATAAGACCTTTAACCATTTTGACATCCTTTGTCGTGAGAATCACTGAGTTATTTAGACTAGAAAGAGAACAGGTTAAAATCCTTTTGTTTCAGCCCCACTGTCTTCCCAACTGAACAATGATGAAAGGAAAAAGATCATTCATGCCTTCAGTAATGATACCAACATTCATACTCTGGCTTCAATCTTCTAAGTCCATTCAACAATCATCAAGAGAACAGTGAATAAGTTTAAAAAAGAGGGATCAGTAGAGAGAAAAACTGGATCAGGAGGTAGACAAAAGGATGAGGGATCATAATTTAAATTTAGAGCTAAAGCGATCAATTAGAAAAGACCCAACACAATCCATAAGACGTTTGACATGTGAGAGAGGATTTTCGGCTATGACAGTCCAAAAAGCAGTGAAAAAAGACTTGAAAATGAAATCATGTGCAAACTGCTGATGGAAAATTATGCTATTACAAGATTTGGACAATCATATGTGAAATCATATGTGAGAACAGTAAGTTAGAAAGTTCAAAAGGGTGAAGATCATTTTGAATAAGTTGGAAAATGATCCTGGAATAATATATATTTGAACTTAATTTCTATCCTTCATGAATGTCCGATCCTTAGCTATGATTAATTAATGATGAACATCATTTTCGTTTATGATCAATTTTATCACAATTCCTCTGTTAAGCTTGGATAGTAATTATACATTCTTATTGCTCAAATTAGAATCCAATAGTGTTATAAAAAACCTTGGAGAATTCCAGTAAGTTATCTTTAATCATTTCTAAGATACAACGGTTCAGTTTCATCTATCAAATGGGCAATTTTCGTGTTACACGATTTGGACAATTTTGCTGTTACACCCAGTACACACACACACACACACACACACATATATATATATATATATATATATATATATATATATATATATATATAACATTTCTTTTATACACATTTCATTGAATGTGACAGACAAGGAAAATCTTTTTTTATTCAGTTTTTCTATTCTAATCCTCATCCAGTTTTTCTTTACTTTTTGGGGGCTGAGAAATTGTAGAAACTGTCTATAGTGATTATCGTCTCGAGTGCTTTCATCCAATTCATTAGACATTTTCAAGGGGTTCGCTGTTAGTATGACATCCTGTGCTTATGTTTATATATATATATATATATATATATATATATATATATATATATATATATTTTATGTTGTTTATTTTATTCATAGACAGCTTAAAACAAAAAAATTAATGCAAAATATTTCTTCCCAATTGCATGAATAATTACAGTGTGTCTTTTCTTTACAGATCTGTGTGTGTATTTTTGAATTTCAATGAGATTTCTGAGCTCTTTTCATTCTTTCAGACAAAAGAAAATATTTTTCTTTCCAAGTTCAAAACACGAGTATAAATATATATTTTCCAAAGACATTTTTAGATTTGTGGTTATGTCAAACCATCCTAGTATTCTACCTGTATAACCCAAGCTACTGGTGCCTATACCCAACCTATTTGCATGAATAAATGTTTATAGGCTTGAAAATGCAGTACATTTTATACATTCTACATAAAAATAATTGCTTTGATAAAAAATGTTTTTTTAATGTCAAAGTGCCAACTTGAAGCTCTTAACATTCAACAATTGCTGTTTTTCTTAATTTTATAATTACATCTGTTGCCTAATCTAGGTAGATGTAAAGTTTAGCTTAGTCTGACACAAGGCTACAATAGCAGGGCATCAACTGAGTATCAAATTTGGTAACAATGTCCTGTGAATTTAATATGTTAATCATTGCTCTATGACTGATATCTTGGTTTATAGATACATGGAGAAAATGGGACAAAAAACAATGTCCATGTGCAAAATAAAAAATAAAAAGTGGCGACAATTTACCCATCGCATTCTGCATAATGTAGAAAACATTAATGTATATACAGGGTACGATGGGTAAATTGTTGCCATTTTATATTTTAAATTTTATCCATAAATGTTTGATTTTGTTGAGTGCACAGTATAATATAGTCAGTTAAGCATTGTTTTTGAGAAAAAGAGGACCATGACGCAATTCACGCTGCCAGAAATTTGAAAATGGTTTGTTATACTGCTTGGCATTTGTGTGGAAAACTCCAATATGAACATTTCAGAGTGTTTGGGTGACAGTTGGATGAGTCTAATTGTGAATACAAAAGTGTTTAGAGTGATCGCTAGTGATGGTGATGTTATGCCTCCACAGAGGTCTACATCAAGTACGTTAAGGAGGTAGTGCTGCCCAGGGTCAAGAGGGTGGCTGTTGGAAGACTCTATATCTGGTAACAGGACTCTGCACCATACCACACAAGCAGAAGCACACCTTCAAGTCTTTCAGATAATTTCTGTGACCATATCACTCCATACACCTAAATCCACAGACTGCAACACCCTTGCTTATTATGTGTAGGGTGCAGTTAAGTGACAAATCAACAAAACTTCTTGTAAGACCAAAGATGAACTGAAGGCAAGGATTAGGGTAGCATTTACCAACATAAACAAGGAGACCATCCAGATGAGATGCAGGAGATTCTGAAGTCATTTGGAGTCCATGTCTGAAGCCAATGGTGATTTTATTGAATAAATTTACTCCTTAGTATTTCAAGATACTTTTGTGTAATTTTGGTAAATATATCTGTTAAAATGAAATTTATTTTCATTTTTGCGTAATTTAGGCGACAGTTTATCCATCGCACTCAGTGTAATGTAGATGATATTAATATATAGAAGAAAAAGATAAATAAGTAAAAATCTTTAAAAATTCGAGTTCATATTTCTGCCCACAAGGACTGATGAAGCAGAATTGGCTGAATGCAAAGAATTCCCCCATTTTAACACATGAAGTGATTTTGTTTGGCACTTAAACTTGTTTGTGAATTTCCTACTTTATTACTGTTTATCACAACATTTTTGGTCAATATGTTGCTTTCATATATATTTAATTTTATCTATATTTAAAGGCTAAATAATATATTGATTCTAAGTAATTTTTGCTTGAATTTATTATACATTGATTCATTCAGACTAGTTTCTTCATCTTTGATGTTTTTATCCCAACATTTCAGCCTTCTATCTGATTGTCTCAGACATGGTGTTGATACTACTATACATGAATCAATGTAGGATTCATTGGGACTAGTTTTCACACCTTTGTTGTCTTCATCACAACATTTCATCCTCTGCACTTCAGCCTTCAGTCTGATATTCTCAGGTATGTTGTTGATACTATTATACATTGATTCATTGGGACTAGTTTTCACACCTTTGTTGTCTTCATCACAACATTTCATCCTCTGCACTTCAGCCTTCTATCTGATCTTAGACGTGTTATTATTAGTATTATACATTGTTGTATTTGGATTAGTTTCCTCATCTTTGTTGTTGCAATGTTTTACAATAGTCAAGTCATGACAGAAACAGAAAAATTAGAGTTCAACATATATCGGATTGAACAAAATCTGAGTCAACCTATTAAAGTAAATGATGATAGCAGCAAATACTATTCGTTCCTAGAAGTTGATAAGAAAGGAAATCTCAGTTTTACCACAAGCATTAAGCAAATGCTATTTTTAAACATAATTGTCCTAATTAAGGAAACTGCTATAGAGATACTTAGCCATAGGTGAAAAAAAAAAAATTCAAGACAGATGAGCAAAGATGGAATGTGAGACAAGCATTAAAGAAAGTGTAGCCTTCCAAATAAAATATCAAAAGAAAAGAAAAGCAGCCATGTTAACCCTACAGTGTGATAATAGAATAATCCTATAGGCAGCAGACAAGTGATAAAATTGTTTTAATGGATAATTCAGATAAATCAAGAAAATTTGAAAGCATTGTAAAGGATTACTGATCTCAACAAAGCAAAGAAATATAATGTATTAAAAATAGATAGAACGTTGTCACAGATCTCAAACAAGAACAGAGAACACTTCATCAAATTTAATGACTATAGACAGCTGAAAAAAAACAAACTTACAGTAAGCTAGATGTACAGTCATCTCTTCATATCAGCAGGGATTGGTTCCATGAATCCCTGAAGATAGTAAAATTCATGAATGCTCAAGTTGCTTATATAAATAATGTAATAGTGCGTGCATATAATCTATGCACATCCTTATTTGTTTTAATCATTTCGTCCCAAGCAGGACAATAAAGCCACTAAGACATAAGGGGTTATTGAATGTTAGAAAATATGGGGAAAAAAAGAACATTATTAAGGAGAGAGAACAATAAAAGAACAAGAGTTAAAAAGATAGAAAATAATGATTGACATTGCATTTAAATTTTTGAAGATCAAGTTTAACTCTAAAACAAAAATCTGGAAGAGAGTTCCACAAGCAAGTACAATAGAAGAAACTGTTAGAACTTAGTTACATCTGACAATCTCAACTGCAAAATGATGGGACCTAGCCGCCAATGTAGTACTGCACTTAAATTCTTAACATCTAGGTACCATAGAGAAAAGTTAATCAGAACACTTACCATGAAAGTATTTATCAAAAAAAACAAAAGGAAGCTTATGGCAGTGAGAAAGTGTCTAAAGCCAAGATGCCTGGTCAGGACCAATAACATTGCATAATCTTTGTATTTTATCAAAAAACTCTAAAGCACCAGGGCAGATATATTTTAAAGATTTAGATTTCTTATAATACTTCATCCACAGCACTATAGAGGCTCTGTGGGACTTCACACTTTTTTCTTGGAAGAGGAAATTAAACAGAAGATTAAATTTGTCTTCTCAATCTATAACAATACTATTGAGCTGAGATGTTCATCTAAAATCATTATATCCATTAATTTTCAAAATAAATCTGAAAACTTTGTTTTTCTCTTTTTCCAAAACAGCTTCTAAATCTTTTATATATGTCCTATACATGAACAAAATATGTAGGGTCTCGTTCAAGAAAAGAAAAAGGTAAAAATGGTTCATTTAAAATTGAAGCAAAATTATGTTTACAGTAGGATAAAAAGTCTCAAAAATAAATTCATTTTTATGAGAAGATCAGATAAAAAAAATACAAACTCAGGAATCTTTAAAACTTAACATCTGATATATCCCCTCACAACTTTTAGTATTTTATTTAGCACCCTCCCTTAATATATGATTTAGTCTGTCCAACCTTTTAACATATTTAGTCCCCTCCCTTAATATATGATTTAGCCCACCCCACCTTTTAACATTTTAGTTAGAACTCTCCGTTAATATATGATTTAGTCCACCCCACCTTTTAACATTTTAGTTAGCACCTTCCCTTAATATATGATTTAGTCCACCCCACCTTTTAACATTTTAGTTAGCACCTTCCCGTAATATATGATTTAGTCCACCCCACCTTTTAACATTTTAGTTAGCACCTTCCCTTAATATATGATTTAGCCCACCCCACCTTTTAACATTTTAGTTAGAACTCTCCGTTAATATATGATTTAGTCCACCCCACCTTTTAACATTTTAGTTAGCACCTTCCCTTAATATATGATTTAGTCCACCCCACCTTTTAACATTTTAGTTAGCACCTTCCCTTAATATATGATTTAGTCCACCCCACCTTTTAACATTTTAGTTAGCACCTTCCCTTAATATATGATTTAGTCCACCCCACCTTTTAACATTTTAGTTAGCACCTTCCCGTAATATATGATTTAGTCCACCCCACCTTTTAACATTTTAGTTAGCACCTTCCCTTAATATATGATTTAGTCCGTCCAACCTTTTAACATATTTAGTCCCCTCCCTTAATATATGATTTAGCCCACCCCCACCTTTTAACATCTTTTTAGCATTCTCTAGAAATAGATTTAATCCAATCATTTCTATCAAATCATGAAAAGATGGTCATTCTGAATAGGTTCATTTTCAGATCCTTTTTCCAATCAGTGGTTAACTAGGGTAGGAAATGGCTTGTTAGTTTTAATGTCTCCAAAACTAAACTGCTTAACCATAGAGAAAATTCCCTGCCCCCCATCAGTATAGCTGATACTTGACTCCTGGAGAGCATCTCAATGCACCTTCTTGGCCTCACATTTTCAACTGACTTGAAGTGGAACAACTACATTGAATCAATAGCTGCATCTACTGCAAGGAAAGTTAGCTCATTGTGTCATGCCAGAAGGTTTTTTTTTTGTCAGAGTCCATCTTGCACATTTACAAATATACCATTTGGCTATACATTTAAAACTGTTGCCATATCTGGTCAGGTGCTCCTTTCTTTTCATCTTGAGGTTTTAGATAAAATCCAAATAAGAATCTGCAATATTGATCCTAACTTGCCATCTCAACTTCAGTCACTTTCTCACAGACATGAGGTGGTGTCCCTCGGTCTTTTCTACAAATATTTTCATGGCAACTACTCTGAACTTTTTCCCCCTGGTGCCCAGACTACATGAATTTAAGAGTGCTACTAGATTGTCATCTACATCACACTCCTTTTACTGTTGAAATAGTTAAATGTAACTGCTACTCCAACATTTTCTTTTCGTGCAGATCCCAACAGTGAAATTCATTTCTGTTTCCTTGATTCTCTGAAAACTACAATCTTCAAAAATGTAAATGCAATGTCAATTGCCATCTTCTGTCATTTTAAAAGTGGAAATATTAAGAAAGAAAGAAAGTGAAAATATTAAGAAAAAAAGAAAGTGGAAATATTAAGTGATGAATGAATAGGCATACACCTGGGTTCCTCCTCACAGTAATGATTGCTGTCAGCCATAAATATAGACTGATGTGGAGGTACATGAGGACACCTATTGTCTTTGCCTATTGCCTACCACTATGACGAGGACCAGTCTATTACCTGCTAGATTGTTCTACTCGGTTACAATAGTCCAAAACCACTTTGCCACTTTGAACAAATATATCCCTTTCTGGGACATATCATTAAGAAAAGTAGAAAGTGGAAATATTAAGAAAGAAAAGAAGAATGAAAAAAAGCACGAGGAGATACTAAGACAAAATTGTTGAGACACTTTAGCAGCAGATGCTTATCAAAGCATCAATAGATCAATGTTTACAAGTTCAGTCCCATTTGTAGTCATATATATGTGTAAGAAAAATAGTATAATTGTCATCTATATAGTTAAGATTACTGCTTTAACAAAAAAAGAAAATTAAAAAGGAGCATTTATCTCATGGGTGAAATAGTTGCATTATCCCCAATTGTGCTGAAAGTTAGTATTTGAGATTCCAGCTAAAGACATAAACTTGAATGATGACTTTTAAGGTAGACAAGCTTTCCAATTTTGCAAAAAATAATCTTCCTTTTCATAATTTACCCCATTTGACCTTGTACTAAGGTTAGCATAGAAAATATCAAGAAGGAATATTTACAATGTCTTTTGGTATTCAACAAAATGTCAGAATTAATCTAATGTTTGGGCATTACTTAATTTCCATCATTTACTGAAACCAATATAATGTTTCAGCAATCTATATGTTTTTGGCAAAGTAAGAAGTCTGTCATATCAAATGACTAGGCACTCTAAAGAATATATAAAACTTCAAGATGATGTCTAAAATAAAATCATCTATACACATTTACAAGATATTCTGTAAATTACTAAATTTGTTTTAGGCCATGTGTGAAACTGGAGAAGCACCAGAAAGACTTAGTAATAATTATTGGAAACCTTGGAACAAATAATATATATTTATTGAATTGACTTTGATTAGGGGCAAGTTCTTTGTAAATCGAGTTGGTGAAAATTCATTCAGTAGTTGCTAGTTTGTGAATGAGACTTAGGTAGTAGTTGGGAGTGTGGTTACTTTGGAAACATGTCCAGTGTCAATCTGCTGTGTTTTCTCTGCCCTCAAAAAAACACAGAAAAATATCTTAAGAAGACAACTGTTTAGTTCTTCACACAACATGCTCAGGCTGGTTTCTAGCTGTCTTCTCTTACTGCTGTCTATTGGCTGTCTCTATATATACAATTTTGAAAGGCTTCAAACTATTTGGCATGAAGCTTGCTTTTGGCTGACATCAAAAATCTCTTTGTTATTTTTGTTGGCCCAAATTCTTTTATTTTCTGGTGCTCCTTTCTTTATCTTTTTTTTTTTCATAACAGAAATTATATGTCGGATCTTTCTTATTTTGGTAGATTTCTAGTCACAATAACTAGACTCTGGACCAGCAAACTTGTGTTTCACAGCAGTTGTTCAGTTTTTTTCTTCTTCTTCCTCTTTTTATATCAGAGTTCCCTTCTCATTAGCTGAGAGAGAAGTATATAGAGAGGAGAGATAGAGAGAAAAGAGATATGGCTTTTTAAGGAAAGCAATTACCGTATTTGACAGCACTTTTTCTTTTACGAAAAATATCTTTTAAAATTCCCCTGTGTCTTATATGCCATATGTAGGTTTAAAATTCATGATAGCTGGCTGAAATTAGCTACCTGGCAACTCTCTATTAGCTTAGACTTAAACATGAAGGAGCAATGGAACACATGGATGGCAGTGCCTGATCACGACCTTACACTTACAGGAAGAATAAAGACCTTGTACAAGTCTGCGAATGGGAGTTTTCGTATATTTGTATATACGTGTATTTTCTAATAAATGTAATATTCTAAATGGACAACCAATTTAGATTTAAAATTTGATCATCTTGCCATCAATGAAATGACAGGTAACAAACTAGTTCTGATTTCATATTTAAAACTTCTATTTGGACATCTACCATAAAGTTGTTAGAAAGCTTGTCTTGAGAAAAAAGTGTAGTATCTGTTCCCTTTAACTCTTAAAGTTATTTTTTTTTTTATTTATTTATTTTTTTTTACAGTGAGGTTTATGCTGTACAGGGGCTACTTGAGGTAGAGGGTTACAATAAGAGGCAGTTTATACAGGTAGAAGGGGAATATAAAGGTTAACCCTAGACTTGAACAGGTTAAGATTGTAGTGATTGAGGAAATATCCTCTTAGGAATCGGTTCCATAGAGCAGTGATTTGTGAGAGTAAGTTGTTCAACTTACTACTCGCCAATGGAATATGGAGAGAATATCGGTGATTTGCTACTATGTAAGTGGCATGGCAGGTTCTAGATGTTAGGATTGACAGAATCAAGGAATACAGTGTTTCCATGCACTTTCCATAGAAGTAGTGATAGAGCAGTGAGAGGCTTGCTATATCCCACCTGGGAGAGAGAGGTCAGAGGGTGGAATATAATTTGTCAGCCACAAGGACTTGGAAACATTTTTAAATTCTGTTGAAACTGGTAAGTGAGAACTGGGCAGCTCCCATCCAAATGTGAAAATAGTACTCCTTTCTTGGCTTCATTCCAGCTATTTACCCATAGCTGGTGGGAGAAGAAGAGGATACACAACCTTTTTCCAAGGGTAAAGGTGGAGGATAGTATGAAGAGTCAGATACTTACTGGAGCAGTACAGGGAGCTGACCATTTTTCCTGTATAAGGGAAGCCTGGTACCAGGGATTACAGCCCTGTAGCAGAACCTCCCTCATTGCACTAAAGAAGAAAGTTAGGTGCATACCAATGCAAGTAGTAGGTAGTTTTTGTCCTTATGTACACATATAGGTACTCCACATTAAAAATGTGCATAATAAAAAATAGGGAGTTGAATAAATGACTCCTACGTCATTGTGCTAAATATGGAGGGTTTGTGAATTCTAGCACCACCATGACAGTAGTCATGGGGACTATGCAATAGATCTTGACCTATATATATATGTGTGTATAAGCACCCGACATTAAACTGACCTTGTTTCACATCCTACTACCATGGAGAGGTGGGTAAATAGTGGATCAATGTGTAGTATTTTTTACTTCCTCTTAAAATTATAAGAGATCTCTTTTCCCATCTCGCTCATTAGTTGAATACCAATACTAATGTAATACAGACCCCGAAACTTTTTTCCTTGGCCTGTATATATGGCACTACACATTAAACCAATCAACACCTTACTATCATGGGGAGGAAGGTAAATTTTCTCATTCTTTCTTAGTGAATAGTCAAGTCAGTTTTAAAGAACAAAAGAGACTCGATCCAAATTGGCTGGATTTGTCAGGAAGAAGGTTTATTGTCTTGTTGAATAATTAATGAACTTTTTTTTCCTTAGTTTCATTAGTCAGACTTAAAATAAAACACTTTTGCATAATAAATCATTTCAGGTATATATTACTGACAAAGTGTGAAAATAAAGTATTAAATAGAATGCCGAGCCTTTTTTGGCAAAGAATGAATTAAGTTTATTTCATTCTAACCTTACTTACTTTAACTAGGAATTTTAATAGAATAACAGAAAAATGCTGAGAATATCATGGGCAGAACATATTAGCAATCGGAAAGTTTTAAGGAAAATAAGAATGGAAAAGATACTTGTACTTTGAATTGTTTTTTCAGGTTTGTCAACCTTTTGCAGGTTATTTAAAGCCAGAAAACATTTTTACATTATAATATTTTATCGATAATAATTATTTGCTGATACAAGTCTTACTAATTAACCCATAGCTGGGGGAGAATAGATGGATTTTATATCTTTCTCAGGGGTATTTGCATGTAAGTGAATATAACAAACTGAACTGGAACTTGGCTTGTCGATTAAAAGTTCCAAGTCCTTATCTATTACACCACCCACACATGCAAGCATACAGCATGTGGTATTCCCAAGCAGTCACCCATCTAGGTACTGATCAGACTCGATACTGCTTAACTCTGTTGATCATATGGGAATCAGTGTTTCAAGCTGACATAGCTGTAAGCCTACTTGTACTTTGGATCTGAAAAAAACAGCTAAAATTTCTAAAGACACATAATGAGGACAGAGGGCTTATAGAATTTAACACTTATTGAAAGCAAAAAAAGTAGAGGTAAACAGTAACATATCTAAAGAGTTTGTGTAAACAGATGGCAGAACATGAACTGGGAGGGGTAGTAAGGTGAGAAATATTGCTTACAGCTATGAAAGATAGGAAATTGTGAAGAGCCATTATCATTTACATCACAGCACATAAAAAAAGCTAACAGATAATGGAAAGAGACTTTACTAATGAATTGAGAATTGATTAAAAGTATAACAAAAATTAGAAATTTCATTAACAAACTGTAATCTGAAACCTGAACCAAATAAAGACATTCTGATGAACATTGTCTTATTTTAGTCTTTTATTTATTACTAAAATGGAAAGACAAGCACTCATTAGTGATTTTCTAAGCCCGGCTTAGATGTGGCACAAGGCCGAAAATATAGGGCACCCAGTGAGGATCGAACTCACTACTCAAGACAAGCACTCCTTATGTGTATATGCAAAGAGATAAAGTGCTTGACAACAAACAACATATAGTCAGCCAGGAACATAAAATGCTTTTTTGATGCAATTCAATAGTTCTATGGTGTGTCTAAATGTAAAAATAAAATGAAAATATCAAAAATAAAATAAAATAAAATAAGATACCATATTTGATGACATATAAGAAACACGGGTGTATAAGATGAACCCCAATTTCAGCAGGGAAAAAAAATCAAGAAAAAAATTAGTAATTAGTAAAATAATATATATATATATATATATATATATATGAGGTATTATTTTGGTTAAACAAGACATGATTACAATTAAACAAAAATTAATAAGGAAAAAAGAACACAAGCCTATAAAAACTTTATTATATCCAAAGGTAAGAAAACAAAATAAAAATCAAGCAATTATTACAATTGAGCAAAACAGTACAGTTAACATGAAAAGTTTATTCATCTTCAAATCCATTAAAATTCGTCGTCTTCGTTATCAAAATTCTGATACTCATTTTCAATACTACTATCATCGTCATTAAATAATGCGTCATCTTCCATTCCATTGAGAGCATTGCTAATGCCACACTTTTTAAAAGATTTCAAAACAATTTCTGGTCTAATATTGTCCCATTTTTTTATATATATAATATATATATATATATGTGTGTGTGTGTGTGCAAAGTTACATCTCTCAAAACGAAGCCAAAACTCGATTTCTTTTCAAAGAAACACGAAATAAGATTTCGTTTTAGATGTTTACTACCAAGTGTATATGCAAAAATAAACACATAGATGAAAAGATACATAGATAGGCAGGCAGATACATAGATAGATAAACGGACAGATAAGATGCTGTCACATTCACTACTTTGTTTCAACGAGATTTTCACGGTTTGGCTGTTCAAGTTGTGCAATGAAGAATCAAGTTCGAGTTCATTACATTCATTTACGCACACATACATAAGGTATGAATCTAACTTCATCTATGGGATAAATAGAACAGACTAGACTGTTTAGCCTTGGTATGCAACCAGTCTAGGAGAACATTTTTGAATTCAAAAACCGAATATAGACCTGGTGAAGCACATACTATGCGTCTCATGAAAGGATCGTGAAGTTCACAAGGAATCTATTATTTTGACTGCAGTCAGTTTTTGCTTCTGTTCTATCCATAATTTAAGTAATTGAGCTAATAACTAAACAAATGGTAATGATAATATTAGCCGTTTCCTTATAAGGAAACATTTGACATTCATTGTCTGAACAGCAATTACCACTGTCAGTTGAAATTTATAAAATCTTTTTTATTAACTATTTTCCTGAAAAATTGTTTTATCTCGAGTCCAGTATCTGTTATCGCTCTTTCAGTGTTGATGGGTGTTTCCTTCCTTACCTTTTGTGGGAAGTAGTGTTGAACGTCAACATCTTAATTATGCTATTATTTTATCTTCGCGTTACATGGTATCAATTTTAATTCTTGCTGTTTATGAAAGTCTTCAAGTGATGTGGTTTCTGGTGCAGTTCTTTATTTGTGATTCTGTAGCGCCAGTCCACAGCGTTCAAAGGAGGATGGACTTCACCAAGAATCACAGGCTTCACTAGCTCAAAGCTATTTTTAACCATTGATCTGAGAAAGCGGTTGTATACAGATGAGTTTAGATAATTCTGGATGAATTTGGTGCCATGCACGACATTCATATAAAAGTCTCGTTCTGTCAAGGCTATTTAATAACATAACTTGATATTGTAGGTTGATGTTTTTGGTTCTGTAGCAATTCGTGGTGTTGGGAGAAACTAGCTCTAGCACGGCCTATTCTATGTTCATTTCCTTTTTCTCCTATGCAAAATTTATAATAATTAATCCATACACAGTCATTTGAAGTGTTGGGTATTTACTAATTCCAATTCCTAAAGTTTTATGATGAATTGAAGGTATATACCATCCTTCCAATACCAGACCATAGTTTCTGTTTAATTGAATTTTATTTTTCTTGGGACACTTGGTAGAGTATATTTTTCTGTCCAAGGTAATTCTTATCCCAACTATGAATACCTCTCATCAGAATATATTCCCTTCAACATCAGTACATTGACCTCGAGAGGGAAAGCAGGCTCGTTCTCTTCAATTAGTTGATTCGTTCGGGATGTGGTACAGAATGATTAATGATCAGTCACCATATCTTAGAAGGACTTAATAAAGTAAGAAAGAGATGTCTTGAGTGATGGGACCATTGCCAAGACGTTAAATACACCTGTCAATTACATTGGATCGATTATTCTGAAGTAGAACTAATTTGGCACCATAAGACGTATTCATCGAAATGGCACTCAATGGAACATTTCCTCATGAGCTGTAACGTTTTTAGCCACCAGAAAGGGGAAAGGGAAAACTTGGGAGGACCAAGATTAATGTGTGTGTGTGTGTTTTTGGAAGGGGAGGCAAAGTGAATATGAAAATAATTCTTTGAATTTTTATACATGTGCAACTTTCAGGAAATATTTCTAAAAATATTATAATAATTTATTAAATAAAATTATATTAAATAAAAGATCTTGAGTATAGTGATTTTCTAAGCGAAGCGTAGAGGTGACACGAGGCCGAAATTATGAAGCACCCAGTGAGGATCAAACTCACAACTCAGTAGTAATTGTTCTAGCGTCACACTACGTCGAGATGCCCAGACAGATTAGCTATGATTGGGTAATTTGTAATACTTTTCGAAAGTCCAAGATTATTAAAATATACATCAACAAATACACTTCTACGTTATAGCGTATAAAAGTGGAGGGGCCGTAATCTAGAGGTTTAACAAAAATAAGTAACCCTTTGTTCTTTTCGTAGAATCGCCAGCGACTCTGACAAAATCCTTGAAGAAAATCAATTCATGCTTGAATAAAATGTTTTAAAAGCGGGCGAAACATTGGTTATTGCAACAAATATTAGGTTGGTGCAAAAATAATGACGTAATAATGTCGTTTTTTGACGTATTTTTTAACGTCAAAAAACGACATTATTACGTCATTATTTTTGCACCAACCTAATATCTGTAAAGATCTCCATGATTTCAAATTCCGTACTTGGTTGCATAATAGGCGCTGAGGTTCTTTGATGAAGTTCCCTCATAAGCATTAACAAAAGCCTTATAATTTTGGGAAGAATTTTCTATGATCAGACGAATGGAAAATCGAACTTTCAGGCTGTGTGGCTGTACGTACGTGCCTATGATTGTTTGCTTTTGATTCAACACTCTTGATGAAGAAATTGCCTACAGGCCTTCAAAATGCTCGTGATGCATATGACAAGTTTGAAAACAGGTTGTAAGCCCAAATCCTATTTATCCTCTGTGGTTAAAAAAAAAAAAAAAAAAAATTCAATATGTATCCTCGGGGAATATTAAAATTAATTTTGATTTTAAAATGTTAAAAAGTAAAATTGTATTTCAATTTATCTTCTTCGCAAAGAAATATTACTTTTTGCCGCTTTGCGTACTAAACAGCAAGTTTTCAAACTTTTTCTTGTTAATAATGAGATAAAATTAAAAAAAAGCCATTTTCTTGTAATTAAGGTCCAAAATTAAACATTTATTGCTAAGTAAGATGATTTAGTCCGAATATAAATAGTAGTGTTTTTTTTTTTTTTTAAATTACGCCCAAAGATACTGACAATAAATAAATAAAAATAATTTTATTTCGATTTTTACAATAAATAAAGTAAGAAAAATACACAGAAGTGTAGTGAACAATATAGTTTCACTTTTTATGAAAGCACTTGATAAAAACAAAAATTACTTAATTTAAAAAAAAAAATACTTTTATGTTCAGTGAAGTAAGAAAGTTTTGTTTTGTTGATGTCAAGTAGGCCTACATATTCCTTCTAATCTCGCCATAAAAAGTATTAGATTGTCATATAAGTTCATTATGAGTGTTAATTATTGAATTTCCAATGTGTATATTTATCAAATTATGAAAGCTAATAAGCGAACTTAATTCCAAACAAGTAAAAATTTATAAATGCAGCTACTAATATCCCTGTCTACCAAGCATGTGTTCTACCATTTTTCTTCTATGGTTGCGAGACCTGGACAATCTATAGTAAGCATATAGAGCATCTGGAACGCTTCCATAGAAAATACTTGCTTCAGATACCTGAACATACTCACAAGAATACTCGATAACGTCGTGTTGCAATGAGCAAAGATTTCGAGCACTGAATCCATAGTATTGAAACAGACACTGAGATGGGTTAACCATCTAGTACGCTTAGGGGATAGCTGACGTCCGAAACGAGCACCGTATGGCGAAGTAGTGGAAAGCAAACGCCTGCAGTGCAAGCTGCACAAACGCTACAAAGATTACCTCAAAGACACTTTGTCAACAGCGTTTTGGAAGATCTTGCGTATCTACTTGGAGGACTTGCTGGCTGTTGGTATTGACAGTGCTGAGAAAGTCAGGATTGAATAAGAGGAGATAAAACGGTCTGTTTGCAACATGGATAACGTAAGCCCACTTCCAGGAAAAGGTACTAAACTGTGCAAAATGTATGCCTTTCAAAGGCTGGCTTGATTGGTCACACACGTCGCCACAACGACAATACAGTCTATCACTATGATACTCTGGCCTGAGTTCGCTTGCAATCTATGCAACAAAATGTGCATGTTAGCGAGTGAACTTACCCAGTATACAACACCATGATATCAGAGCAGGAAGTAGTAAGATTGCTTAACCTGTGGTTTAAATTGTAAATCACTCCATGGACGTCATCAGCGGCAAGGAAATCAACAGTAAAATTATGGAAGTTGTCATACTGGGACACGAACTGACTTTCCAACATGATCTGAAAAATACCATCCCACGGTTAGGTAGGTACGGAGATAGAAGTATCATAGCTTGGAGAATTTACTCATTCAGTGATGCGGGGGCACTTCGTATAAGGAATCGTGAATGGAGTGATGTCTTTAAGTATTTTGGAAGATAATTTGTTATCTTTGGAGCAACGGTTGAAGTCTTAAAACGGTGGATTAGTCAATTTCGTGGCTTGTAATCCAATTGAGAATTTCTGAGAAGCTTGAAAGAAAGACTTCATCAGAGGAAGTTCAGAAACAAGAATGATTTCAATATCGTTTACCAAGGAGAATGGGCAAAGATTTCGAAAGAATGTCGCGAAGAACTTGTGAATGTTTGATAACTGTCCAAGTATTCATCAAAAACAAGGAATATACAACTAAGTATTAAAATGTATAATTAATGACTGAATATTCTCCCACTGTTTTGTTTCATATTTTTTTTCATTGTTTACTTGAAATAAATATTTTTATAAGCAGTTATTAATTTTATATCAAAATACAGTACCTATGTAAATTCAAGGTGAATTACATATGACAGTACACATCGGAAGTATATAAAATATTTTGCAAGAAACTGTTGTGACATGTACCCAAAATCATTTTTCTACCAATAAAAAATCTAAATATGTTTATTATCCAATAGAAACCCAAATTTCGTTCCTGCTTGATTTATTCAGGTGAGTGTCAAGTTAGTAGATTTCTCATTCGTCATAAGCATTGGATGACCGAATTCAAACATTTTTTAACCAATAAAATTTTCCTATGGCATTTTGGAGTTCCTAAACAGACGTAAATGGGTCGAAAATCCCTTTCAAATAAGGCAAAAAGACCAATAAAGAGAATCCTACTTCTTTTTATTATTTTGAAATCAATTCAGTGTATTTAATTTCAATGACTTTAAGCTTACAAGTCGAATTAATACAAAAATATATTTTCTTTACACTCAAAATAAGGGAACATTAACAAAAAAAAAATATTTCCCTTTATTCCAGCTGTTCAAAAATAAAGTGTATAACGTATGCTGATCAATAAAATTGTTATTTGCTAAATGTTGATGTAACATATTTTTCTGTTTTTTGTCATGTACAATTATCCGATAGTCAACAAGGCCTATTCTTCAAATTGAGCAAACGTGTCCCAATCACTCAAAAACTAGTACCTTTTTTTTTTGAGTTTTCAACTTAAAACCCTCAGCTCAGTAAAAACTATCCCGCTAAAGAATGACTTTAGTATCATGTTGATATATCTTGAATTTAAGATTAATGAACATTTAAGGCTTTGGCTTAATTTACTCGTTATTCATGTACACAGTAGTTAGCTTTTCATGTATTTCTAAAATCTCTAATGATCAGTATTTACAGAACGGAACAGGTTAAGTTGCCCGAACAACTTCTCTAGAAATATATTTGCAGGTGCCATATCCATTGGAATCTGATAAGTATGGAATTTCTCCAGGATATATTTTTTTTTCTTTTCTTATCAGCAGGTGTATTTTAGAATCATATTTACAAACCAATCCTTATATTACCTGCTTGGGCAAAAATAGTAAGTTAAACTTATAGGTTATTGAGAGGGAGGACAAACTCTACTGAATGTGTAAGAAACCCAAAGTTGGTATTTATTTGAAGGCTCGTTTAAATTAATCGTAAATCGCTAACAAAATTTGGTAGAAAATATTTACAATTTCAAAATAAATTAATTCAACACATAAATGGATTTTAATTAACGATAAGGATAATTTCATATGTATGGTTAAAAAAACAAAACAAATGTGCTTCAAAAAAAAAAAAAAAATCAAAAATAGAAAAAAAAAGCAAATTAAGTTTTTGTGGGAAATGAATGTTTTTTCTGATGTTTAATTTAAATACAGTGTAACCCGGATATAAGACAGATTTTCTCTGGTCCCAAATTATAGCCTGTGTTAATGTATATAAATTAGACCAAACCCGGATATAAGAGACTTCTTCTCCGGTCCCGACAACTCTCTTATATCCGGGTTACACTGTAAAAAGTCTGTGTGTGCATATAAAAAGAGAAGGGGTTTACACAGAGAGAAAGAGAGAGAGTGAGTGAGTGAGTGAGAGTGAGTCCGGTGAACTTTCAGTCGCGGCTTTAGGTATAAGTTTGTCGGTGAAAGTGGATAAACGATTTAAGACAGTTCTTTTGAAATTGCTAGTAGCCGAAACGGAATCCTGTTCAGGCAAATGCGTCTATTGAAATTTCCACTGTCAATTACATTTTATTTATTATATTTCTTTTCAGAGCCTCTGGGCTTAAGAATTTTCAATACAAAAATAAATAAAATTCGATTGATCCCTTATTTTTTCTTTGTTATGTGGTATTGTTCTACTGTGCTGTGTTATAATGGTAAGGTTTAATAAATAAATATATTATGAATATAACATATTGTGAATCTTACTAAAATTCCCCTTTCAGGCGAGTTGGATAGTGTAGTTTGTTCCGTTACCATATCCATGGCCTTGGACCAAACTAAATTAAAACCAGTATCTACCTTTATTATTAATAATAATAACTGATTAATTTTTCCTTATGATTTTTGTCGCATTTATATGCCATAAAATCGGACAATGAAGAATGTAAAAATCTACATTATTTTATTTTTAAACGACGCCTCCTGATTAGTTTTTGTAGCCTTATCCGATCGGAAAGGTGCTGTCAGGACTAACTTCCAAAAAGAGAGAATGTTGATAGAATATCGTAAAGTTTCCATGTCACTAACGAAAACAAAAGTAACTTACTATGATGTAAATAAAATATGAAGAATGAAAAACACGTTTTTAAAGTGTCCTTTAAATTTATCCTCTGTGGTTAAAAAAAAAAAAAAAAAAAAAAAAAAAAAAATTCAATATGTATCCTCGGGGAATATTAAAATTAATTTTGATTTTAAAATGTTAAAAAGTAAAATTGTATTTCAATTTATCTTCTTCGCAAAGAAATATTACTTTTTTTGCCGCTTTGCGTACTAAACAGCAAGTTTTCAAACTTTTTCTTGTTAATAATGAGATAAAATAAAAATAAAAAAGCCATTTTATTGTAATTAAGGTCCCAAATTAAACATTTATTGCTAAGATGATTTATTTAGTCCGAATATAAATAGTAGTGTTTTTTTTGTTTTTTTTTTAAATTACGCCCCAAAATACTGACAATATAAATAAAAATAATTTTATTTCGATTTTTACAATAAATAAAGTAAGAAAAATACACAGAAGTGTAGTGAACAATATAGTTTCACTTTTTATGAAAGCACTTGATAAAAACAAAAATTACTTAATTAAAAAAAAAAAATACTTTTATGTTCAGTGAAGTAAGAGAAAGTTTTGTTTTGTTGATGTCAAGTAGGCCTACATATTCCTTCTAATCTCGCCATAAAAAGTATTAAATTGTCATACAAGTTCATTATGAGTGTTAATTATTGAATTTCCAATGTGTATATTTATCAAATCATGAAAGCTAACAAGCGAACTTAATTCCAAACAAGTGAAAACTTCAACAGTTGGTCAAGTGCGTGGAAGCAGCGGCCTGTGAGAAAAAACAGTCGCTTCTGCTTACCGTGCACACGCGCGTGTATCTCTATGTCAGGAGAGTAGAGTCCAACACGTCGTATCTTCCTCACATAACAAGCCCAGGCTCCCCGTTTCGACCAAGTGGTACATCCCAGCTAGAAGAGATTTGTCAGTCCGAGGCCGCATTCAGTGTAAAAGGAAGGGTCTTCTTCAGCTGTTACTCGGGTGTTGGCCCACACTCCCCGAGGTCTTGAAATTTATAACATTTTTGTCTGTTTTCTCTCTCCTCGATCTGCTAGGATCCATCACGCTATTTGTGACAAACTGCAAATTCTTGCTGCAGGATTTCGCTATTTCGGCTCCTGGAAATATCCAATGATTACTCATTTTTTTAACCTAACTTAAAAAAAATTATTATTAAAGTTTCGAACGGTAAACAATGAAATCGGTTGAACTTGCTGTGCATAACGAAGGCAGCCCGGAAACTAAGTTGGATCAGGTTTGTACAATCGATTATTTTTGTTTATTTCTTCCAAATAACTTATCTTCATTATTTTTTTAATGTATTTCTTCGTGGACTAATCAGTGATCGATCCGCAAAAACTTTGCTGTCGTAATTCGTAGTAGTATCTGATACACTACTTAAAGTTTTTCTAACCGGTAAACTTTAGTTTGCAAAATGGCCGGCCTATTTGGTTTTAAATATCTTGTGTCTTGTCAGTAACGTGTTCCTTTTGATAAAAAACAAACAAACAAACCCTCGATTTAATTGCTTATTAAGCATGTATACATTTTTTTGCATGATCAACTTTGGTAACGGTACTTAAGATGTTCTGTAACGCCGTGATCAAAAAGTACTATCACGAACTTTTTTTTTTTTTTTTACAAAAAACATGCGGGTACTTCAAATTCAGTCCCATGGGTGGGTAGATGATGAGTTATTTGAGCATAAAATACCTGTCGGTTAAAATCGTACAATCGCTCCCGAAGTTTGTATACGATTATATATATATATATATATATATATATATATATATATATATATTCTCTTTAAAGAAAGCTGTTTGTTTTTTGTTTTTGTTTACGTGTGCTTGATTGAAATAAATTAAAACACTGCCTCGTTAAATTAAATAGTTTTTACAGTTGCTACATTATTCAATCATTGACACGTTTTAAATTAAAACTCATTGAGTGTATGTTAATTTCGATTACGGAAAAAGTTTTCTGGACATTATTTCACTGGTGCTGTATAAATTATAATTGCAAGATTTATTGTGTGATTTCTATTCATAGCTAAAGTAAAATTTTTCTCTAGCCTGACTTTCAGCCTTGTCTACACATATGTTTTACACTTTAAGATCTATTTTTTTAGTGAGACCTGTGTTTGAAATGAAGATAAATGAGTTTCGACCACACGAAAAATTCTTTAAAATATTCACTATTGTGATGTGTGTTTTTTGTTTGTTTTTTCTTTTATTTATCCCCAACTTGTCCTAAAAAAAAACTATGGAATCCTTAAGTTTGAGGGAACTTCATGTCCTTAGTTGTATGTGTGATTCTTTTACATTGTTTTTGTTTACTGAAAAAATAAAAAAAAAGAATTCCAGTTCTGATGTGTGCGTGTCCTTTTGTTGACCCCTTGACTTGACTACCCCCCCCCTCACAAAAAAAAAAAAAAAAAAAATACTGCTTTCTCTGCCACTAACTAAACTTTTCATGAAACTGTCACCTCTTCTTCCCACCCTAAACTACATCTTTCTAACAATTTTGACTTCTCTGACTAATATTTTACTTTATTTTTATTTTTATTTTTTTATTAACGGTTTATTTTTTCATAGGTAGTTATTTATTTTAAAACTTCATATTGATGGCACTGACTAAAAAAAAAAAATAAGAATATTTAAGTAAGCACTGATAAGTTGAGCAATTGAATCTTCCTTTCATCAAAACGAGAAGTTTGCCACTATTTGTCTGGGGGGTTTAAAATACCCCGAGAATTGTGAATTGTTTTAGAGATTCTTTTGCAAGAGCCTCTCTCACTCTTACACGCGTGCACACACACAATTTCCCCAAACAAGGTATTGTAAGAATCGTGAGGATTGTTTCTATTTCTTCATATACTTACTTAAAAAAAAAAAAAATTCCTGATTTACCTTCTCAACTCAATTCAACACTTCCGAAAGTTTTTTTATAAATAAAACTTCAGCTGATACCAATGTTTAAAATTTAAAAATGAAAGGAAGGAATGCTCAAGATTGAACTTTATGTTCAAGAATGTCATTTTCATATAAATTTTTTAAAAATTTTAAAAAATTGAGTCTGTTAGTAAGTTTTTTTTATTTTTTTATTTTTATTTTTGTTTTGTTTTTTTTACATTACAAAGAAAACTGACCCCTAGGCTGCTAGATCTGAATTAAAGGTAAGGAAATTAATAAAATTGGTGGCCTGATACTGATTGATAGATTTTCCAGAGTAATACTTACACAGAATCAATCAATAGATTTTTTATTTAATAAATGATTTTGTTTGTTGATAGATGTTTATGTTTGTTTTCCCAGTTTATTTTAAAAGCAGTCCCTCAAAGTAACGAAATTTCAACCTTTATCACACTGCAGTAGTGGGCTTTCAAAATTATCCCAATTCGTTACTTGTAGTCCAATCTAGCAACCCTGCCTTTTTGTACGTAACAGGCGCTGGGATAGGACTACAGTACACAGACAGCTGCATTGTATCTAACTTTAAAATGTGGGTCATTTACCTGTGTAAAGTTTCCTGGGAAGTGAATTCTCCCAAACGTTGTCTCCAGTGACTACGTCATTTTTTTTTATTTTTATTATTTCTTTAAAATTTTATTTTTAGAAGTACCTTTATTTTTTTATTTTATTTTATTATTCATTTTAAATTCAATTTCCGGAGATTAATGTGTCTAAAGACTGAAATTAAGTGTATTTCTGGGCTTATAGATAGCTGGTCCGTCTCCACCAAAAATTGTTTTACTCTCTATCTCTCTGTCTCTCTCTAGTCTAGTATTAAATAAATTATGTTAATTGTGATATCGAATAGTAAAAGCGAAAGCAATTTAATCTGTACTTGTTGATGAACCTTTTTAAACCAAAAGCAAAACGCAACTCTTGATACCGGAGAATTTTTTAAAGGAGTGGATAGGTGCGGTGCGTCTGTTAGTAGTAGTGATGTGAACATTCGTTTTAATTTAATTACCTACCTACATACCTATGGGAATGAATCATTTACTTCACACACGCTTAGAATTTTGTCATAATTTCGATACAAGAAATATGGAACACTCAGTGATAAGAAGATCGAACCAATTTCATTGATTGTAATGATCTGCCAGACCAACGTTAAAAAACCGTTTCCACAGCACATGTATAGGCTTCGCCTAGTCTCTTTTTTTTTTTTTTTTTAATTCTTAGACTTATAAATACGCTTCCATACAAGTGAAAGGTCAGTTTGTAGCCTTTTTACTTCGTTAAACATGTTTTCTTTTGAAGGATTGTTGCCTTGCAATTAAAGTTTTTAGTGAATTGGATTTTTTTTTTTTTACTTATTTTCCTATCTTCAACAATAAACGAAACGGACAGTCTCCAAACATTATTCATTTACCAAACTGACTAGTGTAGGTATTTTTTTACTAAATTAGCTTAGTTTGACACAAGTACATGATAGTTGCGCCGCCAGTGCGGATCAAACACGCTCAGCAATAGTAGTTTCTTTAGCTTTTCGGAAAATGTCTCCAGAAATGGTATGGGTGGGGGGGAAAAAGATGCCAGGCTATGTTTCGACTGCTGCTTAAGTTTTCAACAAGCAGTTTTTGAGTTAAGCTATTACTTCGGGTCTTCTTCCTCCCACCCATTTATGGTCCCCTAAAATAAAATAAATAAAACTAAAAAAGAATCTATTTCTCGCAGACACGCAGCAGCAGCAGAACTTCTTGGAGTATAGGTCACGGCAATAAAAAAAAAAAAATTGTAGTTAGAAGAGCACGTGGGAGAGACATAAGCACACTATCCTGTGTAGACATTCACTTAACGCGTGTCTATTATCACGAATTGCCTATTACGCGACTAACGGATGTAAAGACTGGGAGGGGTGTTGGCTACTCTGCAGTTTCACGAATCCCAATATTTGGCCAAATTATATGAGAAAAAAAATAGCATTGAATAGTAAATTAACAATAACATTCAATATTAAAGATTGCACATCCACAGCGATATAGGCAGAAACGTTTAAAACTAAATTTATGCGATCGAGCTGAGCTTTATCGTTTTTTCAAAATCATTCCTGCCAAGTTCCATTTATTTTCAAAATAAATCGGCTTCTTCATTTTTTTTTAAAATCTTTTCTGTTAATTCACCCCAAATAGTGTAAAGTTACTTATTGCAGATATTAATTCACCCCAAGAAATTATACATTTTAAAGTCAGATTTTTTTTTTAATTTTTGGCACTGTAAGAAAAAAATTAAATCAAAATTTGTTTAGCTTGCCTAGCAACAATTCCTATCCTCAGAATGAAAAATTACCAAAAAATCTGGGCGTTATTCACATTTAAAGTGCAGATGATATTCAAGGTACTTACAAGGAATTTTTTACAATTTAAATTTTAAGAAAAATGTTGTTGTTGTTGTTGTGTTTTTTTGCTTGTTTATCGCGGTGAGCGTGAACGTAGACCCCCAACTCGCTCACATTTGGGGCGATCACAAAGGTCAACCCAACCGGAGTGCAATGAAAGGGTCTTGCTCTAAAAATTTTGTATGAATTTTAGTAAATATAAATTCTTATTTTGGTGGTGAATTAAAACAAGATTTTTTTTCTTCTCCGAAACGTCTTATCAAGTGTGGGGGGAGGGGGTAGTCTACAGGTTTTAAAATGAATACAGACAAAAAGGCAAAAAAGAAATAAAATGTTTAAAATAGGATAATAATACTTTTAAAAATTTTAATAGTATTCATTTTATCAGAGGATCAGGTAGGTAAAAAATAACATTAGCATCGGGAATCTTAAAGGTTAACATCTGATAACAGTAACACCCACCCTTTATTTTTTATTTTTTTGTGACACTGCCTGGTTCAAGACCAGATATTGGGAGTGAAGCAAAGAACTTCAACATTCAAAACTAGTTTTAATAATTTTGGTTTGAACACCAATCTGTGCCATTTTAATGAACAACCATAAGCAGTGCCGGATTAACAGTGGTGATCTAGGATTACAAGGCTGTAGCAAGTCAGAATTTCCCTTCATCATCTTTGTTTTTTAGGATGCTTTGCTAGTGAATATGAATATAAGAATTTCAGTGTAATACAAGCCCTTCATTCCAGATACATTTCTGTCAGATGTAAAGTTTGGATAAAAAATATCACGAAGTTGCTAATGAAATAAATTAGATAAATTCCGAGATCATTAAAAATTAGTTTCATGTTTTACACAAAAACCTATACTCTCTCTATCTCTGTATGTGTGTGTGTGTGTGTATATATATATATATATATATATATATATAAAAATGAAGGGGGCCCCCAAAATCCGGCCCTGACCACAGGCATATTTTTTTTTTTATTTCTTTTTAACTAGTGACTATGAAAGTCCTGTGGATATTTGCTATGCCCTAAGTCTGGCATAAGGTCACAATAGTGTAAGTATTAACTGCACTATTATTAGCTCTGTTAATTCAGCTTGCTTGCCATTGCTACCAGTTGGCTCTTAGTTCTTATCTGATTCAAAATTGCAAACGTTTTTTTCTTTCATTGAAATATATTGTGAATTTTCACAAATCTCACTTAAGATAATGTGACTGCAAGTCTCATGAAGAACACTCATCAGTATTTCTTACCAAATTTTTTTTTTTGGGTGGGGGGTAGCCTGGATGCTTTAATTATCTCAATCTTGGAATCTGGCTTTAAACTGTGGTGGAAAGTCTCTTCGGAATTCTTACTGATTTTTGCAATGCTTGTGATTTAGGCAAAATATGTGATTTTCCTGGAGAATAAGTGACAGCAAGTCTCCTCAGCACTTTCCTTGGTTGTTTTCAGTAAATGTTGTCTGGGTGGACTCTGTAGATTTTCAGTTCTTGTATCCCATCTTTTTGAGATCTTTCTTGGTGCTCTCATAATGACTGTCACCAGTACTGCAGAAAAATTGAGATATTTATCTATTTTTGCACATTCTTTAAGATATACTAACTGAACAGTCTGAGATTTTTTCTTATTCATTTTATTTTAATTTTGGTTTTCATTGCTACTAATAACAATAACGATTATATATAGTTATATTTTAATAATAACTGCCACAAGAATACTGACCATATGATTATTCTTCATCATTCTTCTGTGAATATTTTTTGCCTTTGTAGAATCTGTTGGCTTACATTGAAGATTAAATAACCACAAGATTCTTTGAAATACTCACACTCCTGTATTCTTGTGGATTTTAACACAGCTGGTTTGAATAGTTTCATTTCATCTTCATTTCCACCTTCTCCTCTCTCCCCTCTCTCTCTCTCTTTCTCCTCTCTCTCTCTCTTTCTCCTCTCTCTCTCTCTCTTTCTCCTCTCTCTCTCTCTCTTTCTCCTCTCTCTCTCTCTCCCTTTCTCCTCTCTCTCTCTCTCCCTTTCTCCTCTCTCTCTCTCTTTCTCCTCTCTCTCTCTCTTTCTCCTCTCTCTCTCTCTTTCTCCTCTCTCTCTCTTTCTCCTCTCTCTCTCTTTCTCCTCTCTCTCTCTTTCTCCTCTTTCTCCTCTCTCTCTCTCTCTCTCTCTCTCTCTCTTTCTCCTCTCTCTCTCTTTCTCCTCTCTCTCCTCTCTCTTTCTCTTTCTCCTCTCTCTCTTTCTCTTTCTCCTCTCTCTCTCTTTCTCCTCTCTCTCTCTCTTTCTCCTCTCTCTCTCTCTTTCTCCTCTCTCTCTCTCTCTTTCTCTCTTTCTCCTCTCTCTCTCTCTCTTTCTCTCTTTCTCCTCTCTCTCTTTCTCCTCTCTCTCTCTCTCTCTTTCTCCTCTCTCTCTCTCTCTCTTTCTCCTCTCTCTCTCTCTTTCTCCTCTCTCTCTCTCTTTCTCCTCTCTCTCTCTTCCTCTCTCTCTCTCTTCCTCTCTCTCTCTCTTTCTCCTCTCTCTCTCTTTCTCCTCTCTCTCTCTCTTTCTCCTCTCTCTCTCCTCTCTCTCTCTCTTTCTCCTCTTTCTCCTCTCTCTCTCTCTCTTTCTCTCTCTCTCTCTCTCTTTCTCCTCTCTCTCTCTCTCTTTCTCCTCTTTCTCCCCTCTCTCTCTCTCTTTCTCCTCTCTCTCTCTCTTTCTCCCCTCTCTCTTTCTCCCTCCCTCTTTCTCCCTCAATAATAACTACAAAAATATCCTCTTTAAGTATCCATTTATTTATATCAGTTTTTCTGAAAAAGGAAAAATTATTTTCAATTGAACTCAATAATTTCGGCTTCCAATAACATTTTTTTCTTTTTTTTTTTTTTTTTAGTCTAAAATGTTATAGTGACTGTCCTAAAAATCCTTTATTCACAACAATCAGCATTTGTATTGCCTGTCGTCCTCTAAGGGTTGGGAGACCAAATGGTTTATATTACTACCAACCCTGTTAAGCATCGGTGAATAAGTCTGTTTATATGGGAATGTAAATTTTGGGTTTACATATAACCATTGTACTACCCTATTATTTCTTTCTAGAGTATAAGTTCAAATAACCTGCTCGACTCCTCCACCAACTTCCCAGCACAACATCATGTATACCATGAAAGCTGGTACCAGCTAAAATATGGATTCTAGTGTTTATTTCAATCTCTCTTGTTTTAATAAGTGTTTTAATAAATTATTTGTTTATTCCCTCAGAATCCCCTTTTTTCTCTTTTTGGATCATTTCACCTCCAAGCAAGGTCATAATATCACTAATGATGCTTGGGGATTACTGGGTGTGAAAGAGAATGAGAAAACCCTAGTGTGGAGAAAGGACAGTGACAGGACAGAAAACAATGATCAATGTTGCATTTAAATTTCTAAAGATTGTAGGTGACTGTGTTGATAACTGACATGGAAAAGGAAAACTATAAAAACTCCTACAGAAGGCACTGAAGGAAAGTGAGACAGCAGAATGCATGGTTGTTAGCAAAATGATGAGCTGAACATGCAAATTACAAATTGGAGAGACCAAAATTGAATACAAAAATTTAAATATCTGGGAAGTGTTTTAAAAGAGAACAGAAAGTGTGACACTGAAATTCAAAGGTACATTGGGATAGCCAAAGATGCATTGCAGAAGCTCAGCAAAGTATTAAGAAAAAGAAAAAAATTTAGTTAGAAACAAAGAAAACAGTATTGAACTGTTACATGATATCAGTCTTCCCACATGACAGTGAATGCAGAACAATCTTGTCAAAGATGAAGAGCAACAGAAATGTCCTTCCGCAGAAGGATGATGAGGATACCACGGACCAAATATGTGAGAAATGACAAAGTTTTAGAGAAAATGGAAACAAAAACGAAACTTATACTTAAAATCATATTTTAATATGAAAAAATTTTAAAATGAATTTTTTTTAAACAATGATGTTCATCTGATACAAGAGCCACTCAAGGTAGAAGATTACTGAATGAGGTTGTTGTATGGATGTCGATTATGCGTATATGTAGGAAAGATAGACTTGAAGAGGTTATCATTGTAATGATCTGGAAAGCATCATCTTGGAAGTCTGTCCCACAATGTAGCTATTCTTAGGAGGTTTTCGATTGAAACTTACTTTTTACTAATGTAATACAATGGGATTGGGGGATGATTTGTCCCAGTGTATGTGACATGGTGGGTTTTAGGTGCCGAACTGGTGGAAATGATGAACTTAACTCGTCAAAATATTTGCCATGGAAATTTAACAGTTTATTTAATTCATTGTAGCAATTACTTGATTGTTTATTTCATTTGTTTAATACTCCTATTTTTTTTATTTTTATTTTTTTTATGAAGTCGATACTTGCATGGCAGGAAAAAAATGCTTGGTTTGAGTTATAAATCATAAAGAATGGAACTGTTATCTATTTTAATACTCAGCACTTAAGATGTAACTAGATCGGCACTGGAATCTTGATTATGTATCAAAAATTGGTTTGAGTGCTATAGAAATTTTTCATAAGCCAAAAGACTTAGGAATGAAAACTAGTGAGATTGCATTTATTTAAAGACTTTTTTTTTTTTCTTTCAAGGTTGACAAAGAGTGTAGCAGCCTTTTTTTCTTTGCTATTACTGCTGAGGTACAGGAGTGTGGTTTGCACAATTACTTTCTTTCATCATGGCATTCTAATAAGACTTTTGTCAAGATAATCCAGTAATATATGCAGTGTGCTGTGATTGGTAACAGCTCGGAATGAGAAATCGAAGAGCTGAGTTTGAATTCCAATTGGGCTCATTACTATCACCTCCGCGCAAATACTCTTGGGAAAGGTATGAATCCATCTCTATCCCCCCAGCTATTGGTTGAATAGCAGGGCAGACTGGGTTCTATAGCCTTAGTTGGTAATGAGTCTATTGCAAACAGAAATGGCAATCTACTGTGAGGGAATCTTCTGCCTAGTCAGTCATGAATTGAAAGAGACATGATCGCCTAAGCATGTATTATGTATGGCACTTAACTGTCTGACTGATCCAGTAATAGGACAGAATAAAGAAAAATTGGACTTAAGCTTTTTTCTAAGGATATAAGTGGGAATTAACCACAAGAACCCTCCACTTGAATTCACTCAGGATTTGCTGATTCTGTCATAGAAGCTTATAAACATTTCACTAACTTTTACCTCCATACCGTATTAGCCTATATAATAAAATTTGATCATCATGTTAATTGATTTTTTTTTTTTTCCCTATTTGTATCAAAATATATATGGAAAATGTCATATATGAAAGAAAAGTGTCATTGCTGACACCAGACTTTGGATGTGAATCTCTAGACAATGGAAAAAGTAGACTGCCATTTACTATAAAGATATCATGCAACTGACTGGGTGGTTACAATTATGTGTTTGACTATTGTATTAACCCGGATGTTAAAGTCGAGTGTCCCGTGTTTCAAGACGAATTAGTACTTTTCTTAGCAACCCTACACAGTTGTGAATTAACTGATAAAGCAATGTTGACTCTTTACTTCTTTGTTGTTTAATGTATTTTAATTGCGTTTGGTATCTAAATACTTTATTATTTTACGTTTAAGTCTTTCTGTTATTACTTGTATTATGGATGTGTGATGGATTATAAAAGAAAGAATAATTATTTAATTTTCACAGTGAATGACCGTGATTGCCTGCCAAACCAGGAAAGAAAAAATAATCGAGGATATTTCACAAAAAAAAAAAAAATAAATAAATTAGATGAAACCTTTTTATTATTATTTTTATAATATAGCTTATAATATAGCTTAGTATGTGTCAAATGATGGATCAGCACTTTTCCTGATGATCATTGTTGTATCTACACTCTGTCTAACATTGTATCTGTGTTCACTGCTGGGGCTCAGTGCTACTCTTCAGTGTTCTAACAATGATCAGTGTGATCTGGTGAGGATCAGTATAGTATCAGTGCACTCTGCCTAGGCTCTGTGTTATTCTTGTCTTCTGTCTTGTGTATTATTGGGTTGTCCAGAAAATTTGCAAGCAGTACTTTTCAGAAGCAATTGACTGCTTACTTGGCAGAAGCTTATAGTACAGGATTCCTTTCCATCACACCAAATGCACAGCATGACTTTCTTAGAATGAAGACTTGCTTTTGATGTGGCTAAAATTGGCTCATGTTGCTCACCCCAGGATCATTTTCACTAAACATTGTTGTAAACAATCCACTTCTCATCACCCATCACAATTTGCTTCAAAAAGGGTGCATTTTCTTTACGTTTATACAGTAGCTCATAGATGAAAAGCTATCCAAAAGATTCTTTTCATGTGGTAACCAAACATTGTAGCAATTTGAGTACCCAAGTTTCACCAAGTTCTCTTGTTTGGTAGATTTTGATAAATTTAGTGTTTCCACTAATTCCTGCATTGTGTAATGCAGGTTATTCTTAATTAATGCCATGATTTGGTTGTCACCTGTAGTGGAATGGTCGGTCTGAGTGTTCTTTATTTATAAGGCTGCAATCACCGACTCTAAACTTAGTGAACCAGCTAAGCACCTTTGCTGTGCACTGCACTTTTTTTGTTGTTTGTGAGGCATTTTTGACTTTATGGAAAAAAAAAAAAAAATCAAGCGTCTAAATGCACCTTGCAGTCTATTTTCATAGGGATACAAAATTGACACAAATTAAGTAATTTTAAATTTTCTTTCTCAAGAAATAGTTTGAAGTGTGCTCTAATCGCAAATGTAAGTATATTATATTTGGTGATAAATTTGATGTGTTCTAACATATTGGGTCATGAACAGCTAAAAATTGGCATGAACTTTCCAGACACCCCAATATATGAAAGCCCTAAATTTCTGGTGGCTTTTCTAATATGCTTATCTTCTGTCATTTTTTTTTTTTTTTTTTTTTCTCATCATTGAAAAAAAAAAATCTTAGTACAAAGCTATTAAAGTTCTCTACCCAATGAGGATTCAGGTTACAAGGATTGGTTTTAAAAAATTCCTTTATATATATATATATATATATATATATATATATATATATATATATATATATACTTTTTTTTTTT
>OZ010589.1:45771007-45791007 GCA_963932145.1 Acanthosepion lycidas | reverse complement strand
GCAGGGAAATAAATATGAAAGGTCATTGGAATAAATTCAGTTTTATTGTCTCATTTATTTGAAGAGTAAGTTTAGATACAGCAAATGGTAAGTCAGATGTTTATTTTATTTGTGTTTATAACAAAAGATTATTTCTCTGAAAGAGGAATGAGAGAAAAAAAAACACCAAAAAAAAAAACTAGACTTGTTTTTTGGTCTCAAATACCTTGGTGCATGGATCAGTTATAGCAGATTTAGTATGAGAGATAAGGAAAACTAACATAGAATAGGCTGTGCTAGAGATAGTTTCACCCAACACCACAAATTGCTACAAAACTAAAACATTAAACTGAAAACTCCAGTTATGTTATTAAATAACCTTATCAGATTGAGACTTTCATATGGATGGCACCAAACCCTTTCAGAAATAACTAAACTGTGTCAGTTGCACATAACTGCTTTCTAACATAAAAACAGATGGCTTTGAGAGAGTGCAACCTGCTGATCTTGAAGACTTCTTTCTTGAATCTTGTGGATTGGCAGACAGGAAGGAAGCCGTCATCACTATTGAACTTAAAAAAACCTATTTTCCAGAGAAAGGCATTACAAATTATAAGTAGCACTAGCAATCAATGAACTCCGAATGTTTCCTTATAATGATATGACAAATATTACTATTCTCTAATCTATCATAAAAATGTCTTGGACTATTTTTAATTTTAACAGGGATCTTATTTGAAACAAAAATTTTACTTACACTGATTTTCTTTTTTTTCAATCAAATATATAAACTTATTTCCTTTTAATTACCTGAAAGAATTTTTTTTGTGACATCAACGAATACTCTTTCTTACTTTTGTAATGCTTGTTGTAGTAGAGACTTTGTAATTGCAGATACAACTTCTAGTACACCATTGAAAAATGCTGGTGTCAGATGCCTTTGAATAATCTTGCACTAATAGTACTTGCTTGATAATGCTTGCTCAAATAGTAATCTGTATAGAGAATTGCCTGTGTTTGCTCATTGTCGATCTATGTTCAAACTCGAGTGTCAGCAGTGACACTTTATTCCTATATAACAATTTTTTTATATCAATAAGATATTGTTCAAACTTCAGAAATTTTCATTAATTTATATCTTAGCATCTTCAGTCTTACTACTATTCTCTTATGATGAGTTTCATTCTTGTGTCTTTTATCATGACTTATGGTTTTCAGAAATAATGTGGAACAACGGAGCCCTATACAGTTTGCTTTGAATACCCCTGAAGTAGACTATAAATGATTATATATGTCTAAAGCACATCAGTTATGTTTTTTATGACTATGTAGACAATAAAATCTATGAAGTAAAAGTGGCCACCCACTGACTGAAAAGTAAATAGATAATAATGAAAAGTTTTGTGGATCAAGTGCCACTTGGCCAGAAGTTAGGCAGTTCCAGTCACAGGTTTGTTAACAGTAACAAAATAGCTTCAAGACACCCATTGTAATGTAGAGATGGGCTGAGTAGAAGAGTTAAACTTCTTGCAGGCTGACATGAAAAGCTAATTCGTTAGTCTGTTGTTATAGCAGTCGAGGTTGTCACCTACCTACACTCCAGATTGTACCAAGTGAATCCCTGAATAAAATAATCAATATAATAGAAATAAGATTTTCATTTCTATTCTACACTGGCAGTATTTCACCTTACATTCCCTTGTGAATGTACATTGGACCCTTTTCCAGTTTTTGTTCACATTGATGCCAAGTACCATGAGACAATAGTGTAGCGGATTAAAAAATTTGTGAGTACAAATCCTTGGGCTGGACGGTGCAAATGGGGCAAGAAGTAAACAAGCAGTACTAAAAATAAAAAGTAGACAAGATATCCCTCGACATGAACAATCTATTCCTGTAGATTAAATAAAGGGTTTAGTTTGAAATTCCCTGTAGGTTACCCAGATCAGCATGCACCTGATAAAGGCCGGAGTGCCAAATGGCTGTGATAACAATAGCAAAGAGGACAATGGCATGCATGTTATTAAGTTGGTGCAAAAATAATGTCGTTTTCTCACATATGTTACTATGTGAGAAAACGTCATTATTTTTGCACCAACCTAATAATAAAGACAAAGTTCACAAATCTTTTGTATTCATTTGGATGAGGCTACTATTAGGTTGGTGCAAAAATAATGACGTAATAATGTCGTTTTTTTTTTACGTATTTTTTAACAACATTATTACGTCATTATTTTTGCACCAACCTAATAGTTTGAATACGATTAGTATTAGTAATAGTTTATAATTATTATCATCAAAAGTATTAGTAATAGTTTATAATTATTATCATTATCAAAAGTATTAGTAATAGTTTATAATTATTATCATTATCAAAAGTATTAGTAATAGTTTATAATTATTATCATTATCAAAAGTATTAGTAATAGTTTATAATTATTATCATTATCAAAAGTATTAGTAATAGTTTATAATTATTATCATTATCAAAAGTATTAGTAATAGTTTATAATTATTATCATTATCAAAAGTATTAGTAATAGTTTATAATTATTATCATTATCAAAAGTATTAGTAATAGTTTATAATTATTATCATTATCAAAAGTATTAGTAATAGTTTATAATTATTATCATTATCAAAAGTATTAGTAATAGTTTATAATTATTATCATTATCAAAAGTATTAGTAATAGTTTATAATTATTATCATTATCAAAAGTATTAGTAATAGTTTATAATTATTATCATTATCAAAAGTATTAGTAATAGTTTATAATTATTATCATTATCAAAAGTATTAGTAATAGTTTATAATTATTATCATTATCAAAAGTATTAGTAATAGTTTATAATTATTATCATTATCAAAAGTAGTAGTAGAGAAGATATATGTAAATATTTGATGTTATATATGACTCAATTAGTATTCTATATTGTATTTTAACTGACTAAAATTGATTTTATTTAATCGTTTCTGGAAACTGTTCTATTTCACTAAGTATATGTTGGGCTCATCAAAATATTTACACTAATTTTGTAAACATTTCAGTTTATTGCTCATAATCTTTTTAGTATTAATTTCAGCAGATGTTTTATTCTTTATAGTTCTGGTTGGTAATTCTGGTATGTGAATAATGAACAGTCTACTTGCGATAATTAGCATTAAACCACACTGTAATAATATTAGGCTATCACCATTATTTTTTTTCTTTTTGTTATAAGTAGTTGATAGTTTCTTTAAAAGGGAATGTTTTGGACTTTTTTTTTTTTTTCAATTACCTACAGTATGAAGAATGCAATTTTTGCAAATTTTATAAAACACCATCAGAAACCATTAAAAAAAACAGGTAAATTCCATTAGTAAAAAAAGAGTACCGAACTGTTAGTTATTATCAGTTTTCCTATATGGCCAAGAATACTTGGTGATCTCTTCTCTGAAGAAGAAGACTTAAAAGCAACAAATGTGGTTCTACAGAAGGATGCTGAACATATCATATACTGAACATGTGAGCCGTGATGAAGGTTTTTGAGAAAATGGAAACAAAAAGGACATTTATAATTTGCATAAAAAGTCAGTTGAAATTTCTAGTACCTATGAGTAAAGAGGGCTTGGAAAATTGACACTCAGAGGACATGGTGAAGGCAAGAGGTACAGAGGAAAACAGTGCATGACCTATCTAATCAGTTTGTATAAATGTTTGGCAGAACAGAGGTGAGATAACAAAAAGACACGCTTTATTAAGAGCTACAAAATGCAGGAAATTGTGGACAGCCATGATCACCAATGTTCTGAATGGACATAACACATAGAAATTCTCCTCTTTTTTTTTTTTTTTTTTTTTTTTTTGAGCTTCAGTTGCATGTTGCATTGGAAAATCCTAGATTGATGGTCAATATTTTTCATCTCATCAGAAAGAACGACAAAGTTGTTAGTTCACAAAGTTGTTAGTGTCAAAAGCTATACATAGGTATACCGAAAGTAGTAAGCCTACCATAATATATTCAACATTATTAATTCAAAAGCAATAAGTTAAATAGTATTAGTTAAATATACTGGCCTTTTTAGCCTTTGGTAGAAACTAGGGCTGGACTTTATGAATGATGAAGGCAATGAGAAACCTCTTCAATATTTCCCAAGAAGATGGCAATTCAAAAATAAAAGTATAAATAAAGTAATAATATTTACAGTCATGAGTGCCTATGGCCTGAAGAAATCACCATTTTTTTTCTTTTTATTAGTTTTATTTATTTTGTTGAACTTAATCTCTGCTAATTCGGCAATAGCAGAAAGGAAAAAAAAAATATATATATATATATATATATATATATATATATATATATATATTGAGCACGTGGTTAGAATGTCCGCATTCTGACAATGAGACCTGGGTTCGAATCTCACCATAGTCGATTAATCAGGAAAAAGACCTCCTGATGTTATCAGACTGGAGGGGGTCAATCCCAGTGTGCAGCACCTTTGGAAAGTGCTGAAAACCATACCACAGGTTGACTCAAGCCTTGTGAGTGAAATTGGTTAGACAGAACCCTTGGGTACTGTTGATAGCTGTGCTAGCACAAAGTCACAAATCATTGTGGCCGAGGGCTTGAGCATGCTGGTCAACCAGAACTGTAAATAATAAAACATCTGCTCAAATTAATACTAAAAACATTATGAGCAATAATTTGAAATGTTTACGAAATTAGTGTAAATATTTTGATGATCATGCTAGATAACACGCTCTTTCCCAGAAACTGTAACTACGGTCTGCTCAGCGTAGTTGCAGTATAAACCATAGGTGGGCTCTGTGGGTATTGAATAAACACAAATGAGCCTGACCAAGTGTCTGCAATAGCCACTCTAGTAGACAGGTATCCTCAAATAAGAGTGGCTACCTATACGAACATACATACATACATACATATATTTTTCGCTTTTATTTCTTTTAATTATATTCTATTACGATATATTCCCTTGTTCCTCTTCTTTTTTGTCTTGTCAGATGCTCTTTTGGAAATGGACACATTATCTTAACTACAGTCCATTTTTCTGAAATTGACAATTTTCAGCTGACACTGGCTACATGCCTATTCTGCAACCTATAACTCTCTTCATCTATGTTTGCAATCTTACTCTCCAATACTCTTACACCAACCAAAATTTTAGATTTAAGTTTATTTTCCTAAAAAGTTTTGCACAGTGAGGAATTGGACAGATAAGATTTTTGCTAATAATATGATTTCAACCAGAAAATACACTGTCTACAAAAGCATCTATCAGTGATTCCCATTTCTGTTTTTTCTCGCTCCATTGGTGAAGGATACAGGCATGTCCAAAAATTTCAGACTTAAAACCTTTTTTTTTTTTTTTTTTTGTGTGTGCTTCATTTGTCATATGGTTAATAATTAATATTTAACAAATGTTTTTTTGTACTGATTATATTGGTACCCTTTCATTTCTTCTTGTTTTATTAACTAACCTATATACTATACGAAGCATATTCTTCTAATTATATATTAGCTTTGGCATTATATATACTTTCTTAATGTATTGAACATAATGATAGTAGATTGAACAAGCAATTGATTGTTTCTGAGTTCAGACCTCACTAGGCGCTCCTATTAAGCTGATCTGAACAAATTTCTTAGTTTAATTGTATTGTAAAAGGTTTAGTCAGGTCTCAGGAGTTTTTCAAATTAGGTCTTGTCAAAAAATTAACCTTTTTTAAGGTTGAATTAGTGAATAATACATTTACTAATTTTAACACAGTTGAAGTCATTACGTTAACGGTTAACAAAAGTTTGAAATTGGTAAATCAAGAAAAAAAGGATTGTCAATGGCTGGGAATTAATGCAAGCTGTACTGACAAAATAGAGCTATTAAATGCTTAAATGCAAATACATTTACCATAGAAAGACATTAACAAATGAATTTATAACAAACACTGGAAACACGGGGTGGGGAAACAAAAAACACTTATCACTGAGGAATTATAGCAAACTAGATATTGTATTATTGGGACAACTTTTATTTGATACTATTTTAAATCTTGTATAAAACAGTTTAATTTTATATAAAAGTTTTAAAACCTTTTTAAGATTTTTTTTTTTTTTTTTGTAATTTTTGTATATAATTTTAGTTCTTTACTTTTTAATTCTTTACTTTTTAATTAAGATTTTAATTTTAGTGTTTCTGTTTATTGTATGAAATATTCCTCGTTTCAATTAATATTTTGCATAGAATTAGTTTAAAATATTATTTGAGAATGTTATCTTAGAAGTTTAGAAACCCACAAATGAATGCTCTTCTTAGCTGTTGATTTGCTGTTCACTAAGCAAGTTAAAATATTTTAAATAATTTGGCAAATCTTGAAAGAAAATTAAATGAATAACAAATAATCATGCTTTAAGATCCTAAATTCATACAAAATATTTCTTTTTAATTTGTTTTTAATACTTAATTTCTGTCTGAATTTTAGACTGAAGTTTTATAAAAATTGGCATCGTTTGCTATTATGAGTTGTTTCCCTTTCGCCTTTAACGTTGCCTATTGTTGTATTGTTCAGCTTTGCGAAAAACTTAAGTATTTTCCCTACCTTGTCTTTTATTGTCAGACATCTTTTATTTTGACACTCACCATGAACCTTTTTAAACTAATTTGTGTGGATTTCACTTTTAACCTTATTTTCTGACATTTTTTCCCTACTAATTGCTATTTAGAAATATTAGGTTGGTGCAAAAATAATGACGTAATAATGTCGTTTTTTGTCGTGAAAAAACGACATTATTACGTCATTATTTTTGCACCAATCTAAAACCTTTTTGAGTCTTCCAGTTTCAATATAGTAAAAAAAAAAAAAAAAAAAAAAAAAGGTCTCCGCAGCCTTGTGGGTGATGAGTTATTTTACTCTTACAATTCTTTTTTTTTTTTCCCCACAGATGAAACGTTACAAGCTTCTTGCTGCTCTATTGCTATTTCCACGGAAAGTGTTCAGATAAACTATATTATTTAATTCTACCAGTTCTAACCTTCATGGCTAAGACTCACCATGTCACTCACATTGTAATGAACTGAACTCTTAGCCTTTGTATACTTTTGGCGAGATGTCAGTTTTACTCGAACAGCTTCTTCCTACAAACTTTGTTGGACCAAGAGGATGCTTTCCTAATTACTACAATATTAACCAAGTCTAGGGTTAACCATTATCTTCCCCACATATCCTCATATATTACCTTACCTCTTACTCCGTAACCCTCTACCTCGAGTAGCTTTTGGGCCTTGTACAGGGTGAAAATCATTGTAAAACAAAAAACAGAGGTTCTAGTTAATTTTTCTTCTGGTTTCACCGCCAAACATGAGCACTTTTCTACAGTTTAACTAAGTAACATGAAGTTTAGTTACTGTATTTGTAGGTACACTTTTTTTTTTTTTTTTTTTTTTTTATTACTAACAATATCTTTTAAAATTTCCCTGCATCTTATATGCTATATGTAGGTTTACTAATTTTTTTCTTGATTTGCCCTGATGAAATTGAGGTGTGTTTTATATACCTGTGCATCTTGTATGCTGTCAAACATGGAAAATATACACTTGTAACATACTAATATGAGCTGGGATCAAATATAGGTCACATATGGATCAGAACCAGACATAATGATAAGATAAAGAACAAATATTTATTACTATTATTATTTATTAAAAAATAAAAATTATAATAAATGTATTATAATAAAACTTATAAAAATATTAAATGATTTTAATGACTTAAATGAATTTTAGTATTAAATGAATCGAAGAAGCACTATTAGGCTGGTGCAAAAATAATATCGTTTTCTCACATAGTAACATATGTGAGAAAACGACATTATTTTTGCAACAACCTAATAGTAATACTGGTATAATACTTACTGTATACTTTTGCAGCACCCTATATGTATGTGTGCTCCATTGAGTGACCACAGTGGAAAATAAACTTTTTCAACTTAACATCATTTTTAAAAATTTTTATTTGTTCTTATGCATCATGATTCATTCAAGGGCAAATAAATTAAAACTATATAAATTTTTAAAACTGTGTGTAATATATATTAGAAGTATAGACAAACTTTAGTTTATTGTCTTTGGGTCTGATGATAAAAGAACAGTAAAAGACAGAATGTTTTGTTTGGGTAACTCATTTGATATTCTATTAAAAACAATCATTTGAAAGAGTATATTCCTTTCAATAAGAAAACTCTCACTGCCCTTCGTACAATTGCAGAGGTCAAACTGATATGAGTTATGTGAGGTCAAGGTGACAAAAAAAATGCCAAAACAATGACTGTTGTGTTTATGAAAGGTAAATGTAAGTATCATGTTGGTCACTTATTGATGTTGACCACAAGCAGTGCACTGTATTCTGCTGGGTTTAACATTCTATATTTGCACTTGCTGCTTATTTTTTTTTATTTTATTTTTTTTTTTTTTTTGTGACTCAAAGTGCTCGATTCATAGAATATATATATATATATTTATTTTCTTTAAAAAAAAATACCTTTTTTCCTCATCATATAAGTGATCATGGTTCTCCACGCATTCCTTTTTTCCTTATTTGTGATTTCTCATGCCTTCTTGGGAAAGATGTTCCCCCAGACATACCCTACTCCCATTGATTAAAAAATACCCCACCTCCCTATTAATTAAAAAAAATACTCCCCTATCCTCTGGATTAAATAAATACCCTCTCCTCCCAGATTAAATAACATATTCCCTGAAGTTTACCTGGATTGATTGATACCCGAAAAAGGCTGCTACTTAAGTATTGGGATAATAACAATGAAGATAAGTATATTAGTTTGCCTATAAATTAATAGAAATAGTTTTCCTTTTCTTAGACTGGTTGCCACCCAATGTTCAGTCTATCCCGAGCTGAAGAAAGAGAGATGAATTCATGCTATTTTTGTGTGAAAATGAATCAAGCTGGAATTTGAAATTTGCATTCTAGTTCCCCTTTCCATGTTGATATCTGCTATGCTGCCCGACTATAATAAAACAGGTTTAACATTGCAAGTGAATATGAGGTGTTTCAAAAATAATACTTCCTATTTATTCACACAGAATAACAGATACAGAGGGCACAGTAACATCATTTAGTAGAGCATGTTTTTAGCAGGATAACACTGTTTTCCCACATTGGCTGTCCATTTTCACCAGCACTGCGTTAGAGCCTCAATAGCATGCACAGAACGTGGTTTGTCACACATACACACATTTGTCACTACTACTGAAATGTATTACCCACTAACTGTGCTCGTATCCACTGATTGGTCTCTGTAAATGTTTAGCTAATAGTGATGACTGTCAATGGGAACAATTTTTTTTTTTTTTTTTTTTTTTTTTTCATGGAAAAATTCAATAATACACTTCTACACTGTTTGCATTCTCAAGTCAGATACCATTTTGCCAGACTACTACTCAGCATCTATTTGTAACAAGGCCAAAACATTATGGGTTATTGGCAGGAAGGTTCCACCTTTACTCCCATTCTACCCACACCTGCCCCCAATCCAAATAAAATCATATTTTTGAGTTTATTTTATGTAATGAGTTGACATCTCCTTGGTCCCATTTGCCCATTGGTATCAACAGTGTCAACTACATTAGTGCCAATGACATTGGTGTCAACACTGGCATCAACAAAATTTTGAATAATTACTCTCCAGTGGGATTATCCATAGCGGTTGAAATCTATCATGTTTTTGTTCCACATCTCGCATTTCATATCTAACCATCTTTTATACTTCCAGGTGGCTGAATGAATTCAAAGTTGTCCTCCTTGATTAGTTGTCAATCACAGCTAGGGAGCCTAGTTTCCCCTTCTATTTAACCTATAGCCGGGGGGTGGGGGAGAAGAGATTTTCTTATGGTAGCTGTGTAACGGTGAATATAATGAATGCTACCCGAATATGAACTATGCATGCTGATTTCTTGTTCTGACTTGTTAACCATTACACTACTTAATTTCCAGTGTAAAGAATGCAGTTCTTATTTTCTGAAAATAATTTTCAAAAATTTGCATAACATACAGAAATTCAGTCAAACATAGATAACCTTCCTCTGGGGTTATCATAGCCTACAAAAATCCTAATCTTTGCACAGCAAATTTGCAAGACTTAATTCAGGAAAAACTTGTTCTTGTTGCTGGCAAATATGTTAATACTTAAAATTTTTTTTTTTTTTTTTTTTTTTTTTTTTTTTTAATGCCATCATTTTATAAAGTGACTACAGTGAAAAATATTCCTTTTTTGTCAGCAATTTGTAAACTACTTAATCTTCATGCTTCTTAAGCCGGTTATCATCATCTGACTGGTAGGACTGCACAGATTATGTTTTGGTTTTCAAGGTCATGCTTTGTTCCTAACTTTGGTTAGAGAGAGAATGAGAGATTGAATAAATGTTGATGTTTCTTCAGTTATTGGTCTACCATATTGCTAGCAGGACCCAGGTGAAGCCCAACATTTATTTCTGCTAATGTTGACAACAATCTTGACACTGTCCACTCTGACTGATAGTCAACTCCAACCAATTCCGCACCTCAAATCCTCATGGCCAAATACTATTTTCAAATGCACGTCTCAAAAACACTGAACTATAATTACATTCATGTGACCTGATAATACCATTTCTCATTGATGTGCCATGTTGATGTTACTTTATTGGATGGGTACCTTACAATGTCAAATCACCTCTTGTCAAATATGTCTTCTTTTGGGTCCCTCAAAAAGGACACTGTATCTTCAGTATTCGTTAATGTAAAATTGTAACCTGTCTTATTTGAATTTCTTCCTGTCCCTCACCATATATATATATATATATATATATATATATATATATATAATCACAACTGTTTAAAACGTTTATCATATAAGAAAATCCTAAATGGTGTCTGAACGAAATATTTGGCAAAAAAGTTCTCAAAGCAAACCTGTGTCAAACTATTTTCCTGATGACCTGGCTGTCAGAAAATGACAGCATCAAGATGAAACAATGGAAACTGTGGAAAATACAATTATGTGCAACAAGTTTTTGATTAATCAGTCAACTTCTAGACGTTTTCGGGCCATGCTATTGGATCCAAACGGCTATTGATTGTACATGGAATTATTCACTGGTAATCAATCCTCGATTTGACTGTGAAAAATGTCACCCAGGGGTTAGCATTAAGAAATTATGACCAATTATCTGAGACAATATATTTTTTTATTTTATGAAAAAAAATTTTTATGACTTCAAAACAAATTTTTTCCAAACTTCAATCCTTTCTCTTTAAGTTGGTGTGAACATCATTGATATATATATATATATATATATATATATATATATATAAGGCAAAAGAAAAATTTATCTTAGCCAATATGTTTTTACTTCAGAACTTTAGATAGTATTAATTGTTGTTAGGGTGTGCTCATAGTGTAATGGTTATTATTATGTGGGTTCTAGCCAAGGATGTTGCCTCTGCACAAGCATCCTTAGAAAAGTATGGATTCATGCCTTTCCAAGGTATGAAGGAATTAATAGCAGAATAAACTGGGCTCTATCTTCAGAAGGTAACCAGTCTGGAAGAAGAAAAATTTTGAATTCAAAACAAGCCTGAAGGATGGGCTTCTATCTTTCCCTAGCCACACTACTTCTGCTATGGCATCAGTTCATGTGGTACCCATACAATCCTAATAGATTAAGGGTGAATTGATTCTGAAATGACCATGTTCTTAGAATGTGTTTTATAATGTACTGTTTTATAATTAGGTCCTTTGCCATCCGATTTTTGTACAGTTTTTTTTATCTATCTATCTATCTATATATATATATATATATATATATATATATATATATAATTTTAATGAGACAGCCACTCCAATCTGAGGATGCCAGTCTACTAGGGCAGTTATCTAATCCCCATTGCAAACACATGCAGAGCCCACCTGTGGTTTATACTGCAATTATGTTGAGCAGACCTTAGTTGCAGTTTCTGGGAGAGACCATGTTATCTAACATGCTCAACAGTCTGAACAAGGCTAGCATGCTCAAAACCTCAAACATGACTTGTGTTTGCACAACCAGCAATGACTCCCAAGGGTTCTGTCTACCCAATTTCATTCACAGGGCTTGGTATGGTTTTTGGGTACTTACCAAATTGACCATGATGAGATTTGAACCTGGGTCTCATGGTCAGAAAGCGAACATTCTAACCACTCGACCATGTGTATGGGAACAGTGTTTCTGATATTGAACACTTTAATCCATAAATATAGCATACCTTAAAACTAATATTATATCGATGGAGTAATGGATAGTGACTTTGATTGAGGAATTGGAGAGCCGAGTTCGAATTCCAGTCAAATCCATTACATTCACTTACGTGTGAATCCACTTCCTCTCCATCCAGGTATGGGTAAATAGCAGGACAAACTGAGTTCTATAGCCTTGGATGGCAACTGGTCTAGGAGAAGGATAACTCTGAATTCAAAACCTGCGGGGGGTCGTTTGGGGACCTTGTGGCACATAGTATACCAGGTCTCTGTATTCGGCCCTTCAAAAAGTGTGAATGGTCCTGTATGAAACCTTCACCACTATAATCAAATCTCATCTGCTGTTGTCGGGCTGTTGGTTTCCTAGGAACTGATCTGCTTGACCCTGATATGCTGAATTTGACGGGAGAGTCGAGTAATATATATATATATATATATATATATAAAAACAGTCTGTTTCATATTTGAACGCAATCTTCAGGCCTGAACATTGACTTCAGTATTTCCTTTTATATTTACACTTGCTCTATTACTGATATTGAGCACTTTTATGCATGAATATAGCACACCTTAAAACCATATTTTTATGGTCATAAAATGGTACTTCTTTGTTGCAAATTGGTGAGAATTTACTCCAAGTATTTGTTCTAATCTTAGGTGTGAGTTTAGAATACTTCTGTTTTTCATTACTATTTCTAATGGTTTCTTTCACAGGGACATTAATAAACACTTTCAATGTCTGATGAGGCTTTTTTTTTTATTGATCATTAAAAATGTTTGTTTCTACTTTGGATCATTGCTTTTTTTAATAATTGGCTCCTACTCCATCTATTTTTTTTTCCTCTATAATGCATCTGGCACACCAGTAATATTTCTTAGGGTCAATAATCAGGTATTCTCTCCAAGCTATGGTTAATTGAACTCTGTGTATAGGAAGTGTGGCCTTGTTACAACTCTCTTCTAATCCACAGCTTGTAGCATTTTCTGCAGCCACACTGTTCAGTTTTATGGCCCTTCACTAGCTCCTCTGACCCCCACCTTGCATCTCATTTAGATGGATTAATATTTTGCTTGCTGGCTGTTGTTTCATCTCCCTGTACATTATTCTCTTCCTTCCATTAGCTTCTTCAATGCAGATCTTTCCCAAAAACATCTGCTTCATGGATTCTGATATTGGTACCTTGTGTGGCCTGAGAGTTGTTATGGCAACAGTCTTTACAAACACCTGCAGGTAAATTTTCAACACCTAGTCAGAAGTGGTCTTGCCAACTGACATTGAACTGAGTAAACTTTGTGAGTCATAAAAAAAGAACTTGGTTTTAATCCCATCTATTATTGTTGACTTGTCCACAAATGTCAATTGTATTGTATCAGACATACATTTTAAACTAGATGAATCTTTTGAAACCACTTACTATCTGTTGAAATACCTTTACATGAACAATCCAGATAATCAGAGATTATATTCAGTGTGTGTGTGTATATATATATATATATATATATATATATATATAAGTGAATATTAACGTCAACACTCGGAGGCAACAAGCTGTTTCATGCTGGACAATTGTCAGGCAGCCTGACGATTGAGTCCAGCATGAAACAGCTTGTCGCCTCTGAGTGTTGACCTCAATATTCACTTTTATATTTATATTTACATATGCTCTATCTCTATTTAGCACTTTATCCCATAAATATAGCACACCATTAAACTATATTTCTTCATATATATATATATATATATATAAAATGATCTTTATTTGTAGTTTTCATTTGTTTTTTTTGTTTTTTTTTGTCGTTAATTTTGGTCAGTCCTTGTGTTAGTAATACAGCCACTATTAAGTTGTTTTTAAGATAGAGGCTGGATAGATTCATGCAACTCTGAATTCCCTTGGTCATTTTCACAGTTTTATTGATTCCTGGAAAGGGAATCAGGGGAATGTCTATGATGTGTGTAAGTGTATATATTAGTATGGGTGTGAAACCTCAACACCTCTGCAAGCATGTCTGTCTTGTGTAGGTGAGAAATGTGTAATAATATATATATATATATATATATATATATATAATCTCCAGGTAAAATTGGAAAAAATTGAATAGGATTCCACTATTGGTAGCACTTGATTTAAAAGAGCTCAATACATAGTAGAGCTTAAATCTTATATGGATGATCTTTACTTAACAGTTGAACATTAATTTGCCAAAGTAGTTCTGTATTTCTCCCCCTCCATAATGGTTAAGGTTTTAGCCAGTTTTTTTAAAGGTTATTTCTTTATTTATCAACTACAAAATTTTATATAAGAAGCTGAATGAGCAAATAACTGGCTAGCATTATGTTAAATTACCACCCCCATCTCTTTCACTTTTGCTTCTGGGGAAGGTTGAGGGTCAGACTTCAATATATCTTATGGAATAATGTTATAATCTGTATCTGCCCAATTGTCTAGGTTTTATGTCAACAATTTTGTGTCATAACCCATATTGAAAATTTTTTTTTCTGGTAAATTTGAATTTAGTGTAAGTTACATTCGATTGGTTAACCAAAATAAAGCCCAGAAATCTTTTTTTTTTTTCTTTTTTTAGTATTCTGCTTTTTGAAATTAAATTAATCTTTCACTCGCCAGTAGTTTAACATTGTCTGAAGAGACACAGGTTGTCCAAGCGTAAATAACTGTAATTGTGTAGCAATTTTTGTACATGTTTTAATAACATATACATATAAAAGCTAACTTTCTTAAGGACACACAGGTAACCTAGAAAAAAATATGAATGGATCAGATAAAGTAATACTGACAAGAATGTGAAGTAATGTTTATACAGGGCGAGCTGATTGGACCACGCCAGATATGCTTTTGTGCTTAGATGGGCAGTAAAGAATTTGATTCATTGAATAAAATTGAAATTCTTGTAATACTTTAACTGATTTACTGTTTCTGGCTGTCTACAGACACACACATAAATACATACATACATGCACATATATGGTGATTGCCATATCTTACTCAGATGTGGGTGTGGACGATTTTTCACTCAACGCATTAAGTGATGCTTTCCATCTTGTTTCAGCTGCCCATAGCCCTTATGATTACTCTTGAGATTAGCATACAAACTGTTTTTCTGACTGTTTTAGACACAGACACACACACACACACACACACACACACACAAGTGCTGATAAGTGATTAGCCTGCCTTTATGAAAGGAGATAAAAAAATCTAATGTTTAGTTACTTGGTCCAAATTGTGGTAGTGGATTAGGCCTAGAATATTTCAACATGCTGTTTTTATATATAATATTATTACTAACCTTTTAGATTCTAATGGGATATATCTATGTTGTAGACTCCCTATGGAACATCAGTGATCTTGGTAACAACCTTCAACCTTCATTGATAACATGATAATTCCCCTCATCTTTCAATATTTTTTCATTTTTACCTGATGAGTCATCTACATCATAGTTGATCATCAATTCATGTTTCACCATGTTTGAAACACAAATACCACTTATACACTTGTATTTTACCTAAAGTTTTATCTCTTAAAGTCTTTGTGAATTATTATAACATTTTCAGCAGTGTTCTTCCACAGGACAAAATAAAACTTCACACCCACTCTTTGCTTTTTTTTTTTTTTTTTTTTTTGCTTTTTTTTTTTTTTTTTTTTTCATCAGTCAACCATGTTTGTAAGTACCTGACAGGTATGTCTGTAAGTACAAACATACCTGTCAATCATGATCTCCCACTACATGGCAAACTGTTTCAGAATAATCTCTGTTCACCTCACAACGCCTAGAAGTCCAACATACAACTCTGTTCAGTTTGGGCACCTCGACGTTGTGTAATGGTTAGCAAGCTTGTCTTGCTAGATCAGTTACTACTGAAAAGTGAGTTCGATCCTCACTGGATGCCCCATACTTTCGGCCTTGTGCCACATCTATGCTACGCTTGGAAAATCTCTACAACTCTGTTCAGTTCACACCACATTCAAAGCCCCTTTTGCACCCCCCCCCAATTCCCATACCTTAATATTCTTTCTGAAAATTGTCACTTATTTTTCTTCTTTCTTTGTTTTATACAAATATACCATATTGGCTTGCCTGGAAAATCAGCATTTTGAACACTGGCCTCTTCTACTGGTGGGATATATATAATTATCATAACCACCATGACAACTTGCTGCTGTTTTATTAAGCGTGGGGAGGAGTGCTTTCTCTCTCTCTCTCTCTTTCATTGAAAAGGAATTCTTTTAATTTGGAATGATAAGTTTGGAAACTCATAATTAATCTCTGTTCATAAATGGCTGATACTTCCAGTAGTTGTAAACAAAATGCTTCTGTTTATTGAAGGACGGATGACCTAAAACCAGGCCTTGACAAAGGTGGTGAAAAACTTTCACCCTTTCATTCAAACAAATAAGTACTTATCTTAAGAAAATTTATTATAACTCTGACTTTAATTTATCTCCCTCCCCACTATAGATCATCATCATTCAACGTAGTTGGGATCATCAAGCCAATGCAAACGATCCTTTCTTTAGCTGTATGGTATGTGCTATGCCAGGGCTACATACAGTTTTGAATTCAGAAATACTTTCTCCTAGAATGGTTGCCACCCAAGGCTATAGAACCCAGTCTGTCCTGCCATTTACTCATAACTGGGGGGAGAACAGCATACCTTTCCCAAGGGTATTAGCATGTAAGTGAATGCAATGAATCTGGCTGTAATTCTAACTTGGCTCTAAATTCAAGCTGCTATCCATTACTCTGCCATGCCTCCTTCCACTATATATATATATATATATATATATATATATATATATAATTATTTATTTAAAAATATGATTCCAACACGCTACATAAGAGTTCTCATGTTTCAAAACAAGAGCCGAAAACCTCAATATATGTAGGCATAATATTTGTATCGAGCACTATTTTTAAAAAATAACAAAAATACTAAAGAACTTTGGATTATTTACCTAACCAGTTTCCTATTTTCTGTATATTTTCACACACGCACGCACGCACGCACACACACACACACATATATATATATATATATATATATATATATATATAATTATATTTTTTTTTTTTTTTTTTTTTACACCCCAAGCAAGGCGTTAATGCCACTAAAACACAAGGGGCTACTCAAAAATGAAAGAGAATAAGACTTTAGAAGGAACTAGAAATCCAATCCTAAACAGGTGACAAGGGATAAACCTCTACTCTTGTTCAAAAGAATGGGTATGAGTGTGAATTGGATGATAGGTGAAATTATTATTACTGAGGAGGAATGATGTAGTTAGAATTTTTGCCTTCTGGCCATGAGACTTTGAATCCTTCCCCAGTTCCAAGATTGTCTGAAAAGTACAGTAGAAAATTGTAGTTTCTAGAGAGACCAATATTGTAACAGTTTAAAATTGTCACAAATATATATATATAGTTTTTAACTCCATTTCATTGTGCTTTTATCAGAAAAATCTTATTCTAGATACAATAAATAAGAGGATATATATTCATTTTCATTATTTTTATATTAAGTTAAAAAAATAATTTATGTGCTTTTTATTGGTGTTAAAATAGTTTTCTGTGTATGTGTCTAGAATATTGTGGTTATTTCTTCTTTCCATAATTTTCTTGTCTTCTTATTCTCCCTATTCCTTTGCCTTTTGTCCTTTTGTGTATGTATGTATATGTGTGTGTGTGTTTGTATTGGGCATGTGGCCAAGTGCTTAGAATTTTTGTCTTCTAACCATGAGACCCAGGTTTGAATCTCATCACAGTTGATTTATCAGGAAGGAGACTTACTGATGTTATCAGTCTGGAGGGAGGGGTGGCGATCCCATTGTGCAGCACCTTTGGAAAGTGCTTGAAAACTACACCACAGGCTGACCCAAACCTTGTGAGTGAAATTGGATAGACGGAACACTTGTATGCTGTTGATAGCTGTGCTAGCACAAGTTGCAAGTCATCGTGCCTGAGGGTTTGAGTGTGCTAGCATTGTTCATATTGTTGATCATGCTAGATAACATGCTCTCTCCCAGAAACTGTAACTAAGGTTTGCTCAGCATAGTTGCAGTATAAACCACAGGTGGGCTCTGTGAGTGTTGAACAAACACAGTTGTGGCTGATTGAGTGTTTGTAGATGGGTATCCTCAAATACGAGTGGCCAGCTATTTTTATATATACATATATTTTTATATATAATCAGAGATATGACAGGGATGACAAGAAAAGGGAAGAGAAATATTGGTCAAATTAAGCTATGCTTCCAAAAAACTGACCTTTCTGCTTGCAATCAGTCACCAAATTTACTCTGAATACAAAAATTAACACTTTTTTTTTTTTTTTTTTTTTTTTTTTTTTTTTTTTTGGGTGGGAGGTCTTTCATGTGCTCTACTTGTGCAGTCCTGCCATATACCTTCTGTTTAATTTACTCCATCACTAATAAAATAACCACAACATAAAATGGTACTACTTCTACAAGATTTTAATATCCGACCCTACATCTTAATATTTCATAATAGACATTAATTCTAAACATTGTTTGAGTTTATAAACAAAAAGGTAATTTCTGTGACAATCGCTATTTTAGATATGACTGGTCCTTAAGTTCGAAATGATTCATTACTTTGGTTCTCTAGAAGGCACTCGTATTGTAGCATCAAGTTAATTGGGAGATAATTTTCTAGTTTCAGTCAATAATAATAATACTAACAGGCCAAATAATAATAATCCTTTTTTTTAAATAGATAATTAGTAGTCTATGCTAAACTGGACATCTCGAGCTTACTGAATGAGCAGAAAAGCACAAAGTATGTTAATAGCCATGTTGAAACAACATCTATTTATAACACTAGTTAGCTTTGCCTTTCAAATATCTGTATCAAGCCTTGTAATATGATTGATTCATTCTGTCGAGTACTTTTAAGAGACTAAAGCTTAAAAAGTCCAAAGTTACAAAGGGAAAGCTCTGTATATGCACATGGTGGTTTGTAGAATATTATCTTAGTTCTTGATGAAGGTAAGAGTTGAAATCCTATCCTCTATATAAGGACACACTCTTTATCTATGCTATAATCTATTGGAAGACATAATCAGATAATAGAATATTTATATATTTTATTAATCTTATAAAAATGGCATGGAGCTTTACTTTAAATACCAATATAGGGAACACTTATTTTATTTATTTTATTTTTTTTTTTGAAATTGAAGAAATTATAATTGTGATATTGAAATATTATTTATAAACTATATTTCTAGAATGTTCGTAAAAGATAAATCTTAGCCAGATTGTAGTTTATATTTTAAACCAAACCGTGAAATGAATTTTATTAAAAACTTTTATTTTCATTCTGTTCACACTCTTTCCGTCTTTTGAGCAGGAGTAGCGGTTTATCCCTTGTTCCGTTTAGGATCAGGTTTCCGGTTCATTTTAAAGTCCTCACATTTTCTTTGACCCCCAGTAACCCACCCCCTTGCGTCTTAGTGGCATTATCGCTTTGATTGGGATGAAATGATTAAAAAAATATTTGTTTTGAAAGGGCACTCAAGGCAAATCCTCAAGGCAAATTTTCAAAAACATTATAAACTTGTTTAATAAAAATCTTTACTTAAATTCTTCAAAAGATTTATTTAAAAAAATAGACAGATTTTTCTTTTTTTCTAACTTATTTTATGCCCATAATTAAAAAGAAAAAAAAAAAGCTTTTTCCCCCCCTAGTGTATTCA
>OZ010589.1:45736007-45768507 GCA_963932145.1 Acanthosepion lycidas | reverse complement strand
CCTTTCGAAAACTCACATTTTGAAGATGAACACTAAGGAAGAACAGAATTTCACTATTTCTTCAAATTAAGGTGTTTTTCATCATGGCCATTTTTTTTATTTAGTATGAGCTTTTTTTTTTTTTTTTTTTTTTTTCTCATATTTCTAATATTAGGCTCGAGACCCATTCAATGTAGTATTACTGAATGAGGTGTGAATGGTATGGACATAAAGAGGCAGTAGGAAGTGAAGATTATGAGGATATGAAGGCCAGATAATGATTGACCCTAAAGTAAAGACATTAATGTTTAAGGAAATCTCTGGAATTGAGTCTGTTCCACAAAGTAACTGTTTTTTTGTTTTTTTTGTTGGGGTGAGATCATTAAAACAAGTATACAAGATTAATTGAAATGTATATTATAATTTTTTTTCTTAGCTGACTGAAATAAATTAATTAATCGAAGAATAAATCTGACAGAGGAAACCTTTTATTTGTGATCATAGCAGAACACATTTTTATTTTTTTCGTAATTTCTGTTGTAGCTTCATTTAAGCCAGTATTGCAACTGATTTTGTCCTTTTTGTTTTATTTTTTTTTTATTTTTGTTTTATTTTGTTTTTGTTAAATATATTTAATTCCTTAATGACAACATTTTATTTTAATTTAATTTTAATTTCAAAATGATAAAATCTTAAGTGCTTTAAAAAGGTCAAATTGAAACAAAATATCCTCCTGGGATCAGAAATATTTCTAAGCCTGCTTCTAAGATGTTATTTAAAACAGATCTGATGTTTAGATGAGATTTTAACTTCAAATAAGTTAAATAGAAAATTAATTACTACCTTAATTTTTCTGTTTTTTACGACCAGCATGACATCCTTATTTATCATTGTTTTCTTATTCAACTTTTTAGTGCTTCATGCAACATATTTTAAGACATTTTTTTTTATATCAGATAAGCATTCATTTTTATTGATAATATACACAGAGAAAACTATAAAAAAAACAAAACAAATGTGCTTACATATGTTAAAATACAATTAGTTCTCATCTAAAAAAAAAAAATTAAAAATATATTTCGCTAGAACAATGAACACTAAAGGGTTAAGCTTCGAGTTCTTTCAATAGAGTTTTTATTTTTATTTATTTTACTAATGTTCATCCTATGCAAGGCCCAAGAGCCATTCAAGGTAGAGGGTTACTGATGCCAGTTTTTGTGTGAGAGGTAAAGGTAAGAGGCACAGTTTATACAGATATGTGGAAAAGATAATTAATCCTAGACATGAAGAGGTTAAAACTGTAGTGGTCAGGAAAGCATCCTCCTAGGATTTTGTTACACAAAGCAACAGTTCTTGCAAAGAAGCTATCCAAGTGGAACTTGCTCTTTACTTATGCAATATAAAGGGAGTGAGGGTGGTTCACCTCAATGTACACAGCATAGCAGGTCTTAGCTGGGAGGGTTAGTTGGGGAACTAAGGAATGTAACTTGTCTGAACATTTTCCATGGAATTAACAAGAGGCTTACAATGTTTTGTCTATGTGGAAAGTGGTTGTAAGGTGGAAAATAATTTATCACTTACAAGACCATGTAAGTGCTTTTGGACTTGAGACTGGAAAGTGAAGACTGGACAGCTCCAGCTCCAATATGGCAGAAATACTCCATTTTCAATCATATCTGGTTCTTGTAAAGATAGAGTATTGTAAGAGCAGTCAGGTACTTACTGGAGTAGTACAGAGAAGCAGCCATTTTTCCAGCATTTTAAGTTATGGATTGTATATATGAGTTCCAGGGTGACCTCTAGTGACATCTTATGTCCTAATAGGTGTTCAGCCAGATTTCAGTTTTGTGAAAGTTTCTGTATTTAAGAAACTTTATCATACAATACATTGTTTAGATCTTTTTATGTTGGTCCCAACCAAAACCCAACATCCATAATTTTAGAATACTGAATCTTAAAAGCAAGATAAAAATAAGTTTCTTTTCCTTCTTAACAATGACTCTGTGTTTTGGGTCCTTCATTAGCCTCACCACAAAAATGAAAATTCTAACCTTATACTCTGTGATTGGAGTCAAACAAATTAAAATTCAGTATATTAATTTGCACTGATTATGAAAATTTTGGTCTCCTTGTAACTTCTGAAGAGGTGCCAATACACTCTGCTACCAACTGTTCATTAATCTTGCAACAGCTCTCTTCATCTAAGTTTCCAACTCAATAACATTTTCCCTTGTTTCCTTGTTAGATGGTTGATTTTATTTAGTTGCATATCAATACCTCTATAGGTTATTTAATGCCAAAATCTAAATATTTTGAATATAATTGTATGCCAACAACAAATAAAATGTATTGCTGGTCCTTTTGCTTTAAAAATGTGTTATTGGTAATTTTACTATAAATAGGTATTGTTGGTAACTATATATAAAATGTATTGCTGGTATTTTTACTATAAAAATATATTTTTATACTTTCATAGTGTTTTGTTTAGGAGCTCACTATTTGCCCATAGCTGGGAACCTAACAGGTACTACCACCCTGAGTCAGGGAGGAGCTGGGAAGAACAACCATTAAGAGGTAGTTCCACACTCCTCAAAACCTCCAATCTTCTGTTCATACTCAGGACTATTGTTTCCTCATGGTAATCTCCTTTATAGCATTTTCATATCGCTGGGAGTAGCTTGACTCACTCTGACATATGCTAGAAGATATATTGATAATTTTTTCTTTTTTTTTCTTTTTAAACCTTGACAGCATAAGCCACCTTTTTTGGACAGTTACAAAAAAGAATGATACCTTTTTATTGATTTGGACAGGTGTCTTAGACTGATCATTTGTAAGAAAAACTGAATTTTTTTTTATTTTTTTTTATCCCAAATATCAATTTACCGTTAAAATTTGATTCCAAACTAACAACACTAATTGAATTTCAAGTTGGCAAGGATCCTCTTAGCACATATGCGCGCGTGCGCACACACACACACACACACACACACACACACCTATATATATATATATATATATATATATATATATATACACACACACACATACATGCAAAAGTAATGTCGTTTTCTCGCATAGTAACATATGTGAGAAAACGACATTATTTTTGCACCAACCTAATAACAAAAAGATTAAATAAAAAATTTAAAAACCGGGAGTAAAATTCTGTATTCAAGAAAATTTAGAACCTAATAGATTGCTTAAGTAAACATTATTGGCATCTTGTTAGATGCATTTTTCTCAGATTTATAATCTTGGAAACTTGTATTTAATGTGCACACTGGATCATGTTGATAAATAATTTTAATTGGTAATCCAGTTGTTAGACAGACATTAATGTCACTGAATATGTCAAGAGAAAGGATGTCAACATTTTCTGTCTATTCGATCTGCAGACTTTCTAATAAGTCTAATTACTTCTTATCAAAGGTGGAAAGAAGTTAATTTGTTGAAGCAAATAAGGTAAATGGTTGGGAAAACAAGGAAAAAGGAAATTCCTGTATAATTACATCTACTCAAATTGGTCAATTTGATTTAAAAAAAAAAACAACAAAAAACAAATAGTTTAGGTTTGGTCAAAGGTATGCTTTCTTTTATATTAACATTTGAGTTTGTTAGTTTAAGTGTTATTAAGGATACCTTAGTCTGTCACAGCCCTATTATAGGGCACTTGGTGAGGATTGAACTCACTGCAGTAGTAATGGTTTGAAAAAAAAGTTTTCATGTACTTGAATAATACATATAACCCATAAATCTATATAATCTATGAATTGACTTTTGCTTGTGTTTGATCACTGTGCATGCTCCCCAACATTTTTTTTTTTTTTTTTTTTCTTTTTATGTTCCACCTGTACATGGCCCAGCGGGGGCACTTGAGGTAGAGGGTTACGTTAAGGGATTGTTTATATGTATAGGAGGGTAAAATAACAATTAACTCCAGGCTTAAAAAGGTTAAGACTGTAGTGATCTGGGGAAGCATTCCCTTGGGAGTCTGTTCCACAGAACAGTGTTTTGTGAGAAGCTGTTTCAGTGGAACTTGCTTCTCACCAATGGAATGTAGAGGGAATGTGGGTGGTTTTCTACTATGTAAGTGGCATGGTGGGTCCTAGCTGTGAAGATTAGACCTGGCAGAACAAGGACCCAGAGACACCTTTTGAACTTTATCAAGACTGTAAAGTGAGGACTGGGCAGCTCCTGCTAAAATATGGCAACAGTACTCCATTTTGGGCCTGATCTGGCTCTTATAAAAGTAAGATAGCATAAGGAGTTGGGTAATTACTAGAGTGGTACAGGGAGCCAATCATTTTACCTGAATCTTTAGCAATGGATTGTGAATTTGAGGCCCAATATTCTCTCAAAGCACAGACCTTTCTTGAGGTGTGTTGGGGCGCACCCACCTTCTCATCAGAATCCACTGATCTCTCTACTAGTAATAGGACAGTTCTATAGAGTTCTAGAGAGATCAGGTGACCATCACACTTCCGTCTCTCTACCGGAAGCTACAGTTGGACTTTATACTCTTTCTTATTGTGACTGACTACCCTGCGTTCGTTTGACTACTAATCTCTCTGTTGTAAATACCTCTTCGAATATACCAGTATTTTTCCCTACGTATGTGTTTGTCCTTATTTCAATACACTCACATGGAAACACTCAATATCTCAAGTTGGTAGTTTGGAGTTTGATCAGCAGTGATGAAATGTAACCAGTTTGGTTATCAAGACAATTGAATGTAACCATCCAGTTTTTTCCCCACTGGGAAGTTAGTGTTAGATTAGACGCGAGGTCAGCTGCCAATCTCTGATCATCAAGAGTTTTAGAGGTGCACCCATATATCATATCATCGGCATAGCTGTTTGTTAATGACTGGAGTATGTTGTTAGGGAGACCATTTATATAAATCGGAAAGAGAGTTGGTCCAAGAAGTGACACATGTTGATGGCCAGGGGCTATGAGAACAGGTTGTTAATAACTGCTTCAGAATGTTAGGAATGATTTTATAATTGAGAAAACTCTTCCAGTGATTCCATAGGTTTGCTACACAAGCTCTCCAGCTTTGAGCCACACCTTGTCAGAGGCCTTTGAGATATATCTAATGCTATATTCCTTGTGGTGTGTTTGTCATCAAGAGCCTCACTAAATCTGTGTATAATGGTAGATTGGGCTGATCAAAACCCATACTGCTTGTTCATATCTAGCTGCTTGATGACCTTGTTGATTAAAGCCTCAAAAAGCTTACTGAGGAGATCAATGGGTCTAAACTGGGAAGGAGAGGATCACTCGCCCACATTCTTGAAGACTGGGCATATGCTTGACATCTCCAAAGGCTTAGGAAAGATTTCTCCTTCAAGCAGCGGGTAAATAACTGCTAGGATCAGTGATAATTCTGGGTTGATATTCTTAAGGACAACCACTGGAATTTTGTCTGGGACTGTGGCTTTTTTTGGGTCGAGGCTTTTGATAAGTCTAGAGACTTCTCTTGCTGAAATGAGTATATTACTGAGATTGTGCTCAGTGAAGTTAGGGAGGGGATAACCTTTGTCATCTAACATTGAGTTTGAACTTCACCTTGTCTGTCAAGGAGGATATGATCTTGGGTTTAATTATAACAACTATTGGGCAGCTTGCGCATAGCTGCAATTGCTGTTTTTCAGAACTCTCTTACAGCGATTGTAGGCAGTTCTGAAAGAAGTAAGGGCCAGATTACACTGCTCCTTGTGATAGATACTGTAGTGGTTCTGGTGAGTTATGACTGTGGCACATTCTGGGGTGAACCAGGGCTGACTGTTTGGTTTTTGCTGGAATTCTTTTTGGCCATAAAGCACTCTATTCCAGAAAGGATCCATTCAGAGATTAGGGCAGCAGGTTTGGGGGGGGGGGTGGCATGTTTGGAGAAAATTGGGAGAGGAGCTTCCATCATATAGGACTGAAAGCTATCCCATTGCATAACAAAACATCATCTCTGGAATGATAAATCAGGGGATATCATTGCTTTGGAATCAATCTGGACATTGACTAGGGAATGGTCTGATGTACCTATAGATGGTAAAACTGAGTAATTTATATGGCAGGATATTAGAAAAAGGTCAAGGTTTGCCTGCTGTCCTGTTGCATCTGGGTGGGTTCTTCAATAATCTGGGTTAGTTCATAGGTGATAGAGAAGTCTCTGCAATATCTGCCTTCCTCATCAGTTTTGTTCAAGTGGATTAACCACTCGTTGTGGTGATCATTGAAGTTGCTGCATATGTGAAAGCTGGCCAAGGGAAATTCAGTGAGGATATTGTCAATCCTCTCTGATATTTGATTGAAGATTACCGACCTTCATCCTGAGGGTGATACATAGCAAAAACAAATGTGGTACTTTGGATAAGTACCACATGGAAGCACATATACAAAAGATCAAGGTCCTCATTTTTGTGTCCCTGCTACCTGTCCTTGATGTAGGCACTGAGTCCATGGCTGTGGCAATTTAGATGGTCATATTTTGTTATAATGGGTGAGTAACCTGGGATTGTGAGCTGGACAGGAACAGGAGGCTGGGTTTAGACTGAAGGAGTTCCACTTTGGAAAATTAGAACATAGACCCTTTAGATTTCTGTCTTTGGACAGAGCCCAACTCAGTTGGTTCCCTTTTTTCTAATAGGTTGGGTGGTTAACACTCTCATTGCTGCATTTTCATAGCATTGTTGCCTGGCGGTGCTGGCCCATGTTGGGGAAAATTGCTATTTATTGTAAATAAATGACTAAATATGCTGAAAGTGATTTCTTATGGGTGTTGCCATATGAGTTTCACTTGAATATCTGCAGTACACACTAAGCTAAATGATACTGCAACATGCAGTATTATAAAACTACATTAGTCATATTGTACACTACAATACATCTGGAAATAGTGCTAAGCACTAGTTTATAATGCAAGCACTTGGGACCAATATTTCATAGTGTCTTGAAAACATTGACTTGCAGGCAATTGTAAATTTTGCAATGGCAATATATATATATATATATATATATATATATATATCCACAGCAGTGGAAGTGGGGGGTTTTTTTTTTTTTTTTTTTTTTTTTTTTTACTAGTCATATACCCACACTGCAGAAATGTGGTTTTACAGAAGGATACTGAGAATGCCATAAACTTAACACATTAGCAACATTTTAGAGAAAATGGAAACAGAAAGGGCACTTATATGTAGAATCTGAAAGAGAGTTGAAATTTCTATATTTATGAGGAAAGAGGCTTGGAAAATTTGACACAAGGCATATTAAAAAGGGACAGAGGAAATCGGCACATAACCTACCTACTGAGCATGTGTAAGTGGTTCGCAGAACAGGATTTAGGAGAGATAGCAATAAGAGAAAATATACTAAGAGCTACAAAAAACAAGAAATTGTGGAGAGCTATGATTACCCATGTCTTGAAGGGACATGGTATATAGAAGATAGATTAGTTAGTTCTGACAATAGATATAGCATACATTTTTCATACTTTCCTGTATATGGTGATATATTATCCCAGAGAAAAAAAATTTAATATTTAGTTCTCATCTATAATGCACACGGCAACTTTAGGGTTCAAATTTCTCTGGCAGAGGGTGGGGACTGTCTTTATATATAAATAATTACTGTAGTTGTATCGTGATCACCAGTCTCATATTGCATTAGATTTGTAGGGACACCACATGTACTGCAGTTCCAGTAGAAGTGGTGCAACCCACACCAATCTGGTTTGAATTCAGAGTTTTTCTTCTCCTAGGCTGGTTGCCACCCAAGACTATAGAACCTTGTCTGTACTGCTATTTTCCCATAGCTGGTGAGAGAAGAGATGGATTCATACCTTTCCCAAGGGTATTAGCACATGTGAATAAAATGACTGGAATTCAAGCTCAGATCTCCGATTCCTCACTCTGAGCTGCAATCCATTATTCTTCCATACCTCCAATTGTTATATACAGGCAACCAAATAGTCAACAATATACCATGGATTTTGTCAAGCATCTCTTAACTTATGCATGCCCTATTTTCAACATCATCATGCATTCAGTTCTCTATACTGTATCAATACGAATGTGACAACTTGAATTACAGCTTTAAATGAAAGCAAGTACTACTCTTCAAAGTATATCTGTCGAATGCTTCCAGCTTTTCTGTAAAAATTGAATTGATTTTTTTTTTTTTTTTTTTTTTTTTAACTAAGTGACTCATTTCGTTTGCTTGCTACTATGTTGTGCTATCTAAGCAAAGAAACATCTTTTACTTATTCTATTTTAATGTTATCATTTTATTTATTAAAGATTTTCATGGTTTATATATACTTGTAAAAATGTCTCCTTAATTCTTTCACATCGTCTTGTATTAGACTTGTTAACCTTTCTAAATGCTATGGAAGATGAGTGGAATTATTTTCTTATCAGGCCATGAATTTCTACACTGGTTTGTGAGAAAAGGAGAGAGAAAGTGTGGTGGGGGGAATCCATCAATCGGTATATTGATTAAATTGAGCTGTTGCATGATGAAGTAGAGGAATTGATTGAGGCTAAAATTGAACAAGAATAATAAGAGGTCAGAGGCGAGTTATTATTCTCCAAGAAATTCATCATCTAATGAATGAGAATTAATTTCAGACATCATGTGAATCTTGAATTCCTGTCTGTCTCGGAAAGGATTGGTTGGGTTTGGTTCAAATTCTTTTCTGTTCTTCTCTTAATTCTTTTCTTATTTAAATAGCTTTAACTATTTCAGTAAGAACAGAAAATTTTTTGGAATACACAATAGTGTCAACTTCAGTCTGAGAAAATGTATTTGAATAAAATATTTTGCTTGTTAAAGAATTGTAAAATATAATGTCTGGCTTTTATCCAAGAGTTGCCAAAAAAAAAAAAAAATTGATCAAATATACAGATATCATCCAGCTTAGAACATAACAATTTCATTGTATATAACTATTTTTTTCTCTAGATCACTCCAAGCAAGACAGTAAAGTCAGTAAAACACAAGCAGTTACTCTGGGTGTGGAAGAATTAGAGACAAAAACATTACTAATAAGTGAGAACAAAAAGCAGGATAGTAGATAGCGATTGACATTACATTTAAATTTTTGAGGATCAAAGTTGGCTGGAAAGATTGTAGCTGAAAGGGAATAAGTAAACATATCAGGATGTGCTTGTAGTGTAGAGGTTGTTGGTGCATAAAGTGGAATCATTGTGCTGAGTTCAAATTCTTGCTGAGTTTGCTACATTTACTTTCACCCAAATACCCTTGAAGAAAAGTATGAATCCATCTCTTTCCCCCCAGGTATAGGTTAAATATCAGGGTAGTCTGGGATCTCTAACCATGCTTATTCAAAACCAGTTTTGGCAATGAGATCCCTGATGTTGATGCTGCTCAGCGAGTTTCTTTTTTTTTTTTTTTTTTCATCAGTTAATGACAGTCAAAGATCACCTTTTTCACGATGTTGAGTCTATTGCGAATTTTTGATAAGTTAAGAAACACTATACTAATCCTGATTCAACAAGATGTTGGGAAAGCAATAATGTGGAGATTTCTAAAGAAAAATGCACAGGTAACACATCTTAAAGAAAGATTGATTGTTTTTTTTTTATGGCTTATCACCTTTTGCAGGTTATTTAAAGCCAGAAATTATTCTTAGATTATAAGAAATTTTTGGAGATAATAATAATTTACTGCCACAAGTCATACTAATTAACTATTAGTTTGGTATATTATCAGATAAATATTCATACACACATACCAATTTATTCAGTTACTAAATGTTTTCTGCCCCCCCATATATATATATATATATATATATATATATATATATATATATATATATATAGTGTTAATAGCAATAAATAACATTAAATGTTCACTTGTCCTTATTTTAAATTCTGGAGATGACATCCACTCAGTGTAGGGGCAAGCATAGTGTATTCATTCATTTTTATGATATGTAACAATATCGGTGGAAAATTTAATTCAAAGAAGTTCCATCACAAGAAAACTTTTCCACTTTGTCATACATTTCTCCATGTATATATGAGAGGCCTTACAGAAAGATGTGAAGAGTCATGATTACCTATATCCTGAAGGGACATTGTACTTTGAGACTTTTGTTCTTTAGTTTTGTTTTCTGTTAGACTGAATATAGCTATACGGTTAGCTTGATCTTCAAAGAAAAAGGAGAGAAGAAACATTTTTTTGGAAGGAATTCACTTGAGTTTATGAAATTTTTCACCTCAGATAAATAAGTGCAACTGACATCAATGGAAGATTGCATTAACGTAATCAAGTTGTGACCTTAAGCATTGAGGCTGATTGTGCCTAGCGGCATTGGAAAATTGGTAATGTTGTGTTACATGAACTTTGTAATTGGTTTTTTTGTTTTTTAAGTGATTAAATGATGCCTGTACTTGAGATGTTTGTTCACTTAGTCTGTTGTGTTCACTATGAATTAGTCTTTGAAGAACTGATTGTCAAGATGTGAGAATTATCATTGGTTGTCAGTAGAAATTCAAACACCAGAAGTAATGAGAATGTGTGCGATCATGGGATACTTTTGAAGTTTTCAATGATTGGTGCTGACAATGGAATTAATTTAAAAAAAAAAAAAAAAAAAAATGAACAGACTAATCTTTTTATCATCTTAGCACATAATTTTTTTGTCAGTTGAATATCTTCTGACCATTAAAGTAATATGAAGTAGAAATAAAGAAATAGCTTCCAGTGAGACTTGCATGCACACATATCTATTAATTCTTTGCTTACTGAGTTATTCAATGTAGTGTTTGTAATAAATGTGAGAGATTTTAAAGTAAAGTGTTGTGTGTGTGTGTGTGTGTTCATTTGAATCATATTGGATGCTTTTTTTTCCCCCCATCTTTAAAAGGCTGTCAAAGGCTGAGCTCATGTATGAGAGGGTTGTAGTTTTTGTTTACAAGGAATCTTTTCATTAGAAATTAATACATTCACCAAGCGATATTGATTATTGCCATGGAATGCTACGAAAGACTTTATCATCAATTTTATTTTTGTATTTCCCATGAATCATCCTATTCCTTCTTTTTAGTCTGTCTACTCTCTCTTTTGCTTTATTTCCCTCTCTCCTCCCTTCCCTTCTCTTCTCCCTTCCCTTCCCTTCTCTTCTCCCTTCCCTTCCCTTCTCTTCTCCCTTCCCTTCTCTTCTCTCTTCTCCCTTCCCTTCTCTTCTCTCTTCTCCCTTCCCTTCTCTTCTCTCTCCTCCCTTCCCTTCTCTTCTCTCTCCTCCCTTCCCTTCTCTTCTCTCTCCTCCCTCTTCTCTCTCCTCCCTTCCCTTCTCTTCTCTCTCCTCCCTTCCCTTCTCTTCTCTCTCCTCCCTTCCCTTCTCTTCTCTCTCCTCCCTTCCCTTCTCTTCTCTCTCCTCCCTTCCCTTCTCTTCTCTCTCCTCCCTTCCCTTCTCTTCTCTCTCCTCCCTTCCCTTCTCTTCTCTCTCCTCCCTTCTCTTCTCTCTCCTCCCTTCCCTTCTCTTCTCTCTCCTCCCTTCCCTTCTCTTCTCTCTCCTCCCTTCCCTTCTCTTCTCTCTCCTCCCTTCTCTTCTCTCTCCTCCCTTCTCTTCTCTCTCCTCCCTTCTCTTCTCTCTCCTCCCTTCTCTTCTCTCTCCTCCCTTCCCTTCTCTTCTCTCTCCTCCCTTCCCTTCTCTTCTCTCTCCTCCCTTCCCTTCTCTTCTCTCTCCTCCCTTCCCTTCTCTTCTCTCTCCTCCCTTCCCTTCTCTTCTCTCTCCTCCCTCTTCTCTCTTCTCTCCTCCCTCTTCTCTCCTCTCTCCTCCCTCTTCTCTTCTCTCTCCTCCCTCTTCTCTTCTCTCTCCTCCCTCTTCTCTTCTCTCTCCTCCCTCTTCTCTTCTCTCTCCTCCCTCTCCCCTCTTCTCTCTTCTCTCTCCCCTCTTCTCTCTTCTCTCTCCCCTCTTCTCTCTTCTCTCTCCCCTCTTCTCTCTTCTCTCTCTCTCTCCCCTCTTCTCTCTCCCCTCTTCTCTCTTCTCTCTCTCTCCTCTCTTCTCTCTCTCTCTCCCCTCTTCTCTCTTCTCTCTCTCTCCCTCTCCCCTCCCTCTCCCCTCTTCTCTCTCTCCCTCTCCCCTCTTCTCTCTCTCCCTCTCCCCTCTTCTCTCTCTCCCTCTCCCCTCCCTCTCCCCTCTTCTCTCGCTCTCCCCCTCCCCCTCTTCTCTCTCTCGCTCTCTTCTTTCCTCACTGAAATCTTTTATTTGGATTATTTTTCCTTTTAGGATTCAACATGCTCAAATCCACTCTATAAATATCAGCTCTGTCAAAGTCTCACTGTTTGTGTGACTTATTTACATTGTTGTCATATATTATGAGAGTATACATGGGGTGGATTACAGCAGGTTAAATACTAAAGGATTAGTTTAAGCTAACTTGAATCTTTTTTATATTTTAAAAATATAATTGTATATTATGTTGTTTTAAAAGTTTTTGTCATTCACTTTTCATATGAAGTTTCAACATTTTTATTTCAAACCCTTTGTAATGTGACCAGTTCTGAAATTTGTTGTAGTTGTAGATTCTAAGATTTATACTTTTATGGGATTATTTAGATTTTTTTTTTCTGTGTGCCATGTCCCTTCAGGATGTTGGCGATCATAGCTCTCCACAATTTCTTGTTACTCTTAGTAAATTTCATCTTTTTGTTATCGTTTTTAATACCTGTTCTGCCATTTACACAATTGGTTATGTTTTCCTCTTTCCTTCAATATGTTCTATGTCAATATGTTAAATTTTCTAAGTTTACTTTCCTCATTATTGTATCCAAGAAATTTCACCTACTTCTTTCTGATAAATATAAGTGTCCTTTTTGTTTCCAGTTTCTTGAAAACTTTGTTGCTCAAATGCTCAGTACATGCTATTCTTAGCATCCTTCTGTAGAACCACATTTCTGTTGCTTCAAATCTCTTCTTCATCTGTGAGGAGATTGTTCAGCATTCACTACCATATAGGAGGACTGATATTACATAACAGTTCAGTACTCTGTTTCTAATGAATTTTTTTTTTGTTTTTTAATACTTTCCTTAGCTTTTGGAAAAAAATCTTTCTCTATTCCAATGTGCTTTCAGATTTCCATCCTCTGTTAAAATACTTTGTAGATATTTAAATTTTTGTATTTACTTGATTTTGCTATCTAAAATTTATAATTTGTATGTTAGGCTGTTCATTTTGCTGACACCCATACATTGTGTCTTATCATTTATTAAAATTCATTATGACTACTACATTGTTAAACTCTTGGTGGTCAAACTCTAATTCATTCAGTTGCCTTGGATGCAATATGTTGATTGGAGAATTTAGAAAAAAAAAATTGAGGATATTGGTGTGCAGTGTACCTTAGCAAGTACTTTTTATTCTATACTATAATATGTGTGTATATGTATGTATGCATGCACACACACGCACACCAATATATATAACCTCCATCCTGATGTGCTATGCCATTTAGCTACAGAGGAAGTGTATTAACAAAGTCAAATTACTGTTTTTAAACTGCAAATTTCCCATGATTTCTCTTGAATGCACATATCTGCTCAAAGTTTATCTTAACATAAACAAATTACATCATATATTACGAAATGGACAACAATTATATTGATATATTTTGTTTAAATGTTATTTTTATAGATGCAAATATTTAAGTAAATGCTCTGCTTATATTTACTTAAATATTTGTATCAATAAAAATAAAATTTTTATTAAAGTTAAGTGATGAATAAATTCTATTTTAAGCCTTTGGAACATACTACAATTTTGACATTGCAACATTAAAAAAAACAAACTTTGAATTAATTAGAATATGTTTATGGGGGCGGGTAACTTTTTGAACTGTGGAATGCAGGTTAAATTTTTGAGATTTTGTGTGAGGGTCAATGGATAGAGAATCGTATCCACAATGGCAGGGAATACAATAGTTTATTGTGATCAATGCTAAAGTTTTAATAGTATTTTTAAAAAGTTATTTTTCTATGACAGAGCTAGAGTAAAAAAAAAAAAAAAAAAAAAAAAAAAAAAAAAAAACTATTTACGTACAAATATAAAGATTACAGTGATTTATGAAGGCAATATGTTGTTTGGTTTTTACATCTCCTGATCTCTAAATCCATGTAAAGCTGTAAGTAGAGACCAGATGATGATAATATTTCTTTGAATTAGAATATTGGCAAAAAAGTCACTAAAGTTACTGTTGTAATGGAGAAATATGTTCTATCAGTTGTTAAAACCAAATATTCTATTATAATTATTAAGTAAAATAAAATGTTATTTTAAATAGAACCTCATGATATGCTGTATATTTTACTATTGTAAAATCAATATGTCACTGTTGGTGTCTTATTGTAATCTATATAATCCTCTAATTTTGTTACCCAAGTCTCAGCTGCTACATGCAAGTAATTAATTTTTTCTCTTCTCCGTTAGTCATATACAACATAAAGATGCGACACATTTACTCTAAAATGCCTCGAGCAATCCTCATCCACTATATAGCTAAAAACTGATAATCTTTCTGTGCAAAACCACAACTTTTAATTAGGCCTTTATTTGAAAAAAAAAAGTTATCCCTTGAAGGCAAATACAACTAAGAATATCTCTCCTAACTTCTAATACATTGCCAGCCTAAAAAAAAGTTTTTGGTGTGGTTTAAACCTTGCTATTGTTTGCGTATTACTATTATATATTTTTTTCTTTTGACTTTATTGTTCGCAGATCTAATGTCTATTGATTGTCATCTTTTATCCCTATTAAAAATAAGATTAATTGAACAAATAAATGATAATCCAACAGTAGTCAACATCGTCTCCTTTTTATATTTCTATTTTTTTTTTTACCTTCAGCATTACACTTTTAGTTTTAGACAAAACATGGTAGAAGTTATTGTTGTCCTGCTTTTAAGAGCTTTTACTGTAACCTCACCAAAATGTATGCGCTATTCCAAACTGTGTTTTTCTGAGCAACAGCAACTTCTTTGAATTGGTATGCTAAAAAAAAAAAAAAAAAATTAGGCACGTGTATATTAAGGCAATTTTTAAAAACAAGGGAAAATGACGGCTATTTTCACACCAGCCTCTGCCCAGTTTGTCATCAACAATGACCGCCGACTTCATCATCCAGGGAATCCTAAGTTTGAAGTAAATACTAGACATGAGGTAAATAATTTTCAAAAGGAATGATTTTCTTTTGTTTTGTTTTTTTAGGACTTTTGTCTTCACCCCAATTTTTTTTTTTTCCTTCATGAGATTTCAAGCAGTCTAGGTTTTCTTCATGTGGCTGAGGCATTGAAGCAAATACATTTTAGTCCATTTTTTATGCATATATATATATATATATATATATATATATATATATATATATATATATATATATATATATATGTGCAATCATCAGGCAGCCTGATGATTGTATCTAGCATGAAACAGCCTATCACCTCTAAGTGTTGATTTCAATGTTCACTTTTATATTTATATATGCTCTCTCTCTGATATTGATCCTATAAATATAGCACACCTTAAAACTATATTTCTTATATATATATATAAAAATGACAAAAATCCTGTTATGTGTTTTGTTCTTCAAAAGGACTTCAGATTTTATTGATGGAATTGTGTGTGCATATATATATATCTATATATATATATATATATATAATGGGAGAAAATGTATGACAAAAAAAAAAAAAAAAAAAAAAAAGACTAAATTTAATAGACGAAACTTGCCACAAGAAAAGTTTTTCCCCTTTGTCATACATCCCCCCCCCCCAATATTGTTCTTGATATATAAAAAATATATATTGTTATCTCATGAGCTGGGTGAAAGAACAAAATACAACAAACATCTGTTATAATTCCACAAAGAGAAAATGCTTAAGATGCAGAGAAGTTTAAGTTTAAATTTTTGACATCTTGTGTATCGAGATGCATAACCTACCTCACCCAGCCTCCTACGACTTTTGTTTTTGAAATCTCTTTAAACCTTCCACATTATAATGGCAGTAGTCGTTAGGAAAGGTGATATATTCTCTGATTCTGGACATAGGATGTAATGTGTAGCACAGCATGTATTTTCCATTTTTGTCATTCACTTGCCCACTATCAGTCTGATATAGAATTTTTAAACCATATTCTGATCTGCTTTAACCAATTTGGCCACAAAGAAATTTTACCAATCAAGCAAGGCTGAATAGTGCCTTTAAGCAAAATCTTTCCTGTCATAAATTCTTGAAGTTTCATATCTTAATGTAAACAAAGCAGTTTCTCAAGAAGTAATGAATTTTTTATTCATTGATCAAACAAATTTTATCAATTTAAATGTTATTTATAGTGGATACTCATATTTGATTAGATTGTCTGTTTATTAAATGGTATCTTTATTTTGGAGGCATGGTGGAGTAATGGATTGAGAAATCGGAGAGCCAAGTTCGAATTCTAGTCGAATACATTACATTCACTTATGTGCTAATACCCTTAGGAAAGGTATGAATCCTCTTTTCCCCCAGCTATGGATAAATAGCAGGACAGATTGGGTTCTGTAGCCTTGGTTGGCAGCTAGTCTACTGCAGCAAGAAATGGTAACCTACTGCAGGAAAAAATCTGCCTAGTCGGGCATGTATTGAAAGATACACGATTGCCTAAGCGTGTATCATGCATGGCACATAACTGACTAACTGATATTTATTTGTTTTTCTCTACTGGCTGAATATTTGTTAAATCTTATTAAAGAAAGATATATTCTCTATTCTCCCTTGTGTATTGCGTATGGTTTTTTCTTTTCTTTTCTTTCTTTTTTTTTTTTTTTTTTTTTTTGTACTGCATTGTTGCAGTTAATATTTACTTACAAATTAATGTTTAGCAAGTTATCCTTGGTCTTTGAGCCTAGCATGATCATTGATTTTTGAAGTGAAATTTGTGTTGCCTCTGTTTTATTTTTTATTCTCCATTTATCTTACATTATATCTTATGTGTGACACATTTCATCCTTTAGGATTTCATCTTGGATGAGTAAAAACAAAATTAAAAAATTTCATTGTATTCAATACCAGCACTCCCCCCCCCCATCCTGTGTATTCACATCAACATCATTTTAGTCCGATGAAGCCCTAAATGACAAAACATGTTGTACGAAAAATTATATACAGAGTCTGCCAAAAAAAAATGATGTAAACACACTTCAGAAAAGGAAAAACTTGTATAGATATTGTAATACTAAATTTATTTGGACATCACGAGATTAATAGTTATCTTTTGGTACAAGATATTCTCAAAATGGTGACCTTTAGCTTCCAGACATTTATTAGCATGGTGCACTACTGCCTGGGCAACATTGGCCAAAGTGTCCAGTGGGATTGCTGTACATGCATTTTCAATTTCTTGTCTAAATACCACTAGTGTAATTTCTTGTCTAAATACCACTAGTGTAATTTCTTGTCTAAATACCACTAGTGTAATTTCTTGTCTAAATACCACTAGTGTAATTTCTTGTCTAAATACCACTAGTGTAATTTCTTGTCTAAATACCACTAGTGTAATGCCATCTGTTGAGAAAATATCATACTGCAGTAAACAGTGTTATTGCAATTTGATGAATCTACAAAAAAAAGTTTTTCCTTTCCTGAAGTATACATTTTTTTTTTTTTTTTTTTTTTTTTTTGACGGATATGTATGTAATAATAACTTAGGTAAGTAATTTCCGATTTTAATGAATGTATTAATCAGAATTACTAATCATGCGTGGCAGTTAAAAAATAAATTTGGAGTACACTAACATTATTTTGTGCACTGCAGTGGCACCATACACAGTGAAGTAAAGAAACAATGTTGTTCTTATGACAAATGTATCATCCTCACTACTAACCATACACGCACTTGATAATAAATTTGGAGCACACTAACGTACATTATTTTGTACGACAAAAGCAGTGTGCACAGTGGAGTAAAGAATAATGTTGGTCTCCCCCATTGACAATTCAAAGCTGTATACAGCAAAAATAACACAGGAGAAAATTTTGGAACTCGGTTGGTCTGTTCTACCAAACTCCACCATATTCACCTGACTTTGCACTAAATAAGTATTCAGTCAGTCATGTGTAATACACACTTAGGCAATCATGTCTCTTTCAATACATGACTGACAAGGCAGATTTTTTCCTGCTGTAGGTTGCCATTTCTTTCTGCAGTAGACACTATTTGCCATCCAAGGCTATAGAACCTGGTCTGTCCTGCTATTTACTCGTAGCTGGTGGGGGGAGAAGAGGATTCATACCTTTCCCAAGGGTATTAGCACACAAATGAATGTTATGGATTCGACTGGAATTAGAACTTGGCTCTCCAATTCTTCAATCCGAGCCGCTAGCCATTGTGCCTCCTGTAGTATTACTTTTTTCAGTTCCTCCAAAACACTTCGATGGAGAAAACTCTCTAATAAAAACCAGATTCAAGTATTCGCTGAAAACTTTCTCGCATCAAAACTTGTGTAATTTTACTCAAAATGTATCAAGCTGCCCGATAAGTGACAATGAGCCAATGCAAATAATGGTAATTATTTAATTTAAAATGAAATTATGCCGTTTTGATAAACAAAATTAGAAATTATTTCTGACTCATCATAATATAATAGCTAGTTACTACTTGTTTCTGACTGCACTCCTCTACCAGAGTGGCTCGCCAAAACCTATTATGATTGCCTGCTCTATTGTTTATACTGCAGCTATGCTGATCAGACCTTGTATACAATTTCTGGGAGAGAGCATATCATATGGTGTGATCCTTGTTTTTGAACAAGGCTAATGTACCTAAAACCACTCATTATAGCACAATCATCGATGGCTTCGGAACAGTTCCATCTGTCCAATTTTACTCACAAGACTTGAGTCAATTTGTATGACATTCAGGCACTTTCCAAAAGTACCACATATTCAGTTTACATCCCCAGGCCAATAACACCAGAAAGTTACTTCTCTGATCAATCAACCAGAGTGAGATTTGAACCTGTCTTATAGTTAGAAAGTGAACCACTTGGCCACACACTCATCAACCTTATATATATCTTCTTATTTAGTGATCCAGAATAAGTTTTTCTTCTGAAAGCACAATGAAATGCAGTTAAGAACTTCTATTACAATGTTAAACTGTTGCAATATTTGTCTTTCTAGAAACTACAATTTTTCAATGTGCTTTTCAAACGGTCTTGAAACTGGAGTATAAATTTCTGAAATAAGTGTTGCATGGGTATCAAGGTTGAGAATCACTAATGGGTTATACTGTGAGGGTCATGGTTTAGGGTAGGCTCACCCTGTTCACCAGAATGATTCCAACTCTCTGTGATAAAACTTATTATTCACATTATATAGCAGAAAATATGATCCTTAACATATCCGCTATTACTTTGAATATTCAAACCTTTATATAATGCCATCTATATTTTTGTTAGACATTGTTATGTAAGTCTTATGTTTTATTTTGGTAAGTGAAATTAAATTTATTAAAGAACACTAATGTATGTTCTTGGCCCTGATGGTTTTTTTTCTTTCTTTCTTTCTTTCAAAGTACCAGGTGATGCACATGTGCATCAACAACAAAACAGAATATACTGCAAGATGTACATATTTTTCACTGTGCTGTGTCCCTTCATGACATGGATGAATTATAGCTTTCCGCAGCTTCCTATTTTAGCAATGTTTCTTTTTTTGCTATCTCTCCCACTCACCACTGTTCTGTCATCGACATAAGCTCACTTGGTTGGTTACCCACTGCCTTCTCCTGTCCCTTTCGCCTTCAATATATATTGCGAATATTAAATTTACAAAGCCTTTTTTTTTTTTTTTTTTTTTTTTTTTTTTTTTTTTTTTTAAAACTAATGTTCATCCAATACATGGCCTAAAGACCACTCAAGGTAGAGGGTTACTGTGTGGAATTGTATTAACATAAGAACAAGTGTTAGGAGTATAGAGTTGAAATAGACTTTAGAAGGAACTGGAAACCCAATCTTAAACGGGAAACAAGTGATAAACCTCTACTCTTGTTCAAAAGACCGGGGAGGAGTGTGAGCCAGATGATAGATGAACCTAACTTTTTGTTCCTGCCTTCCTTAAAGCTTATTGCTCAAATGCTCCATCCATGTTATTTTTTTAGCATAAAAACATTTGTTGCCTAAAAATTGCTTTGAGCAAGTGAAACCTGTGGGTCTTGACAAAGACCGAACTTCTTTGAACCTTGTGGATCCGTGCTACAGATTCACAAAGAACTGTACCAAATAACAGAAACCACATCAGTTGAGAACATTCAATAGCAGCAACAACTAAAATGAATATCACATGTAACTTGAAGAGAAAATAATGACACAATTAAGATGTTGACATTCCTCATTATTTCAAACATAAAGTTAGTAAGGAAACCACCATCAATACTAGAAAGGGCAATAACAGCTATAGAACTTGAGAAATCCATTTTCCTGAAAAATTGTTTTATGGGAAATATTTTATAAATTTCGGCTTGAATTAGTACAAGCTGTTTGGTAAATGAAACAGCTAATATATTACCATTTCCATAATCTTCATCTGTAGAGAAATTTTCCAGCATTCATTACTATATAAAAAGATTGATATAACATAGCAGTTAACCACTCTTTCTTATACATTTTTTGACGATGTTTCTGTTTCTTAATTAATAATAGTAAACATGTTACTATTTAATCTTCATTGTTAGTTTATATTTAGCTATTTTTGCTTATATTTAACGAGTAGATAAATATATAACTGTTTTTGGCTGTCAATTTGAACATCTTTTCAAGATCAATTGTCTTAAGTTGTTTATCTTATCACTTACATTCTTAATTGAATGAACCTTGTACACTCTTATTGTTTGTAATGGTGGTCTTACTGTTAACAAGAAAAAGGGAAAAATAAAACAACTGGAGATACAACATGGTTGCCATAAATTAAAGAATTTTTATTTTCTGTGATTCATGAAGTTCTTTTGTTTGTTCCAGATATTGTATATCCGTTGCCTGAGACCTTGAGTTTGTTTGAGTTTGTTTGAGGTATAACATAAGTTAGTAGTCAACATAGACATATGGAGAAAATCCACATGCATACATAGTTGAGTGAGAGAGACTTGTGGGAGAAAACAGGTATATGTAGTAGAGAGTTAGCCTCTGCTATTGATCAAACAATTAATAGCAGAGACTAACTGGCCAAAAGCAGCATTGTTGATGGAAGTGTATTTTGTGTGACTGCTGATTTGCCTTGTCTGTCATGTTCAGTTAAGCTTGCCTGCCATGGGGTCTATCACTAATACCAGCCTGGTCAGATCTGCCTTCATGGGTGGAATCAGAATTGGCTTTATAGTGAATCTGAGGCTCAGAAACGATTACTGTGAAAAACCACATATACCTTTTTCTGATTGGTCAGAAAAGATATTTCATGACCACAGTATTTCTGAGTAGTATTCCAGAAGTAGGTGCACAGACCTGGACAAAATTAAGGTCTGGTTTTGCCATATAAGCTGTAGATGTTAAAGTGAGCACTTTTGTTTGAATTGTAGAATTGGAGCTCCAACAGTGTATCACTTGTTTATTTAAGAAAATAATTATCATTTATTTATAGCAAAACTTTCTTGTGTGTGTGTATATATATATATATATATATATATATATATATAATAAATCATAATAAAATAAAAGTATACTTATCTTGACCCTGCTCTGAGTGGATGTCATATCCACAGTTTAGAATAAAAACAAGATAAGTGAACATTTAATGTTATTTATTGCTATTAATGTTCTATTTTTTATTTTATTTATTTGGGTTTATATATATATATATATATATATATATATATATATATATATATACACACATGCATGCAATGTGGAACAGAAAACATTTAGTAACTGAATGCATTGGTATGTTCATTTAAATATTATCTGATAATATATTGGCATATGGCCATATCATGTTGAAATACTGATTCCTGTAAGATCACCAGAGTTAAGCAATGTCGAGGCTGGTCAGTACCTTGGTAAGTGACCGCTTGGATGTGCAAGTGATGTAATGGATAGTGGGTCAGAATTGTTCATTGGAGAGCTGAGTTCTAGATGCTTCATATATATATATAGCTAGGTGTATAAGGGTATATTTACTATGGGGTAATGTAAAGTTCTTTGCTTGAGAAAGGGATTAAAAATAAAAATTTCATGCTTGTTTATTTGAACTAATTTAGGGTAAATTTGCTGAACCAAGAACTTTTCAGCACCCCCTTATATATAACTGTATATAGGGATGTTTCTATTTTGTAATAAAGGAACATCTTTGCCTTATGAAGGAAATAATTTTTAAAAAACAATTTCCTTTTGTTGATATTATTCAGATTTAACTGACAAATATAAAGAATTTAAATTATTTGAGTGAAATCAACTATTAATCAAATTAAACTAAATTGTGGGCTGATGAATAATCTCGCCATTTTTTAATATGAGATTATGTTAATTTTTTTCATAAACTCTATTTCTCACTCTATCTGCCTATAAGCCTGATCTTGAGTATACATTTTATTATTGTAGATAATTATTGTAAGTTTAGTCTAGCAAACAATTGTTATACTGATGATGCATATGTAGAGAGCTTATCTTGAAAATTGGCATTCAGAAATCTGTTCTTGCTTGTGTTTGAACCAAAGCCACGAGTACCAGTGAGAAATATTTAGCTGTCCTAACTACGCAGTAGGACTAGCATATATTTACATGTGACTTTTATATAGATTTTGGCCAAATAAGCAAAATAAAACTTTAATGAAAAATAAACCCACATTTATAATCATTTTATCACTTTTTTGATTCTTATGTTCATGGAATCTTTTATTTAAATAAATTTTATTTATTTATTTTTTATCCAAATGTTGTAAGTCAGTATCCTTTATAACAAAGCACACCTACATGTATTGATCATTTTTATTGATATTCTTGTCTTTTTGACGATCATATTTAAACATTTAATATATTTATATCATCATTCTTCATTCATTTTCATCTCCTTCCACTTTTTCTTTTCTTTCCTCTCTTCTCCTCCTTTCCTTCCCTCCCCCCATTCTTTTCCTTCCCTCCCCCATTCCTTTCCTTCCCTCCCACCATTCCTTTCCTTCCCTCCCACCATTCCTTTCCTTCCCTCCCACCATTCCTTTCCTTCCCTCCCTCCTCTCCTTTCCTTCCTCCACTCCTTTCCTTCCTCCACTCCTTTCCTTCCTCCACTCCTTTCCTTCCTCCACTCCTTTCCTTCCTCCTCTCCTTTCCTTCCTCCTCTCCTTTCCTTCCTCCTCTCCTCTCCTTCCTCCTTTCCTTCCTCCTCTCCTTTCCTTCCTCCTCTTTCCTTCCCACCTCTCCTTTTCTTTCCTTCCCACCTCTTTTTTCCTTCCCTCGTTCCTTTTATTGCCTTTTTTAAATAAGTATTACTTTATAATAATCTGTTCCCTTTTTCTTGCCTAATTTATCATTCTTATACACTTTGACCTACATTAATACTTTTATAGTTTATATTTCTAGTTACTAACAGGATAGTCTAACAGATTATTGTACAATATCTGTCATACTGTATTGCTAGTTACATTTATTGATTATTTGCTGTCTGCTGTTAGTCATTAGAAAAGTAAGGCAACTTTCTGTGCTATTTGTAAAGCATATTATAATAATATGCATTAATACTTATCCAGTATGCAAAACACCAAATCTGTAAGTAATCCTTCACAATTACTAACAATATCTTTTGTAATACATATAAAAAAATCCTTTGCAAAGATTTGCTTCATTGCCATGTTTTCATCTTGGTTAAATCCAAACATTTTTTTTATTTTACTTTCTTTGTATATTGATGGTTTTGTTAATAATTAGTTTTAAATTTTTAAAGTAATTAATACTAACTGTAGATTAGACATTACTGATTTAATTTAATCACTTGATTAATGTGCAAAAATCAATAAGTAAATGCAATATTAAATTTTCTATTCTTGTTAATGATGATTATTATTATTATTATTAGCAGTAGTAGTAGTATTATTGGTACATATGAGAAATATTTTTTATCAACTCTCTTTTACAATTGCAAAAAAATACTTATGTAATTCTCTTCATATCAGATCTTATGATGACCTTAGCTCATCTGAAAGTTTTTTTGGGTGAGGTTCTCTAGCTTGTATTTTAAAGTATTATAGTGATTTTCCAAGCATAGCTTAGATGTGGCACAAGGCCGAAATTACGGGGCACCCAATGAGAATCGAACTCACTACTCAGTCGTAATTGTTCTAGCAAGACAAGCTTGCTAACCATTACACCACCTCGAGGTGCCCAATTTTAAAGTATTATAATTGGCAACTGATGTTCATACATTTCTAGATTTTATTTCAAGGGCCAAGTCCCCCCACCCGTAAACCAGTATTGTTACTGTTGTAGGAATAGTTTTAATCCGTCAAGATTTCAATTCCATTTTTGTAAGCAGCTCCATGTATTATGTCTATTATTATGACTTTCATATTCTACAATTTTTCTTTTAGTTCTTGGGCAAGGTTCTGGTAGTCAGCCACTTGCTGTTAGTTTTATTTTGAGGATTTTCTTTACTTTCTTTTTCTCCTTTCCTTCAGTTCTTTATCCTTTTTTTTTTTGTTTTTGTTTTTTTGTTCATTTTTTCTTCCTCCTGCTGTTTTCTCTCTCTAGTCTCCTTTTCTCCCTTCTTTTTTCACACTTTTGCCCCTTTTCTATCTCTCATTTGCCCTCTCCTTATTTTCTCTCTTTCAAGCTTATCTTCTCTCTCCACTTTCTCTTTTCACTTTCTCTCTCTGCCTCATCTGTTATTCCTCTCTCTCTCTGCCTCATCTGTTATTCCTCTCTCTCTCTGCCTCATCTGTTATTCCTCTCTCTCTCTGCCTCATCTGTTATTCCTCTCTCTCTCTGCCTCATCTGTTATTCCTCTCTCTCTCTGCCTCATCTGTTATTCCTCTCTCTCTCTGCCTCATCTGTTATTCCTCTCTCTCTCTGCCTCATCTGTTATTCCTCTCTCTCTCTGCCTCATCTGTTATTCCTCTCTCTCTCTCTGCCTCATCTGTTATTCCCCTCTCTCTCTCTCTGCCTCATCTGTTATTCCCCTCTCTCTCTCTCTGCCTCATCTGTTATTCCCCTCTCTGCCTCATCTGTTATTCCCCTCTCTGCCTCATCTGTTATTCCCCTCTCTCTCTCTCTCTGCCTCATCTGTTATTCCCCTCTCTCTCTCTCTCTCTGCCTCATCTGTTATTCCCCTCTCTCTCTCTCTCTCTGCCTCATCTGTTATTCCCCTCTCTCTCTCTCTCTGCCTCATCTGTTATTCCCCTCTCTCTCTCTCTCTCTGCCTCATCTGTTATTCCCCTCTCTCTCTCTCTCTCTCTGCCTCATCTGTTATTCCCCTCTCTCTCTCTCTCTCTCTGCCTCATCTGTTATTCCCCTCTCTCTCTCTCTCTCTCTGCCTCATCTGTTATTCCCCTCTCTCTCTCTCTCTCTCTGCCTCATCTGTTATTCCCCTCTCTCTCTCTCTCTCTGCCTCATCTGTTATTCCCCTCTCTCTCTCTCTCTCTGCCTCATCTGTTATTCCCCTCTCTCTCTCTCTCTCTGCCTCATCTGTTATTCCCCTCTCTCTCTCTCTCTCTGCCTCATCTGTTATTCCCCTCTCTCTCTCTCTCTCTGCCTCATCTGTTATTCCCCCCCTCTCTCTCTCTCTCTGCCTCATCTGTTATTCCCCCCCTCTCTCTCTCTGCCTCATCTGTTATTCCCCCCCTCTCTCTCTGCCTCATCTGTTATTCCCCTCTCTCTCTCTGCCTCATCTGTTATTCCCCTCTCTCTCTCTCTGCCTCTCCTGTCGTCGTTCTCTCTCTCTCTGCCTCTGCCTCTCCTGTCGTTGTTCTCTGCCTCTCCTGTTGTTGTTCTCTCTCTCTGCCTCGATCCTCCTCCTACTTTCTATGAAAGTGTTAATGTTGTCATATTTATTTTTTTTCCTTAATAAATATCTAATCATCATGTAGCTATTTTTCTTCTGTATATCTGCCCTGTACAATTTCCGATTAAAAACAAGAAACTTACCACAAAGACTATCTCTAATTTTACATTTGACATATGATCAGTCGACAGCCACTAAAATTCAAAATCAAGCAGTTAGCCATATAGTGTTTAAAAAATGAAAAGGTAGAAGAATAATTATGGGTTATGTGACAGCAAAAACGGAAATATCATTATGGCTATGTTTTTCTTTTTCTCACATTTACCAGATCATATGTTAACACATTGCCATTAACTTTTAACAGCTATTGCATTATACTCCTCATGTTTGGACATCTATGATGTCTGTATCAGTTCCCTTGTTCATAGGTCAGTTTTTCAAACAGGAATGCAACGCTTATTTCTGTGTTGTAATACAATTTTTTTTGACGTCAAGAAGCTACATCATCATGCCTTTTAAAGTGCTTCATTTATCATTCATTATACCATATTTTTCAACGTTTGTCTTCATGATTGTTTGATACCTAGAGGATGCTCTAAATCTGTGGCCTTGTATCAAGCTAAGCTTAGTAAAATATCTTTCTTTTTTTTTTTTTCTTTTTTTCTTTTCCCCCATAGAGCAGAGGTTAGTCCGCTCGACTTACAAACTTATTATTACACTCAGTTCATTCTGCAATAAGAGTTTGAAACTTATGGCCTTGTGTTAGATTAAGTTAAGCTTAATAAATATTAACAAGTGCCTTGTCACTATATTTAGCAAGCTGATCTCACAGACCATTTACTGGGACTCTGTTACTGGGTGCTCCATCTTGTGGTCTTGTGCCAGACTAAGTGAATTCTGGAAGTTGGTTAAATTTCCTGCAGATGTTTGGAACTTAGCTAAAAAGCTAATATTTCTAATGCTGATTTTTCAAGGCAGGTTTCTAACTGAATTCGGCCTTCTGTCAGGCTAATCTAGGTTTAGTCAATATAGCAATACTGTTATGCAAATTTTGTCTCTGAACATGTTGCACTTAAGTTTCAAATAGATAGTGATAACTTTTTTTTGTTATAATATTCTGTAAGGAAACACACTGACAGCCATACATACTAACATACTAACAGCCTAATCTGTGGGGGGAGGGTTTAGATATTCAATAAAAGGATGGTTGGAATAAGAATGTCCCAGGTGTATTTTTCTCCCAAAAAGAATAATCATCTTGGCCCATTTATTTGAAACTCAAAGGTACTTGAAAATAGTATTATATTTGATTTCTATTTAAACCTGAAAAAAACATTATTTTTTTCACTATAAATAACCATTCCAGCTTGGTCTTGTGCTATACTAAGTTTATTTAGTCTTGTGCCATATTGTATGACATCAGATTAGATGTGTGCAAGAAAACTGTTGGGAGGGTAGAGGCCTGTTTGACTGTCTTAAAAAATCAGCATTAAAAATCTTACGCTTTTTTTTTTTTTTTTTTTTTTTTTTATTTGGTCTCGAATTTCCCACACATTTTTTGGTAAATGTGTAATTTACCGCAGGCTAAATTATAATCATTATTAACTTGAATTATAATTTCTGAGGGCATGCTGTAAAGTTTATTAATCTGTTCCACTTCACAAAATTTGTCAATGTAGTATTTATTTGTTTATTTATTTTATTTTATTTTATTTATTTTATTTTATTTATTTTTATTCATTTCATTTTATTTTTAAGGGCTTTTTCTGGTTGGGTTGAGAACATTCAACATTTCCTCCTAAAAATGCTTTCAAGAAATTTTGTCCTTTTTTGAAGTGCTTTGCACCATTCTTGTTTATCAACTGATCTAAAAGTTTGAATTTCTTTTAATACATTCTCAAGTATTAAAAATACATGTCCTTTTTAAATTATGCTACACTTGAATTGCCAATAAATAATTTTCAGTCTAAAAGTTCTGTTCATTTACATCTTTGTGTTTGTAAATGAACATTTCTCTCATTTAACATGAAGACACAGTTGAAATTTCCAAGATACATAAGGAAAGGGGGTGCTTGGAAAATTTGATACTCACAGGACAGATTGAAAGCAAAAGTGATAGAGGAAAAGAACACATAACCTACCTAACGAGCTTGAGTAAATGGATGGCAGAACAAGGTTTAGATTATTGATCCTAACCTGGCATCTCAGCTTCAGTCATTTTTCCACCACTGTAATATAGCTTCACTGCGCTTTTTCTATAAATACTTTCATGGTAATTGTTTGGATTAACTTTCTGCTGACACCTAGACTTTATGAAATTAAGCACAGTACTAGATTGGCACAAGGTCTCATAAATTTATAGTTGAATTTGCTATCTGTAATCATAAGTTCTATGCTAGCAGTTTCTTCTCTTGGCACTTCTTGCTTGTAGAACTCTTTTCTGGCTACATGTTTTCCAGCTAACGTTGATCTTCAGAAAATTTAAATGCAATGTCAATCATAATCTACTGTCTTTTTGATTTCTCTTTTATTGTTCTCACTACTTAATATTTCTTTTTATTCTTTCTTGCTCAGTAATGCCTTGCATCTTAGTGGCTTTACTATCTTACTTGGGATGAAATGATTAAAAAAAAATTACAAAAAGACAATTTATTAAGAGCTACAAAGTACAGGAAACAGTAGAGAGCCATGATCGGGACACAGCACATACAGTGCTGTTCAATAAAAGTGACTCACCTGATTTTTTTTAGTAAAAATATTTTTTGTCTATTGTTTTTTGGGATTAAAATAATTTTTAATCTTACTAATATAAAGACCCCTTCCTGACCACCTAGGAAAAAAGTTTATTCACCCTAAGGTATTCTATTGATAATTATAAATTTGGATATAAATGAGATTCAGGAAAAAACTCTGTGCAAAAAAAGTGACTCAGATATCGCATTCTAATGATTAAACTGGTAAATTTAAAGAGCTTTTGACAGAATATTGAAAACTATTTTACAATACACTCAGAACAATATTCTAGAGAATTCTAGAACAGCTTAAATTAAATCTAGAGTATTCCAGAATATTCCAGAAAGCCTCATACAGTATAAAAACAGCTTGAAATAGCCACTCAGAACCTCTCAAAAGCAGGCAAATCTACGAGAGAAATTACAGAAATTGCTATAACCTTGCAATCAACTGTCTCTTGAGTGTTTAGGGCACATAATGATGCCACTCCTGCTCCAAGGAAGGAAACAAGGGGATGAAAGAAAAAGATTGATGATAGAACTGGCAGGGTAATCAAGAGAGAAGTTGTGAAGAATAGAACTATAACTAGCCAAGAAATTGCAGCCAGTCTAAGCGAAGAGCATGGTGTTAATCTTGCCTCTTCAACAGTCCGTCAGAACAAGGCTACAAATCTTGTACACGAAGGTTTAAGCTGCTAATAAGCAAAGCCAAGATACTTGAATGGGCTCACTATTACAAAAATTTCACTGTAGAAGACTGGAAGAATGTTCTCTTCTCCGCTGAAACGAAAGTTGAGCAAAATTCAAAGGATAAGGTGAGTCACTTTTATTGAACAGCACTGTACAAGAAGCAGCATACATAGTAGGAAATCTTTTCTTTTCTTTTTTTTTTTTTTTTTTTAATATGTAATTTGTTTTTTAAGATTTTAATTCAGTTTTTCTTGAATATTTATTTGTGGACACCAATTTATGAAACATTGCAGGGTAAATTCTTAATTAGAGAAAATTGTTTTGATTTAGTTCATAATATTTTGCTTGTTGGATATATAATTCTAAACTTAGTACAATGACTTCAGTCAGACAAATACTTTTGCAGACTTTGACTTGTCTCTGAGTCAATGCTTATGTAAATGAAAGTCATACAAGCTTGCATTCAACATAGTGCAATTTGTCTTTTTTCTTCTATGTTGGTTTTAAATATCAAAGTAGTTAAAAAGAATTTTGTTTTTAAACTACTTTGATGTTGACAAAAGAAAGATATTTTTGTTGCAAGTTGATTATTTGTTCATTTTCTCTTTTTGAAGTTTAGAAAATGCAAACTCCCACTTACATCTAGACAATAGCATGAGGGAGATTCTTTGTGTCTGTCTTCCTCTCTGATTTGTGTCTGTCTCTTTATCTGTCTTTCTGTGTATATTTGTGTCTCTCTCCCTCCCTCTCTCTGTGTCTCTCCCTCCCTCTCTCTGTGTCTCTCCCTCCCACCTCTCTCTGTGTCTCTCCCTCCCACCTCTCTCTGTGTCTCTGCCTCCCACCTCTCTCTGTGTCTCTGCCTCCCACCTCTCTCTGTGTCTCTGCCTCCCACCTCTCTCTGTGTCTCTGCCTCCCACCTCTCTCTGTGTCTCTGCCTCCCACCTCTCTCTGTGTCTCTGCCTCCCACCTCTCTCTGTGTCTCTGCCTCCCACCTCTCTCTGTGTCTCTGCCTCCCACCTCTCTCTGTGTCTCTGCCTCCCACCTCTCTCTGTGTCTCTGCCTCCCACCTCTCTCTGTGTCTCTGCCTCCCACCTCCCTCTGTGTGTCTCTCCCTCCCTCCCTCTCCCTCCCCATGTCTCTCCCTCCCTCCCTCTCCCTCCCCATGTCTCTCCCTCCCTCCCTCTCCCTCCCCATGTCTCTCCCTCCCTCCCTCTCCCTCCCCATGTCTCTCCCTCCCTCCCTCTCCCTCCCCATGTCTCTCCCTCCCTCCCTCTCTGTGTCTGTGTCTCTCTCTCTCTCTCGCCTGCACACTCTCTCTGTGTCTGTGTCTCTCTCTCTCTCTCGCCTGCACACTCTCTCTGTGTCTGTGTCTCTCTCTCTCTCTCGCCTGCACACTCTCTCTGTGTCTGTGTCTCTCTCTCTCTCGCCTGCACACTCTCTCTGTTTCTGTGTCTCTCTCTCTCTCGCTTGCACACTCTCTCTGTTTCTGTGTGTCTCTCTCTCTCGCTTGCACACTCTCTCTGTTTCTGTGTGTCTCTCTCTCTCGCTTGCACACTCTCTCTGTTTCTGTGTGTCTCTCTCTCTCGCTTGCACACTCTCTCTGTTTCTGTGTGTCTCTCTCTCTCGCTTGCACACTCTCTCTGTTTCTGTGTGTCTCTCTCTCTCGCTTGCACACTCTCTCTGTTTCTGTGTGTCTCTCTCTCTCGCTTGCACACTCTCTCTGTTTCTGTGTGTCTCTCTCTCTCTCTCTGTTTCTGTGTGTCTCTCTCTCTCGCCTGCACACTCTCTCTCTCGCCTGCACACTCTCTCTCTCTCGCCTGCACACTCTCTCTCTCTCGCCTGCACACTCTCTCTCTCTCGCCTGCACACTCTCTCTGTTTCTGTGTGTGTCTCTCTCACTCGCCTGCACACTCTCTCTGTTTCTGTGTGTGTTTCTTTCTCTCTGTCTCCTCCTGGATGTGTGTGCATATGTTTTCCTTTATCTTTGTCACCATCTTTTCTTTTCCTATTCCATCTCATTATCTCCCTTTCCTCTCTCAATTCCACCCCTCCCTATCTGCCTCTCCTCTTTCTCCCTACCTCTCTTTTGTGTGGGACTGACAATTTTCAAATTTTCTCCTCACAAAAACAAAACCCATATTGTCTCATACCTTACAGACCTACTACTCTCTCAAGTATCATTATTGTGACTTGACTAATACAAGAGTTATCTTCTAACCTTTCACTGCTCTTAGTCGTAATATCACCCATTGTCCCAAACGTGTAAGCATGCAGGGGAGATAGGTGTGCAGATATTTTGAGGTTGTCAGCAAACCAGGTGTAGCAGCATATGCCTAGCAAATTACACCCATCACCTGTATAAACTACTTTAATGACTTTTAGTAAAGCAAATCTTGTTTGTGTACCCAACAGGAGTGTGTGTGTGGGGGGGGGGTTGGGGTTCGAGTATTAAGTTGGCTTATAAAGGCGGCTGTTAATTGATAAAATTTTACAGTAATATTAATTTTCATTTTGATTTAATATAGAAGTAAACTTAAATTATCTTGCAAATTTTTGTAATTTTTTTTTCTATAAAACTTTATACCAAATTGTGTGTAAATTATCAGTTTTATTTGTTTGTTTTTTTTTTTGTTTTTTTGTGTGTATAGATTTTGTAATGCTGCATATTATATACTAGCAGAAATTTCCAGCTAGGACAAGACTGAAGAGATAACAATGATCCTCCCCCCAATACAAGTCCTACTATTTAACTCATAGTTGGTGGGGAAATGAATTAAGGTATTTGTATGTAAGTGAATTTAACGAAGCTGACTAGAATCTGAACTCTGCTCTTTGATTTCTCATTCTGAGCTGCTATCCTCTACACCACCCACACATTCCTGGGACAAGACTGGAAAAATAATATTTATTGTAACATGATGATCATATGCATGTATACCATTCTGATCTTTCCTCATAGCCAATAAACATTTATTATATCAGTGGAATGGTGATAGTTTATGTAAATATTTCACATACATGCTCTCTCTATCTCTATCTCTATCTCTCTATCTCTCTATATCTATCTATCTCTCTATCTCTCTATATCTATCTATCTCTCTATCTCTCTATATCTCTCTATATCT
>OZ010589.1:45713507-45731007 GCA_963932145.1 Acanthosepion lycidas | reverse complement strand
TATTTTAAAGTATTTTTATTACTTAATTTTTGTTTTATTACTTATTATTTTGGTTTCATATTCCTACATAGACAAGTATTAAGGGTTAAAGGTTATTTAGTGATTTATTTTTGGTTGGTCAAATAGCTTTTCAATAACTATTGTATATCGTTTGACATTAATTTTAATTACACTAGTAGCGAAGTATGTTTTGAGAGATAGTATTCCTAGAACCTATTCAGCCATTTTTGAATATCTGTGTACCAAAGATGTAACTTGGTAACCAATCAGTAGGATTGTTACTGTGAAGTAGTAAGAAGTCACAGTGAGTCATATCCACAAACAAGATAAAATTTTGCTTAAATCTTGAAGATTTGTTCATGGAAAGTATTTGAATAGTTAAGGCTTCCAGGATAATTCAATGTTCAATAATCAAAGCTTTAGACATGGCCAGAAATCAATTGAAAGTGAGACTTATGGAAATCTTTCAACAAACAGAGCTTGAAAATGCTGAATATTTGTAGACTGCTAATGAAGGAAACTGGCAATTGACAATGAAACAATTATAACATCTGGTGATTCTATGGCTTTTCCAGAATGTATACGTACTATAAGCAGCTTCCTAAAAATCCAAAATGTGTTTCAGCTTTAAATAACCCACAAAGGGTTGATAAGCCATAAAAAGCAAATCGATCAATAAACCAGAAAGTATCCAATCCTTTTGAATATTTTAACTACACTTTCTTCATGTTTTGTATAAGATTTTCTTTTTTTTTAAATATTGCCTTACCCAGATATACCATTCCCCATGTACATTCCATATTTAGCTCCTTGTGAGCTTTTGTTTATCCAAAACTAAAGTCACTGTTGAAAAGACTGTGGATGGAGTTACAACCGGTGCATATGTTATTACGCTGAATGCATACTGGGGGGGATATTATGATCAGTACATATTGGCGGAGGTGGTATTACAACTAGTGCATTTCAACAGGGTGTGTAAATATATATATATATATATATATATAGTTTTAAGGTATGCTATATTTATGGGATAAAGTGCTCAATATCAGAGATGGTGTATGTAAATATAAAAGTGAACATTGAAGTCAACACTAGAAGGCGACAGGCTGTTTCATGCTAGATACAATTGTCAGGTGGCCTGACGGATTGTGTCTAGCAAGAAACACCCTGTCACCTCTAAGTGTCGACTTCAATGTTCACTTACACACACACACACACACACACACACACACACACAGAGGGTGCGATGGATAAATTGTCGTCTGAATTATACAAAAATAACATTGACATCTCATTTTAACGTATATTTACTAAACTTACAAGTACAGCTTACACATTATGAAAAAGCTTTATCTTTGTAAAATGAGTGTGATCAGTTTCGACGTATGAGGATCTGACAGCTTATTGATTCCATTATGAAATGGTAACAATAACACTGTGCTTGCTCTCTCTCTCTCTCTCTCTCTATATATATATATATATATATATATATATATATATATATATATATATAGCAAACTTTAAACGTCTGTGTGTAAATCGACAAATTTATAATCTAATGATGAAAAATTGTTTATTTTGCACAATATCCATTTTTTTTCAACAAGCTGAATACATCAACCATGCTGAATATTAAGATACAAAGTTAAAGCATTATACAATGAAAATTTAAATCTGATAGTAACTATGAGTCAGCCATATTAACTCAGTCATGTGTGTTTGTGGAGACACACACACACACACACACACACACATATATATATATATATATATATATATATATATTATTATAATAATGGACTCTCTCATCGGTTCCGACGTATGAGGATCTGACAGCTTATTGATTCAGTTATGAAAGTTTGTGCGATAATCTTAAGTAGCATTTAAGACCCGTTAGTGATTTACAAAGGAGGCCACATATGGAGCAAGTGTGACGATTGTGAAATGATATCACTGTTAGATTGGGTGACCTTTTAGATCTTTCTCTTGCTTCTTGAAGAGGATTCAGACAAGCAGATTGAAAATTGCTGAGTCCACTAAAACTCGATTTCCATTCTACCCACTCCAAAGCTAAGCGCTCAAGGGTGTTATGTGGTATTGACTGCTGACAAGTTGCTTTTCAGCTTGTCTTTGTATCTTAGCCATGGGCCTCCTACATTCCTGTAGCCCTGATCTGACTGGCTGTACATTAGGATCTTGGGTATCATATATATATATATATATATATATATATATATATATATATATATATATATATATTCTTTGAGTTTGTTTATACTTTATAGTATTTGCATTAATATTAAGGATAATTATTAGCTTAATTAAGCTTTGAAAAATTACTGCAGTAGATTTTTGAAGACTGCTTTTATAAAAATTGGTAAAATCCTTTATATTGAATATTGCTGGCATATCTGATCTGGTGCTTCTGCTGTATATCAAGATTTTTGACAAAATTCAAAGAAGGTTCTGTAATGTAATTGGTTCTGCTATCACAACTTCTGTGACTTTCTCACTGTTGCAACCTGGCTTCCCTCTATATTTTCTATGAATATTTTCATGGCAACTGTTCTGATGAGCTTTTATCTTTAGTGCCTTGACTGCATAAATTTAAGCATGCTACGAGATTGAAAACTAGGCTTCACTGTTTTATTGAACTAGCTAGATGCAACCATCTCTTTTATTCTAAGTTTCTTGCCTGTGGGATTCCTTTTTGATTTCTTGCTTCCCTGCCAACTACAATCTTCAAAAATTTAAATTTAATGTCAATCACCATCTTGAATCCTGCTCCTTTATTGTACTTTCTTCACTTCTTATTCTCTTTCAATTTCTTTAACCCCCTGCATCTTAATAGCTTTATCATCTTGCTTGGGGTGAAATGATTAACAAAAAAATTTGAACTTATGCTCATATTATCAATTAAAAAAAATTTTTGTTTATTAGATTAATTAAATATTGAGCAAGTTTAAGATGACATATGAGATGTATATATTCCTTGAATGCTGCTTGTCATGATGGGGTCTTAATATTTGGTATATATTTTTAATATTGTGGGTAAAAAAAAAATCTGGTCTTGTGATTTTTTTTTTTTTTTTTTTTTTTTGCTCATCCATATTTCAGTTGTCCCATGGGACACTTGTAAACTGAAGCAGGCTTTTATCACATAGGGATAAAGGAAGATAATGTTTCCTGCATTATAAAAACATGGACACTGATGTGTGTGTATGTTTGTGAAGATTGGTAGATAGGCATTATGTTGATTAGAGGAGAAAACAACTCTTATGTTAATGTCTTACATGTGTTGACTGATTTAGTCCAACATGTATGATAAATTATTGATTGATATATTTTCCATTGATGAGTTTCTGTCCTGAAGGTCACTTTGAATGGCTGCCAGAAAAGCTAAATTTCAGTTATTAGTTTGTTAAAATAACCACAATTTTAACTATTATTACTATTACTGCTACTACTACTTCTTTTTCTTCATTTGATTTGTTGTATATACATTTTCTTCCAGGTCCCAAACAGAGACCTAAAGTCAGAAATGGCTTCATGACATTTTCCAAAGATTATTTTTATTAAAAAAAAAACAAAACAAAAATAACAAAAAAAAACTAGGATCACACTCATTTTACATAGATAAAGCTTTTCATAATGTATGAGCTGTACTTGTGAGTACAATTTTTTGTATTTCTTTAAGGCATGGTCTACCAAGAATCCCTTCAATGAGTCTGTCGGAACGTTTTCCAAGCAATCCAAGGGATCCAAATACAACTGGAATTGTTGATATCCTCATGTGTCACATTTTTGAGATTTCCATTTGAAGATCCTTGTATTTTGATAGTTTTTTTGAGGATCTCAATATGTTACAATCTGCAGGGACTGTTTTTATCACAATGTCTGGGTATTTAGCTTTGGTTTTTTTGTCTGTGTGTATTGTAAAGTCCCATAAGATTGTTACAGCTCCTATCTTTGTTACCATGTCTTGGTGGTGTTCATAACAGTTTCTTAAATTTTCCTTCCTGTAAAAGTTGCATATTTTTGCAGTGCAGATATTGGCCCAGTCTATATGTTTTTTATTTTCCAAGCACTATCAGCACATTGTGGCCATGTTCATAGTTGATATTATTGAGTGTTAGCTTTTCTTTTCATTATTACTATTAATAATGAACACAGCCACAATGTGCTGACCATGTTTGGAAAATAAAACATTCCTATAACTCTAGGTACATACATGAAACAATTCATACATTCAGTTAAAAGTAAAAACAAAATCATCTTTGATAATGGCCAAAAGTATAACCTGAAAGCACTGACATACAAAACATTTGGACAATTTCTACATAATTTACATCCAGAAAAGAAAATTATAACGCCAGAGAAATTAAATAAAAAAACTTAAATGAGGTACCTTGTCAGTTGTTTCTAATGAAACTTTGTGTGTGTATATAAATGTATGTATGTATGTATGTATGTATGTATGTATGTATGTATATGTATATATAATAAAAAGGCTTAAACACTAATATTCCATGGTTATAATTTATTACATTGGAATTGCAATTACGATTCAATTCATCAGACCTACAAATTTAAAATAAAGAATTGGATTGTAATTATAACCATGGAATATTAGTGTTTAAGCCTTTTTATTATATTCTTACTCTGTCCTGGACATGGATTTCTACCTGGATTCTATCCTCTTGGAATTTTTATATATCTATTATATATATATATATATCTATATATATATATATATCTATATATATATATATATATATGTGTGTGTGTATTTATATATTTTAGACATAGACATATATATATATATATATACACACACACACACACACACAGTGTAACCCGGATATAAGAGATTTTCTCTGGTCCCAAATTAGAGCCTGTGTTAATGTATATAAAATAGACCAAACCCGGATATAAGAGAAACCCAGATATAAGAGTCTTCTTCTCTGGTCCCGACAACTCTCTTATATTCGGGTTACACTATATATATATATATATATATATATATATATATATATATATATAAAATGAACTGTAGTGTACATTGAGCTCTCCCTGGATTTATATTCTCCTTGGAATTATCCCTCTCTGTCACAAACTGGTAAAATGTATAATTTTATATAAATTCTAATTCTCATTATTAACAGCAAATTACTATTGTAAAACTCCAAATCTTATTGATTTGGTTTGTTGTTCTGGTTGATGGCAGTTAACAGAAGTTTCTATGCAAGCAATCGATGTGTTTACTGCAGTTAGCACCAGGATGTTCTGACTGGGTCAGCGTGATAGCAGTGTTTGCTGCTGTGCTATTATAGGCGGCAACAGAAGACAAGGCTAGCAAATACAAATCAATAACTGCTTGTTGAATAGCTTTTTCTATATAAACTGTATGTCTATGTAATATTGAGAAGAACTGCTATTGAATTTGAAGTAATTTAATCTATTTTCTTTGAAATGTTATGCCATTCAAGCATGAATAGCCATGTAAAGAGTGAATATAAATATATATATATTATGAAATGGACAAAGTCCGACAATTATTTTAAGACATTTATGTCTATACATTCTTTTTTTATATATATATATATATATGACGGTTCTGTATAAGATACAGGTTTGATTCCTGTTGGAGGACAAAATTTTCTATTCAGGCTGGTAAATGTTGTTTAATATTGTTTATTATAAAACAGAGCAATTACTTAAATATTTGTATCTATAAAAAGAATGTAGAAACATAAAAATGTCTTAAAATATATATATATATATATATATATATATAATCTCTCTCTCTCATTTGTGTGTGTGTGTATATATATATATTACAAAAAACAAAATAGTTTCCATACCTGAGGATAACGGAAGACCTGTCTAAAGTATTTGCCTATTTAACGAAGACCTAATACAGTTTATAATTTTAAAAAGCGACATAACATTCAAGTGATTAGTGGGTTAATGCATCTTTAAAATTTAGTTAGCAAAGGAATTTTGCCATTTTATATCATTAACTTTACTAATTTACTTTTTGTATGAATGATTCATTGTAATATATATGTGTGTGTGTGTGCTAGACTCTCTTGGTTCTTAGAACAAACAACCAGGCAACCCACACACAATTATAGTGTTGAAGCCTTTTTGCAGAACCAATCACACTTTTTGGAAGAGGTGAATACAGAGACCTAGTGCACATTTTGCCACAAGGTCTCCAAATGACTCTCCACAGGTTTTGAATTCAGAGTTGCCCTATGCCTTGACTGATTGCCACCCAAGGCTATAGAACCCAGTCTGACCTGCTACTTACCCATAGCTGGTGGGGGAGAAGTGATGGATTCATTCCTTCTCCAAGAGTATTAGCATGTAAGCGAATATAATGACTCTGACTGGCTTTGATTCCTCTATCCAACCTGCAGTCCATTACTCCACCATGCATCCATATATATATATATATATATATATATATATATATATATATCTCCAAATATACCATCATTGTTTTCCACCTGAAGAAACGTTAATATTAATGTTGAAACAAAATGTACAGTTTTGTAGTAGTGGATATTTACATGTTCTAATGTAACAGTGCATAATTACACACACACGCACACACACACACAGGTATTGTAAAGTTAGCATATGCTGTTCCTAATTACTTTAGTGGCCTTTGTGAAGCCAGAGTACAAACGGATGACTTTGAAAAAGTATTTAATATAGATATTAATTAGTAAAAGTAATTTCTTTTTCTTCATGGTCACAGTTTTGCCTATTTTCTATAAAAAAAAACATCCACCCAAAATTACAATGTGAACTACAGTGATTGATTTTTGACTAACATTTAATACCCCTGTTTGACACAGTAATTCCTTTTTGACCCCAGACTGAAATATATATATGATTATAAATGATTAAATTAGGATTAAAAATCAAAATAACATTAAGATAAAAAAAATCAAAAAATCAATAAATATGTATGAATCATCAATTCAACATTCAAATTTTATCTTCAACACTTCTTGTTGAATTAGAGATGGTATTCCTATGCACTATGTAATGTTCTCTCTGTTCACACATACACACACATATATATATATATATATATATATATATATATATATATAATGTGTGTGTGTACAGATTTAAAAGGCTTGTTAATGAAATTTGAGGAATAAAAAGACAAAACGATAATGATATTGGCAATAAGATTGATGTTTATTATGTAATATTTTATTACCAGTTTCATTTTTTTGTATTTTTATTCCTCAAATTTTAACAGGCCTATTAAATCTACATATTATAAGAATACATAGACCATCTTTCATTTTAATTGTGTGTGTGTGTATATATATATATATATATATATATATATATATATATATATACACACACACTCACACCCTAACACATATAAAAAATAAATTCAGTTTAAAACAGTAAAATTTCAGCGTCCTCTCTCCTTCCTGTGCATATATGGTTGTATAAACTTAATTTTAGAAATACTAAATGATGAAAGACGTCACCTGAAAAAAGTTTTCCAATTTGTCATGTATTTTCCTACTGTATATACACACACTATATAAATATATATATATATATATATATATATATATATATATATATATATATATATATATAATTTGTGTGTGATTACCTGCAGTTTAAAAAAAAAAGAAATCTAAATGGTATATGGGTGAGGCTATACAGACCTAGTAATAGACCCAATCCAGCTGGGAAATGTTAGCCCCAATTTCAAACTGATCATTACGTATTTGTGTAATCACTGTTTTATATATATATATATATATATATGACGCATTTGGGGGAGGAGGTGCATAGTCAACATGTGATAATTTTGCAGCAATACATGCTTAAGTTTTGATCAACATTTCTTTTCATGGTTAGTCATAAGGAATTGTAAATGTAAAACTACTTTGCAAGGGGGTAACTGAATGAGGTGTGTGATATATATGTAAGATGAGACGGATGGAAGCGAAGGTTATGAGAATAAAGTGGATAGACAGCTATAGACTCTTGACTTGTATAGACAGGTGTGAATGTAGCATAGTGGTTGTGGCCAAGTACAAGTTCCACCTGAGGCTATAATGTTTGCTTTTGCACAAATACCTTTGGGAAACTATGAATCCAGCTTTCCCAACATCTCTGGGTTAATAGCAGGGCAACCAGTCTATGAGGAGGACAGAACTGAATGGAAAATCCATGGAGAAGAAAATCCTACCACTCTCTTTCTCAAGAAAGTTTACAGATCTTAAAAGGAAACTGTAAAGAGCCAGTACTAGGCCTAGAATCAAGTGGGAAGTGTTGACCCCCATTTTAAACTGCTCATTAAGTATTCATTGCTAAATATGATTTATCTATGTATGTAAACCTGACTATACAGCAGGTAGTACTGGATTGCATATTATCAGTGACCCGACATATATATATATATATATATATATATATATATATATATATATTATAATATAATAACAAAGGGATGCAATGCCTTTGAGGATGAATATCTCGGGTATGGTCAGATCAACCATGATCTGCTATGCTTGCAGTGTCTGCTGTACATGATTTGCCAACTCGGTCTGATTTGCTAACTAATATGCAGTCTTGGAAATGTGTTGTGTGTGTGTGTGTGACAGTGCATGCTGCTGTTGAGAGCAAGTTATGAAAACTATCTAAAAGGTCATCATAACAACCAAAAGCAAACCAACTATGCCAGCCTGCCTCATTGCCTTGCCAACAATACATGTGTTGTTTGCAACAAAGTTTGCAGATCATCATCTAGACTGAGAAGGCCCATGGTTGTACACAGGGGAGTTGTAGGTCATGCAAAACCAATCAGCCCAATCAAGTGCACAGTTTATCTGTCATATATGCCGGATACCTCTGAAAATGAATACTGGTATCAAGAGTCATCTTAGGGGCTATGGACACTCAAATGAGACTGAAGCCATTACAAGTGATGTGAATGGGTGGGTCTCATCTGAGTAAGATGTGGCAATCACCATATATATATATATATATATAAACATGCATGCATATATATATATGCATGCATGTTCAATTTTTAGGGGATTGTGTATGGAACGCTTTTTTAATAGCACTGTCCCCTGGTCAGACTTGATTCTGAACAATGATTGGTTAAATCTATTTTTTTATATGTATGTATGTATGTGTGTACATACACACACACACACATATATATATATATATGTGTGTACATATATATATATATATATATATATATATATATATATATATATATAAAAACACATACATAAATATGTAGTTAAGAACAATAAATAAAAAAATAAAAAAAAAACTTGAACAATTTTGTAAAAGATAATGACAGGAAGTTTGATATAAAATCAATTTTTCTTTAAAATATTAATTAAAGGATCCTCCTTGAATTTTACAATACTAATTTTTCCCCCCAAAGAATCTTCACTTTGCCTCTACAGTGGGAGTAGGGCCCTACAAAATTGTTCGCCCATGCTAAATGACTCCCACCTCTCTGGTCAATCCTACTTGTACTTTATGTAATTATTAAGCATGGATGTAAGCATCCATCAAATAACTAATTCAGCATGCTACCTGCAGAGGAAAACAATCAATTAAAATGAGATATTCTACATTTGTATTCTTTGACATATTATCTACCTATCTTAATTAAAAAATGAGAACAATTTATAAAAAAGTAACGACAACTGATTTCATTTAAAATTAACTTTCTTTAAAATCTTAATATTTTGTGTTGAAGGATCATTTTTTTGACTCCCTTTATAATATCATTAACCAAAAGGTATCCCTTGTCTCTTTTAGGGGGAGCAAGCCCCCTCAAATTGAAAATCCATGCCAATTCCCCATCAGCTATTTCACCACTTATGGCCTGTAGGGAATAGACCCTACTCCTTTTAATGCAGTGGGGAACTGGGTACTATATTTATAAGTATGACCCCAAATGTCTAGTCATGTACTGCTGTCCCCCATTCCTATCTTGGTTGGCATCATTTCTGCTTCTCACCATATTCCATGACCTTTGCAGTTATGTTTGGCTTCTTGCTTCACCTACTCTCAATTCTCTCCCTTCTTCAGGCATTTTTTTGCAGAGGAAAACAATAATTTAAAATAGGAACTTCTTCATCCATATTCTTTAACATAAGTGGAACATTTGTAAGCCATTATTAGTGTATTCCTTATTTAGTGCTCTTGGGACAAATTTTTGGTCCATGAAGTTGAATCATACTTGTATCATCCATACTCCAAATGTCTTTTGTTCAAAAGCCAATTTTAATAAAGAGTTGTATTCAAAAGTAATTTTCAGCTAAAAATTAAGCAAAATTAAAATTTTCTTAATTACAGTAATAAAATTGAAGAGCTTTTACATGCTTACTTCCCTTGAATCTCACTTGGCTAATTATTTCTGGTTAGATAGGATTAATGAAAAAAAAAAAAAAAAAGACATTGCCATACTAACTCTTTGAAGAAATATTGGGAAGTGTATGATACCAGTTATTGGTAGCAAAAAAATTAAAATGAAAAACTGTTTTAAATTCAATTGAAGCTGTTTATGTTCACCTTTCTATCTCGTTCCCAGATATCTTAGTGTCTTGTCATAGTATGCTGCAGTGGTTGTCTGTGAAAAGTGTGTGTGAACAAGCATTTTAGCACACCATTCTCTTCCTAATAACATTCCTTCCCAAGCAGTCATAACAGTGAAAGTTTTTTTTTGTGGGGTTTTAGAACAGGCACTGTGACCACAAATTATTGTTTGTTTGTTTTTGTTTTGCTTTTTTTTCCAAATATTCTTTCATAGATTAAGCACTCTAGATCACTAATAATTAGTTTTAACCCATGAAAATTCCATGATTTTCGAAATTTTTGAATCTTAACAATTAATGATTGAATAAGTTCATGGTGAGTTCTATGACAATAAAATATCCATAGAAATTCCCCCATCACATCATTAAATATTTGAACTCAACAACTTTAACAAAATATTGCAATAGCAATCATAAATATGTATTCTGGTTGTTATTTTAAGAACAAAGTAAAAATGAAAAGATTTGAAATTGACAACTTTTCACTGAAACAACCCTTATACACGAATATATTTCCCTTTTTCATTTTCTGACTGAAACTAAGTAGTGTTTTGATGTCTTTTGTCTTAAAATCAAAACGGATCATTTGTTAAACACTTCTTTCTTTCACTGAAACCAAGTAATGTCTCTGATATGTCTTTTCTTTTCACACAATCAATGGTCTATTATTAGGTATTGTCAGTGCATAACGGTCGTTCAAACTAATGAGGTGCGGGAACAGCACAATTATTATATAATAAAAAAAAATTATTCAATTTTATAAAAGTTAATAGGGGGTCAAGTTTGCTATTTAAACTTTGTAAATTGATCTCACTGTGGAAGACAAAACAAATATATTTTGATTTCTTAACATTTAAAAAGACAATTGTTTTTTTGTTTGTTTTGTTTTTTTTTTTTACTTTTGTTTTTTAATTTAGAATCGGGAGTGCTTAATTGATATTAATATATGAAAAAAGTACTCCAGATCATGAATTTCGTTTTTCAAATTTTTAAAAAATTTGAAAATGCTAAGTGGTATGAATGTAAGTTTCTTTTTTTTTTTTTTTTTTTTTTTTTTTTTTAATAGCTTTCATAGAGATCAATTTACAATGGATTTACATAGCAAACTGGAGAATGTGTCATTAACTTTTATAAAATTTAATTAAAAAAAAAAAAATTTTTTTCTTTGTTCTGGAGTGGTTAATGTATAGTATTATAAGAAAATTATTTTTGCTTGCAGTGTCTATTGTACAAGTTCACCAAGTTGTTTAGTCAACATTGACTAGAATCAATCAATAAATACTATTTAACAATATTTTAAAACAGTTTAGGTTTGAAAGTAACCTTTTTTTTTATAAATCTAAGTTTAATTTTAACCTTTTTTTTTTATAGTATGTGAATATTTTCAATGTACTTTGAATTATGGGATTTGTTTGTGGAATGTTGAGTCACTTGTTTGAGGATGTGTTGTTATTGATAATAGTGAAACATGGGAGGGGGAATTAATTCTCAAAACATTTCAAAGCATTATTAATTCATCATCCTCACCCTTCAGGGGTGTATATAATTGACCCAACTTGGGTTCTGCTCCCACCCACTCTCCTTTGTCCTCCCTCCCCATCATAGTTTTTTTTTTAATTTTCTTCCCACCATCTTCCTCCCAACCACAAAGTCTTGCTGAAATATACATTTGTCACTTTTGATAGATGTTTGGATATACCCATAGTGTAACTACTAATTACCTATTTATCAATATAACTATTTTAAGTTGAGAGGTTTGCTCCTACTAATTTTGTTAGAACAAAATTATATCCCTTGAAATATTAGTTGGAGTTTGTATTCCTCCCTTCGCTTTGGTCAGTACCACTTGGCTGTTAAACTAAGATATCCTTACTTTCACCAGTTTACACTAAACTAAAAATAGTCCTTTCCATTTTCCTCAGTCTCTATCCTTTAGCTTTTATTTTTAGTTTCATTTTGCCTTTGATCTCCTTCCCAACTCGACAGGGGAGAGGGAATAGTCAGCTTTACACACTCCTTATTATAAATTATAATAAGGAATGCAAATAACTGGTCAATATTTTTTAATCATTTCACCCCAAGCAAGGCAATAAAGCCACTAGGATGCAAGGAGTTACTGAGTATGAGAGAATATTAAAAAAAACAAACATTAAAGAACAAGAGCAATAAAAGAAGATTCAAGAAGATATGTAATTGCATTTAAATTTTTGAAGATCAAAGTTGACTGGGATGCAAGATGCCAGAAGAGTTCCACAAGCAAAAAGTGCAATAGAAGAAACTCTTAACATAGAACTGATGGTTATACTTAACTATTCCAATTGTAAAATGATGGTACCTTGCTGCCAACCTTATACTGCACTTAAATTCAAAGTCCAGGTACCATAGAGAAAAGTTCATCAGAAAAATTACCACAAAATTATAGAAAAGACATAGGGAATCTATCTTTCATACTGTGTACTTTGGGCCATACACTGTAAAGCATATCTTGATAAAATGTAATGAACTATGACCCAACTCTGATATTATCAAATAAATTAAAGGAATTATCCAACAAAACCCAATCAAAGACAACATTTCTTATGATTTCTTACAAGTTAAACTCCAAATATTCCTATATGTATACATACACACATATATTCTCTGTTGCAAATGTGTGGAACGGAATATACAGAATTCTTCTCTCTATAATAATGACAGTCAACCAATGCTGTGATGATGAAGCAGGATTCTCATCAGTAGTCTGGTTAATATTGCCTCTCTTGTCTATCCACTCCCACTTGCTGTTTTTTCTCCTCTTCCTGTTCCCCTTTTCCTCCTTCTCTCTGTTCCCCTTTTCCTCCTTCTCTCTGTTTCCCTTTTCCTCCTTCTCTCTGTTTCCCTTTTCCTCCTTCTCTCTGTTTCCCTTTTCCTCCTTCTCTCTGTTTCCCTTTTCCTCCTTCTCTCTGTTTCCCTTTTCCTCCTTCTCTCTGTTTCCCTTTTCCTCCTTCTCTCTGTTCCCCTTTTCCTCCTTCTCTCTGTTCCCCTTTTCCTCCTGTTCCCTTTTCCATCTTTTTTACCCTGTTCCCTTTTCCCTCTTTTTTACCCTGTTCCTCATTTCCCTCTTTTTTACCCTGTTCCTCATTTCCCTCTTTTTTACCCTGTTCCTCTTTTCCCTCTTTTTTACCCTGTTCCTCTTTTCCCTCTCTCCTCTCTCTCCTCCCCAGATTTGTTCAGTATGACACAAGGACAAATGTGACTATTAAAATTGTCAGTCTTCCAAATGGAGAGGTCCTGCCTACTAGAGACATCATCATCTAAATTCTGTTTTTTACCTGGACTTTATCATCAGCCCTGGTCTTCAAGGAGGAAATATGTAATTATTTCAACCACAAGGCAGACTTAATCTGTAATCTTTTCACTGTCTTTTTCTATCAATTTATTCCATGCCATGTTATTAACCACAAGGTTGTACAAGTCACTGTATACTATAGTATTTAATTACAGAATTTCAGATTAAATATATGAATGAAATTCTAAAATGTCCATGATAATGTTCATTCTCATTTTTTTTTTCCCATCATAGTTGCAATAATCAAATGTAAAGTTTAATTTTCACTTTAATATATAATTTCTTTGCAATTTGCTTAGAAAATTTGCTGAAATGGCTGTAATTGATGACAACAGTACATTGGGCATGTCTATAAAATTAAAAAGTACTCTTAGGTGACTAATACAGGGGGAGACTTAGTAATGGGTGTGGCATAATTTTCTTGATATTCAATAAACTGGGAGAGAGGTTTTAATAAAAGTTGGAAATGAAATAGTTATTTAAAGGGTAAAAATTTTAGATAAATAAATAAAAAAAAATACACACACACATATACACACACACACCAGTTGAAAGACAGGTTCTTGTCCAATCACTGAAGTTAAGCAACATTGGCCTTGGGAATACCCAGGTGCTGTAAGTTTCGATGTGGAGGTAGTGTAATGGATAATGGCTCAGAATTGGAAATTGGACAGCTGAGTTCCAATTCCAGTCAAGTTTGTTATATTTACTTACCCATAGGAAAGGTAGGAATCCACCATTTCCCCACCAGCTATGGGTTAATTAGTAGTACTTCTATTAGAAAATTACCCCCACCCAAATTCTTAAAATCCAAAAATATTTAAATGACCTTCAAAAGGTTGATAAACTATAAAAAACAAAAACAAACCATCTCTCTTTATATATAATCAAATGACCTCGGTGACCCTGTTTATATTTACACAAGTTCTATCTCTGATATTGAGCACTTTTACCTCTATGTATAGCATATGTTAAAACTATTGTTATCATTTATTATACATATTATGCAGGTTATTTTGGATAGTGGATATTATGGAGTTGGTATATAGTATTACATATCTGTTTTTATCAAACTATTTGGCACACTAACCAAAATTTTACCCCTCTTCTTGGTACAACACATAATAAAAAAAAAAATACCCTCTAATTTTTTAAAATAAAAAACATAGACATTAAAAATGAATATATGAGGCAAATATGCAATATAATTGGCCCTGCTCTGGCATCTCGTCTGCAGTCACTTTCTCACAGACACGCCGTCGCCTCTCTCTGTCTGTTCTACAAATACTTTCATGGCAATTGCTCTGAGAAGCTGTATTCGTTGGTTCCCATACTTCATGAGTTCAAGCGCCCTACGAGGCTGGCATCCCACTCTCACCCTTTCACTGTTGAAACTCCTAAATGTAGCCATCTCTTCTACTCCAATAGCTTCATATTTTGCACCTCTCACCTGTGGAACTCCCTTCCCCATTCCTGTTTCCCTAAGAGCTATAATCTCCAGCTATTCAAGTGTAATGTCAATCGACATCTCCAGTTGCCTTGATCTATCCACTACCCTTCTCCTCATTCTTTCTTCTATCACTCCTATCTGATCTTGCTCCAAATTTTCTCTAACCCCTTGCGTCCTAGTGACTTCTCGCCTTGCTTGGGGTGAAACACTTAAAAAAAAAAAAAAAAAAAAAAAAAAAAAGTTTAGATATAAAATCATATGCACAAATATTCCTGTAAAGAAATGTCTAAATCTACTAAAAACACACTTAAAAGCAAAATTATCTATTCCTACGCATAAAATCATAAAAATGTGCCATTTAATCACCAACCAATATTTTTTCACCTTTGATAACATTTTTTTATAGATTGAAATTTGGTTTACTGATTGGGTCTCCTCTCACTGGCCTTTCAGCTCATAGATGTATATAAATTTAGCAGGTTACTTAGAAAATTGTTTGAAATTACTTTAGCTGATAATCTTGCATTGTGCATGTCTGTTCTGCAGATTTTTCTTCTATTTTTTTTTTTTTTTTTTTTTTTTTTTAAACCTCTTTCCATTTCCTATCAGCAATAATAGCTGAAAAGAGTTTAAAGCGATCAAAGATAGAACAAGTGTCTTCTAAATATGGTTGCCCATCCTTGCATCCTCATCCAAGAATAAGAGCAATTGTTGAAAGATGTTCTTTTTATTGAGATTCTCTACTCATAGATTGCAAACTCATCTCCTCCACATTTTTCCCCTCACCAAGTTATTATCTTTTGCTTCCATTCTCTCTCTCTCTCTCTCTCTCTCTCTCTCTCTCTCTCTCTCTCTCTCTCTCTGGACTGAAGTTTAGTACATAATCAACTCACTGAATGACACATTGTCCACAATTGCTCATATAATTGTAAAAGCTCACAGCTCTCCTTAGCAACGAGTTCTCAGCATTTACTAAATAAAATGTGTGTCTATTGTAGTCTTTAAACAACAAATTCAGTCTTTTACTGATTTAGTTGATATATCTTTGATGCTTAGTGTGTTTTGTTTTCAAATTATGCTTAAAAGTATTTTTCTTTTTTTATTTAAAGAATTTGTTGGTAGTATGCAGAAAATGAAATCAGTTAACCAAGTTCGAGTTCTTGCTTTGTTGCATTTCTTTTCGCGCAAATGTCCTTTGAAAAGGATTGAATCCAAGTCTTCCCCTACTAGTAGGGTAGATTGGGCTTTCTGACTTTGGATGGCAGCCAGTTCAGGAAAAGTACAACTTAGAATTTAAAAAACATGGAGAAGACATGGCAATTCATAGATAATAATAAAAAAATGAATTTCTGGAGAGCTATAATTAAATGAAAATTATTAATTATTAATAATGAAAAAACAAAGGAAAAAAGACAAACTTTGAACAGATTTATCTCATTCTATTGAAAATCTGCCTGATCTTGTATGGCATGTGCACACCTCTCTATCTCACTATTTATATCTCACTGTCTCTCATATGTGTGTGTGTGTGAATTAAAACAAGTGGAAAAACTATTCTTAGCTAATGCTTTTAATTCTCTGAGGTACTTTAATGAGGCAGATATAGGATTTATTTTGTTGCACGTGTTTATAAAGAAGAGTAAGGATGTCATTGGTTTATCAAGGCTTTTACATTTGAGAATGTTCATGAATATTCATCAGGTGGTTGAAAGGTCAGTCAAAACATATGGAGGACACAAAGTGCCATAATTCAGAGTCTGGTAAGGCAAAAGTAAGCAAATAATATTAAAGAAATTTTTTTTTTTTTTTTTTTTTTTTTTTTTTAGTTTTAATCTAAATTTTGATCTAAAACATGTTACACTTATCAAAAGAGAAAGCAATTTACTTAGAAGGAAAATTCTCGAGAGTGCCGCTATCAATTTATGAAAATATAAATCTATGCATTGGTTTCTTTCCAAGGTTCTCTTTCCTGAAAAAATTACTTTTCCAAGCCAACAACCACAAAAGTATTAAAAAATCAAAAGAAAATGTTCAAATCCATTACCTCATGCTTTTGAAAATATATAGAACATATGTTTATTCCAAACCATAACAAACTAA
>OZ010589.1:45706007-45708507 GCA_963932145.1 Acanthosepion lycidas | reverse complement strand
GATTTAAAAAAAAAAAAAAAAAAAAAAGAAATGATGCCTTTATTATATATATTATTAATCTTTACAGAAGTCAAAAGAGCAAACCATTCTTTCTCAAGAAGACATGGAAATCCATAGACAATAAAAGAATCTGAACAGCCTTAGGATATAGCATTAAAAAAAGTAGTTATTTATGGATGTGCAGGTGGTACAATGGATAGTGGCTCAGGATAATAAATTGGAGAGCAGGGTTCAAATTCCAATTGAGTTAATTGCATTCACTTATGCACAAATACCCTTGGAAGGTATGAATCCATATGTTCTCCCCCCGGATATGGGTTAAATAGTAGTAGTAGAGCAGACTGGGATCTTTAGCTGTAGTTGGCAACCTGTCTAGGAAAAGGACAACTCTTGATTCAAAACTGGTTGAGTATGGGTCTACCAACTCCATCTTGTAAAACTTACTACTTTCTATAAAAACCACAACAGTAATGCCTAGTGTGCTGAGAGCTATGGCCTCATTTTCCTCAGGGGGTCTATGAGACCTGAGTGTGTAATGTATTATTATTTATGTAAGGGTGTATCAAAAGTATTTTTTATAAATATAGAAACTTTCAATGTTCTTCTAAAAGTTTTTGTAGGCTTCCAAATTGGTTCTTCACTACTTTGCATTTTAAAATATCATAATTGACAACAGATGGTCATCCACTTTTAAACTTTATTTTAAAGGAGCAGTCATTACTCTTAAAGTGCTTAAACCCGTTTTGGACAGTCTCATCAGATATTGTTTCATTTCTTTTACTTCACACATTCTGCAATAATCTTCAGTAGCTCTTGGGGCCCAGTTTAAAACAATGCCTTAAAACTGGCAGGATGTCAATGTTTGTATCAGCTGTCTTAAATTTTTTTATAATAGATAATTAATTTGTTATCTTTATTCAGGTGAATTGGAGTAGGAGAAATACACTACTCCAACTGACCTGAATAGAAAATCAAATTAATTATCTACTATAAAAAATTTAAGACTGCTAACCTTATCCTCAAAAATAACAACATACAAGCTAAGTCAAAATTACAATGAATAAACATTATCTATGAGTTCAAATGCCCCTTAAGGAACTGTGTTTCTGATCAAACTGAACTCATAAATAATTACATCGGTCACACAACTACATGCCTATCCAGATGCCTTACGTTACACCTATCTGACCAGAGATCTATTAGACCCCATTTAAACACACACAAACCTACCAGACTCCATTCGAAACATACTAATAAAAAACAGAAACATAATAACCTCATCCACCTGTAAAAAAGATTAAAACTAATGGAAGCCCTAATAATAAAAAGAAAAAGCCAACTCTTAACAATATTAACTACGAGCTAGGGCACAATGTGCTAACCATGTTCGGAAAATAGAACATCTCTATAACACACTAAAAACATGCACATAATGCACGCACTTAACTAAACTGAAAAAATAGAATCATCCTTGATAATTAAAGTTAGGATGCTTGTCTCTGTTGTTAGTTGCATAATTAAAAGAAAAAACTTGTGGTTCCAATGAATGATTAAGGGTAGCTGAACAAATGGTAATAGCAACTACAAAAAATACCTGCAATAGGATAGATGCTGCACAACTCCATCCTGTCTGGACATCTCTGCTCCAAAGAAAAATATATGACAAAAGAAAGGTAATTTATTTAGTAAAAAAACAAAAATCCTTTTTTTTTTAATGCCTCAACTTGCTATTATGTTGTAAACGTAATCAACTTGGTTTGTTTTCCTTGATTTGAATTCTTAAGCGTTTCGAGTTTCTTTGCACTGTTTTTACTCAAATTAAGGAGCGACCAAGACTAGCAACTGCTAGTCGAAATATTTCCATAAAAATAAATCAGTTTTTTCTTTTAATCATCCTTGATAATGGCTAAAAGTATAGCCAAAAGCACTCAGAACTATAGAACGTTTGAACAGTCTTTACACACTCTGTGTCCCCAAAAAAGAAAGCTCTTGTTTGAACACGAGAAAAATTTAATAAAAATCTTAACCATAGTACCTTGTCTGTCGTTTTTAATGAAACATGCACATATATAATTGTTGGTGGAACTTGTTGCCGAGTATGAGAATGCTCCTCAACATTACTTTCTGTGTGAAATTATTCCTATGTCGGATCTGAAGAGACATCTGTAGCCACCACATGGTAGGGTAGGAGAATTCTGGCTTTTCTTTCAGTTCTCTTCATCTCTTCCATTTGTCTTCTGGTGTTTTCAAAGGATATTGTTTTTTTTCATGGACTGCTCTTCTCCAATTGGTTCTCTTTGCAGCTTCCATCGCCCAATTGACCGGATCGATTTTTGTCCTCAGCAAGGTGTTTTTGAACTGATCCTTGGATCGACAAAGTGGTGCTCCATGTGGTCTTTTGCCAGATGCAAGCTCTGAGAAGAGGACTTGTTTATATATATATATATATATATATATATATATATATATGGTTGGTGCAAAAATGTCGGTTTTTGACGTA
>OZ010589.1:45698507-45701007 GCA_963932145.1 Acanthosepion lycidas | reverse complement strand
CTTTCATTATGTTTGGATAAAAAATTGTGCAGATAGGAAAAATTTTGTTTGAAAGCACAAATTTTACCTTTGACTGACCGACTGCTCTTCATGGTCAAGAAAGTAGCTCCCTTTGCTCTGATGGATGCAAGTTCGATTTCTGCGTTAAAATGCATATAAATATGTCTTACAAAATGTATACAAACACTCCTTGTTCCCACCCACTAAAATTAGACTATTTTGCATAAACTTCTATCTTACATGACACAAGTAACTTTTTATGACCACTATGGTAACATATGCACAGAAACTAACAGTCGAGCAATGTCTTCATCCCTCTGACCTATTCTACAAAATGTTTAATAATTTCTCCCAAGCCCCTCAAATATGTCCATTATATCAATGACATCTTCATATTAGCTAAAAGCATAGCTAAAATTAAAAAAAAAAAAAACCTGAAAGAAAATTTTGAGACGCTTATAGACTCTATATTTATAATAAAATCCTTTTCAAGATTTTAGTTGGTGCCAACAGCCACAAATTTAGCACTTCTCTTTATAAAAAAAAATACACGCTCACAGAAACTTGTCTACTGAACTACAAAAGTGAATGATGCAAAAATAGATGTTATAAAAAACAGAATTTACTAAACCAAAAACTCAATATCCTGCAGTCTGTTAGAGTAGCTTGCTTGCCCTATGGTGTAGTACACTAAGAAAAAGATATATATATATATATATATATATATATATATATATATATATATATATATATATATAAAATTCCACTTTTTGTAGCATTTACTTTTAAAAAGTGCTCAATACAAAGTAGAGAAATATGACTTATTTTTATTAGAGATTATAATAATATGTTGAAATCGTTACGCAATACTATGATTGTACTTCTTCAGACAATGGTAATGATGGCTTGTCTATGTTCCGGTTTATCATAATATGAAAAAAAAAATAACTCGCCCACTTCCACTCTCTGAGCTTACTTTTCTATTTAGTGCAGATCTGACATTTAATTGGTGAATCAAGACATACCCACAAGTCTATTTTTAATTCTGACCTTATATTCCCCTCACTTTAACTTTCAGAAAAGAAGTAACACTTTGTTTTTAAATTTCCTTAGAAAATTATTCAATCACCAGTTACTTACCATCACCTGAAGTACAATTACAGTATTGAAACATGAAAGATTTTGAGTAGCGATTTCAACATGTTTTTATTATAAACTCTTATAATAAAAATAATGTGTGTGTATATATATATATATATATATATATATATATATATATACACACACACACACACACACACGTTATTTTTTCTTAGAGCGTTTAAAAGATTTACCAATTAAAATTATATCATTGAAGCTTCATATTTAATCAAGAAAATAATATATATATATACCCAAGTATAGGGTTGGTGTATACGGAATAAATTCCAATAACCAACAATTACTGTTAAGAGTGCTCAATACATAGTAGAGCAGATATAATTATATTTAAAAATTATAACGTAAATGTTATAAAATCACTACAAAAATAGCCATTTTGTTTCAACACCTCCAGTGTCTTATCAAGTGATGATGTTGAATGTAGAATAAATGGTTTTAAAGGTTTCAAATTAATTAACGATCCTTCGCAAGTGAAAACACTGTTACATAAGCTAAAATGACCAATCAAAACACAAATATACGAGAAATTTTTTAAATAAATAATTATATATATATATATATATATATTTTATTTATTATTTCCTTTTTTTTTTCTTAGAGTACCACACAATAGTGTATTGGTCAGCAAGCTAGTCTCACAGACCATTACTGCAAGGTATTGAGTCCATTCTTCACTATGTTCCCTTTATTCTTTGCTTTGTGGCAGATTAAACTAAATACTAATAACAATATATCTTTATGTTGACCTCAGTTTTTAGTATTACTGTTTTTGTTTTTCAGAAAAATATTTGTAGATTTCTACATAAATTTACCAGACAAAATTATATCATTGAAGCTTCTTGTTTAATTAATAACAATTGAGGAGGTGCTTAATAGTTCCTATTCTGATCAAAAAGGATTCATTAAAAAAAAAAAATTGCTTGGTTATTTAGTCAGATTTTGGAGATTGTGTTGAGCTCAGAACTTTTCAGCACCGCTTCATATATATGTGTGCATTTCACCCTAATTCTAGACCAGTATTCCTCAAATGGCAGGTAGAAATGAGCAATGTGACCCGGAACTGTAAGAACTGTAAGAACCACTCTTCTAGGTGAAAAAGGACCAAATGTTATTGCTAATATACATTGCCATTTACAAAGATGTCACAGGCAATAGAAAAACAGGAATTCGCCAGTTTTGATGTACCAAATTTACAGACTTATTAATTATACAGTTTAGTTTCTTATTAAAATATACATGAAATTAATGATAATAAAGGGTGTTTCATTAAGATGGATCAAAGTCAGCAGTAAATAAAACAGTGTTATTGGTGAAAATTTATTTCTCTATTGGATCATGT
>OZ010589.1:45586007-45693507 GCA_963932145.1 Acanthosepion lycidas | reverse complement strand
ACACAACAATCCTTGAAAATGAATGTAGCAACATTCAGAAGTACTTGGTGAAAAAAAAAAAATATAAAATAAAAATTAATATGAATTTTGGCAAATTTAGCAATAACATGAAAAAACTTATTCAGAAATTTTAAAGATTTAATAAAAATAACTGAGACAAAAGTTGTTCATATTATTTAACAAAAAAAAAAATAAATAAATAAAATAAAATCTTGTTTTTATATATATATATATATATATATATATATATATATATGTGTGTGTGTGTGCACTTTTTATAGTACACAGATACTACACACTCTCTTCCTACCTAGAAGTGTTAAGTATTACATGAAGAATGCACTCCCTGGGGCTCAAACACATATTGATTTTTCCTCCATCCCCACCCTGGACAGCTGGGGAGTAACACTTTGATTTTAGGTAGATTACTTACTTTGATCTTAGATATAACTGATTTCATCAGATTTGATGGGTACTATGCTAGTGGGATAATAATGGCATTGGTAACTCAAATGAGTGAATTGTTCTTAGTTCCACTCTGTGAATGATGTATATATTTGGTTTAGTTTTTCATATTGGCATTTCTTTTAACAAGATATGCAAATATAATATTTATTGATATTAAAAACAACAAAAAATATAAATTCATATAGTTTTAATATACTTTGCATCTTCATGATATCCAGAAAAGATGTCAGATCATTGACCATAGCAGTCACTAGGTCAAAATAATTATGTTTATCAATACCACTTAATAAAAAAAAAAAAAATAGGTTAGATATTTTGAATTAGGATGAAATATTCTATTTTCTTTAAATACGTATTTTATTCTGGTCCCTGAAAAATATTTCATCCATGATTATTATCGATTTGTACATAATTTATCAACGTAAATGTTTTTATTCCCACCTTAAATTTTGTACTTGAAGGTCAGTCATTTGTTATTTTTAGAGGCACTGAGATCGTTAGCTGCAATTGAATTCACCCAGATATGGTATGTACACAATGTTAACTATTTAGATGTATTTGTCATTGGACTCTAGTTTTCAATGTTCTCTGTTAACATCAGGCTCAGTGTCTGATCACTTTGACTCTCTCCTCTCTTTCGCCCAGTCTTCTCTTTCTGCTACGGTATTTGATAATTAACATCTGTTGTTGAGTCAGACATGTTTCTAAGGCTAGCTACACTGAACAGAGGTTCAGGCAAGCAGCCTTTTTTCTTTTTTTTCTTTTCTGATTCATTTTTTATTCTATGATCTACACTGATTGCTAAGTTTATTAAAAAGATTTGTTTACAATTGGATTCGGTATCATTCTATTTAATCCGGGTATAAGCACAAATGATACCTTTTTTTCTTTTTCAGTTTTTAGAAAGTAGACTTTTTAAGCGTTCTGTTGAATTAGCTCCATTTCGTCAATATCAAGGAAAATGAACGTGTCTTCTATTTCATCTACACTTTTAAAAATCAAGTTATTTAAATGTTTATCAGATAAAATAATTACTTCTATTTGTAAAGGTATAAATATTCAGTTACTTCTAGTTGCTGTTGCATATGCTATATTACAATGTGATTAATTTTTTTTTTTTTTTTCTTAAAGATGAGATAAGTAAAATTCTATATTTGAATAATAGAATATTTTAGTTTTTTTTTTTTGTTTTTTTTCATGTATTGAAAATAAAATAACTTTTTCTATATATAGAATGATATAAAATATTGCCAATAAAAATTTTATATTATTATTATTAATAGTAATAATAATTTTCTATTTATACATCCAATTGTTGAGTGAAATTCAGAGCCAACTTCTGATGCATCTTAGAATGGCACACAGGGTTCTACCCTATTCTTTCTACCTAATGCTAGCAAGTGTTTACAGCTTATGCTGCGGCATCTGTTTCCATATAAGGGACTCTGTTCTCTAATCATTGCTTTGCTATGAGAATGCTGTTGAAGGCTGACTGAAAAAGCAAAGGAGGGAGAGAAAAAAATCAATAACCAGTGATCTGCCTCGCTACAGTGGAAGGCTGGCTATGTTGATGTTATGGTAACAACTGGTGGAATATTCACATGATTTGATCATCCCTGCACCGGCTGCAGCAGCAGCAGCAAGCTTTGTCAGATTGCTGGCATCTTGCTTGTCCCTGGAAAGAAACAGTTTTCATTGATTATTCAAATGGCAAACCTGATTATGTGTAGGACTATTCATTTGTAGTCAGCTGGAAGTCTTAGTTAACCATTTTCCTCCCTTTTTTTTCCCTAAACTATTGATAATATTTCAAGGCTGACTTAAATTTATTTTTAGATCTACTGTGTGCAAAATTTTTCTGTCCACTGAAGAAGAATTGACCTTATTAGAGACTTGATAAGAATTTCATAGTAATCAATCGGCTATGTCCTCATCATTGTCCAATCAGAAGCCAGATAGGTAGTATCTGCTGACTGGTTTTATTCATCTAGTCATAGTCATAATGTCGACATAACAGCAGAAGAAGTGCAGGGAAAACAGCGCTAAAGGCGCGGGAGGCAGGATGGTAAGCTCTTCCTTTAAGTTTTTCTTCTTTTATTCAGGAAAACAAACTTAGAATCATTTAAATGAAACATTTCATTTATTTTTAGGCTTTTTCATTGAAATCTACTATGTTTTATATTCAAAATTCTTTCATACAATGTTATTTTTTTCTCATTCATCTTGAAGAATGAATCAAGGAAACCTGATGATATTCCTTTCTCTATGACTATTTTTTTTTTCTTCGTTCACAATGCATTGAACTTGATAGATAACTTTTATTGAAATTTAAGATCTTATTTGAACAGAGCTGGATTTTTCTTTAAAATTAATCTATGAATGATGGTGAATATTTTAACACTTGTTGTTCTCTGACCAATTTTTTTCTTCATTTTCTTTTTTTGTTTGTTTATTCCTTCATTTTTTTTTTTCTTTTTTTTTTTTGGCTTCTTTTTTTTTGGCTTTTATCTATCTTCATCTTTTTTTTTTCTTTGCATTTCACTCTTTAATTATCTTTTATCTAATTTTCTTCACTCTGAGCCATTTCTTAAACCTGGCTCATGTCTTAAATGCATTGCTAGTTGGTTTCTACATCACCTTTTTCTTTTTGATCCATTCTTTTTCATTATTTGCTAATTATTTTAGAAGATTAAATATCTGTTCAAAATTTAAAGCTTTAGAAAAAAAAAAATGAATTCAACCTTGAATTTAACCTATCACTAATTTTTTTATTTTGTGTGTGTGTGTGTGTGTGTGTGTGTGTATTTTGCTTTATCTTAACATGACGTTCTCTTGCATTGGATGTGTGCTCATATCCATCATCAAGAAATACTATGTTGACTCATGCAACAATGTATCTTGTCTATCAAACGCATTAAGCCTTAATTTACCCCAAGAAACCCCCATTACTAGATTTAATGCATGATTGAATTGTTAGCTGATAAAATGGAAATCTGTTCAAAGAAATTGTTCTGCATACCAACTTGATGATGAATAACACATATTTTATCCTTTAAGCCGAGATGTACTTCAATTTGTATTCTCTCATTTCATTAAGCTTTGTCAAAAAAATGTCAATTTTCTTTTTCTTTCTGTTTTTCTCTTCTTGCCAAAAAATAAAAAAGGGTTAATTTTGCCATAGTAAAATAATCAACTAATCTATTTCTTTTGATACAAGAATATTGCTTTCATGCAGAATTTTGATCTTAAGCTCAATGTTTTTTTTTTGGGTTTTTTTTTTTTTTTTTTTTTTTATGTACTTTGTTCTTTTTTGTTTTTTTTGGCTGATGAACCACATATAAACATGACTGAAATATTAAAAAAAAAAACAAAAAAAACCCCTATTTGTTCTTCAAAAAAATGTATGCTCTCTCTCTCTCTCTCTCTCTCTCTCTCATATATAAGTTGAAAAATGTGGATTAAGTCTTACAGAAGTAAAAATTAAGTAGTAAAATATTAATTTGGTATGTTTCATTATTTATGTAGCTTCATCAGAAATATTTTGAAAATTCAAAAACACTCCTGATGATGCTAAAACATTAAATTTATAAAAGATTTTCTGATTTGCTTCTTATTTAATCATGTATATGTGAAATGTGTGACATCACTTGTTTGCAATGTTAAGATGATGAATTAGAAATAGGAAGAAGTCCTTTTTAACAACGCATCATTGTGATATATTTAATGAATATTCTAATGTTTCAAAACATAGTTAATTTGATCACATATTAGCAGGCATAACATTTTCTTATTATTTTAGACAATTTTATACTAACCTGTTGACAAGAAAAATATTCAAATATCTGTGCTCTGCTTTAGATGTTGGAAGCCATTTTAGTTTATGATGACAAATTGGAAGAGAAAAAATAGGAAGCATTATTTATTGAAATTGTTTATATTTACCTGTTTAATTAAACTTAATTATCAAAATTGGTCATGCAGATTTTTAAGTTTTTAGATGGGCAAATTTTATTAAATAATTTGTCCACTTTTGAATCTTGAATACTTTTTTTCATTGCATCTTTTCAACTCTACATAAAAAGAAAAATATTGATTATAGTCTGTGTTATTGCTATGTTGAATATATGAATACCTACTCCATTAGTACCTGTTTAATATTATCACCTACTATGAATAAATTGCCATTTGAGTGTATATTAAATGTGTAATGATGTAATTGTAAGTGCTTATGATTGTGTATGTTGATACTATAGTATATCAGTTATAAACACTGAAGTTTTAATACAAATTCAAGGTATTTATTAGGCTTTAACCCTTTAGGCTAGAATAGCCAGTATACCGGTTGCTGTGTGAAACTACATATACGATACTGATCAGGGTTTAAAGGGCTAAATTGATAAAATGATGAAATTTTATTATTGGACATTTTTTAATCTCTTTTAAAGATGAAAAGATATTTTATTTATTATAATCATCCACCAGGATATTGGAAAAGAGATTGTTGTTTTTTTTAATTAAGAAATTAATCATTAATGTTGAAATTAATACTGTGTCTTGATCTTTAAAGCATATACATTTGAAGTGTGTTTGATATCTTGAATATTGCAAAACATTAAAAAGCGTTTGTTTGTTTTTTGTTCTAATTGTCAATATTAATTTAGTCAATCCACTTGATTAATGTAAAAAAAAAAAAAAAAAAAAATATGAAAAATATTTAAAAAGAAATATCTGGAAAAAAATTTAAATGAAATGCCAATCGCCATCTTCTGTCTTCCTAAGAACAAGCTTCTAATTTTTTTTTCTGTCTTCTCCTCACTAATGTCTTCTAATTCTCTTTCACTCCCAGTAACCCCTTGCATCTTAGTGGCATTATCACCTTGCTTGGGGTGAAACAATTAAAAGAAATTGGTTTAAAAATTTCAGTGACCTTTTAGTAAAATGTAAAAACATTAATTTCTCTCAGTTTAAATTGACATTAAATCATTTTTGTCTCATTGTAAATATGTGAGAATATTTTCTTTTTAATCGGGGAATAGTGTATTGATTCTATGGCATTGCTGCAGTACTCTCTAATATAGTATTTAGACATTAAAATGTCCCAATAAAAATAAAGATTTTAAAAAAATCTGATATTAAGAATATGCAATATAAATATTTGTTCTAGATTTTTTCATGCTGTCTAACTTTTTCTCCTCACATTGCTCTCAAATAAATATATCATTACTTTGTATATAAATAAATAATAATTCAATATAAACACATATGTACAGATATTCTTATACTGCAGGAAGAATTATTGTTTTGGTCTGCTTTGTTGATGGGGAAAATTGTATATTTCTCAATGAAGCTGAAGGTTGGCATTTAACTATAGATAAATTTTCTCATTTTAAAATGTTGATCTTTAAAGCACATATATACTCCCCACTTTAGGAAATGAAAAATAAATTACAATCATTATGTCTGCTTATTTTTATCATAATCCTTTCATATTCACAAATATTTTTCCGTATATTACAATTAAGTAATGGATAGCTAAACATAGTTTTTTGCATTACCAGTTGCACCCCCAATGATGATCTTAGAAAGAAATGGAAAGTACTTGGGAAATAAGTGATTCTCACTGTTACAGTTTCTTGCCTTATTCAGTTGTAATATATGGAAAAATATTTGTGAAGATGAAAGGATTATGATAAAAATAAGCAGATGTAATGTTTGTAATTTATTCAATCAGACATTATATATATATATATATATATATATATATATATATATATATATATATAAGAGAGAGAGAGAGAAAATACTGGAAAATATTATACAAAACAATATAATTATTATTTTTTTTTTTTTTTTTTTTTTTCCTCCCTTTCTTGGTTAGGCTGAAAACTTTTCAGCCCTCACTCTATGCAAAAATATTTTATAATATATTTTAGTAGATGGAACAAATGTAAAACTAATGAAAAAAAATAGGAATTTTTTAAAATGAAAATTTTTGTAGGAGTGTTGCTTTTGAAATACATTGAAGAACTCTTTCGATTCAATTTGAAAATGAAGCGTCTGTTGCTGTAGAACTATAGAAATAAAATTACTGTTTAAGAATCCCATGAATGTTCAGTACCTCTTAAAGTTTTTTTTTTTTTTTTTTTTTTTAACCATTCTAGTATTTAGAATTTAGGCACATCAAGAAATGAACAAATTGAATTCTCTACTCCCTCTCTTCTTGTCACCCCTACCCCAACTTCCATCAACTTAGCTCATCCCATTGTGATGTTTTTCATTGCCAGATTAAATTTAGCCTAATTTCAATAAAATTGTTTTGTCGATGCAGCCAAGCAGTTTTTTCTTTAAAATTCTTTTTTTTTTTTTTTTTTTTTTTTTTCCCCCCAAAATTAATTTCTTAACATTTTCATTTGGCCATCATCATCTTTGGTAGAATAAATCTAAATTAATATTTAACAAAAGATTAAATGGAAAGAAAACCATGTTTCTCAAATAAAAAAAAAAAAATAAAAAAAATTGTAAATTTAATTTTAATAGTAAAGCCCAATTTTTAATTCTCTTTAGCAGTTTTTTAGAAAACAGAATGTAGATTTTTTTTTTTTTTATCAATCAATTGGTTGAGATTTCAATCCAAGTTAAATATTTCTTGCATCATTTGAAAATCATTTCAATTTTCAATCCAACCAATCAAATGTTATATTTTATGCTTTAAATTATATTTCCATTAATTTCCAACAGGTTCTCCTCATGTTTTTTATTTAATGTTCTTTCTAAATGTCTAATTTTCAAATTTTTCTAATTAAATGGTTTTTGTAATTTTTTTTTTTTTTTTTTTTTAAATTTATCCCAATTATTGTTTAAATGAAACTTGGTAAACATGAGTCATGGCTAATTATCAATTTAATTAGAAATACTCATTAACATTTCTTATGGAGTCAAACTGTGGTTTTAAATTCAATCATTTCTGTTTCTAAAACGTAAAAACATTCACTGAATATTTACTTATATATATGTTAAATGAAATTAACCTTAACTTTTATAATCATTTCAAGGATTTTAACTGGACATAACTGTATACTATAAATGTTTTAATGATTTCAGTAATTTTGCAAGTTTGTTTCAAAGCTGTATACAGATTAATTGTCATTAGTAAGCTGAGAAATAGCAAGCAGCTACTGCTGCTTGCTTGGCATAGATTTTAGGACAATATAGCACTGCGGCAAAAAGATGCTCCTGCTACTGTAGTTTTGCAGCCTGAGCTAGGCTCTCAGAAGAAGCTAGAAATAAAGAATGAAATAATACAATATATATATATATATATATATATATATATATATATATATATATATATAAGTGTGTGTGTGTAACATGTCAACCAAAGTATGTTATCTTGATTCTAGATAATTATTTAGCTTATTAACAAGCATATCTATTTTATAAGAAGACCTTTTATTCCTTCATTTTTCTAGAACATTTACCTGATGAATATTATTCAGTATTGTTTATAAAAGCAACAATTTGTTTATTTTTCATTTTAAATTGTAGTTAGTAGTTTTTTTTTTTTTTGCTTTTTTATAATTTAATCATGAGTCAAAGCAATATATTCCAGTTTTGTTTCTTTTAAATTTTTTTTTCTAGAAATTGTTCTAAATGACCATACCTCTTTTATTTAACTGTCTAATAATTACATCGTAAAACATAGCTTAAGAATGTTGCCTCTTTTCCAAATTATTTTATAATTTGGTCTATCATCATATATATTTAATTAATATTATTTTTTATACTTAGCTTAGGTCTTTCTTTATTTTTACTTTTTTAACCTTGTGGAGCTAAATAAATAAATTTTCCTAATGGCTACTAATTTATTATTTTATTGTTGTTATTATAATTATTATTATTCATAATTTTCTTAATAAAAAATATGCCAATTTGTTTCTTTTATTTTAAAGCATAGTCAGTAATTGTTTATAATTTTTAAAAAAATTTTTAATTCATTATTAATAATATTTAAGGCATTGTCAAACTTATATAAAGCATTTTTAATAATTTTTTAAAAATAATTTCTTTTCATAATTTTGATTTATGTTCTACCAAGATAATATTTGAAAATACATTCTGCTTTTAAAAAAAAATATTCCAACCAGGGATAATGGTAATTTCTGGTTCACGTTATTTTCAATTTTTTGCGAAAAAAAAAAAAAAAAAAAAATAATAAATAAATTTATCAACCATTCTCCTAACAACTAAACTACTAATACAACAGGTCAACAGAATTAGTTTTAAGTTTATTTTATTTATTAACCTTTTTTAGAGTTGGCTATAGTGTTATTGACATTATTTTCTAAAAGGTAGATGTACTGTGCTAAACTTTTAGTAAGTTCTAATGAAAAACTCTACTACATAAGGTGTAGTATTTCTTACTTGGAGTGTGAGTTGACCTGAACCAACTGAAAATAGGTATGTTTCTTCTGCTACTTCTAACTATACTAGTGTCTTCCACCTTTCTTACTCCCTTTTCTTCTTTCATCTAAGCATCAGTCTTGAAGATGTGTTAGCTATCACTTTTCCTAAAGCCATATACGAAAAACTAGTCCATGCATTCCATACATGCTCTGAACAAGTAAAATGCTAATATATATATATATATATATATATATATATATATATAACAATGAAAGTTCATAAAGTTATACTGTTTCAGGTCATCATAATAATACTTAGATTATAATACCTAGACTAATATTCTTAACCTTTACTGTGAGGGAGAGGAAAGAAAATGTATCATATAGACTTGCAATTTTGCTGCTACAGTTTTAGTATTTGAAATTATATAATTTTTGTTGTTGTTGTTTTGTTTTTTGTTTTTTGTTTTTTTTTTATAAACATGATAAAGTGTTTATTTTTGAGGCCTCTGAAGATATTTGTAGTTCTCAATCACTTTTCTTCAGTACTTACTAAGAAGTGTTCTGTTTCAGACTTATTCTACCTTCTTTGACGCCTACCCTGCTTTCTGATAATGGTATAGTCTCCTCCAAGTTTGGTGATGTCTGTTGCATCAATTTTGGGGAGGAAGGGGGCCCATCTCCATTAGGGAATCATTTTGGAAGGAATTTCTGGGCAGACTTTCTGGAACTTTAACACTGTGTGAATCAGTTGTTCTTGCATCAGTGGTTTTTTTCTTAAATGTCAGTTTGGTTGGGTTACGGGATCTTAGTCCTGACCACTAACAGTACCTAAAGACATCCTGATGCTAGTGGACTAGCCAAATATTTATTGATAAGGTGGACCTGCTGATACATACTTGCCAAAGGTGTTTGGAGTTGATATTTAAAAATTACCTTGTTGAGAAAAAACTAAACCTAAAATGCTTAAAAAGTGGATATCATGGGTAAGTGTTCTATTCTGTATCACAAAAAAAAAAAAAAAATTAATAATGATAGATTATAAAGCTCTTGATGTAACCATTTATGTACCTTTTTTTTTCCTTTTTCTTTTTTTTTTTTTTAAATAATTGATGCAGTAATTAAGTAGGAAGTTAATGAGGTTAAGATATGCAAAGAGAAGTCACATGAAAGGAAAGATTTTTTTTTTTTTTTTTTTTACATAGGCACAGATGCTCATATCTTGAAATTTATTAAGACAATAGGAGAGGGAAAATAATCTATGATAGATTTACTCATTTAACTTTTTCCTAAGATGAGCTGTATAGATTAAGAAAGTCGACTTATGAAATGTAACCTTCAAAAGAATTTTTGAAGTCATATTTGTGAGAATATTCTCGTCTTTTATAAGGTGTTGAAAATTTCTTAGCTAAAAATTTTTTTTTTTTGTTTTTGAAGGAGGCCAAAAAACAAAAAATTTTAGCAATCCTTTCATAAGTTAAACTCTTATAATTTGTTAATATTAATTTGTAAATAAATTATTATTAATACTATGTGTTTAGTACTAACTTCCTATAAATTTTTATAACAATAGGACTTTCAATTTTTTACTTCTGAATTTTGTTTACCACTTTCAAAACAGTTCTTGTTGTCATTCAGAACTTAAATGTTAAGATGTTTTTAATACAAATATTTCCAACATCTTTCATAAGATTATAAAGAAAAATAATGATTTTGTTAGTGTTTTTTGTTCTCAATTCTTTTGGATTTGTACTTTGTAATTGAAATGTGAACAAAAACTATGATTTCATAGAGCTTTTATTTATTTTATTTATTTTTATTTTTATTTCTTATTAGAGAATTTAAAATTTAAAAACAAAATATACTAAACTGTGGTAATTTAATTATGTGATATACATTTTAAAGATTTATACTTAATTAAGAAATTAAAAATAGTTTATTTTTTCTTTTCAAAGATAATGAATTTTTAATAAAAATCTTATAACATTTTGATGTTATTAATGGAATCAACACAACTTGTATTGTTTAATGCAAAACACACGCAAAACAAAACAAAAGAACATTAGAATTATTTTTGCATGCATGTACTATCCAAAAGAATTCATAAAGTGCGAATAAATTTTATTCAAAATTAAAGTTATTCTTGGCTATTCATATGATACACTTATAATCTCCCCTGGAAAAAGAACCACCTCATGTTATCCGCTCAATTGTAGCAGGTTTAAATTACAAGTCCTTTTGTGAAGTGGTTCAAGATAATTAATTTTTTTTTTTTTTTTCTAATTTTGCGATCAAAATATCTTCTATTTTGACAGCTTACAGCTGTAAGACCTCAGTTACAGTGTGGCTAAAATAACATAAAATTTTTCTAGCATTTTCTTTTGTTTTTAGTTAAGTGTCATTTGAAATTCTTTATTTTCAAATCTGGTTTTAAAATCCAAACTCTGTTGAAGAATGGTGTAAAAGTTTAAGTAAAAATTTACCATACTTCATGGCACCAAAGATGCTATTTTTTTTCTCTCAGAAATAAATCTTAACTTGTGCTGGCCGAATGTTACTTTATTTATTTGAATTTTTTTTTTTGTTTCGTTTTTTTAATTTTTTTACAAAATTTTGCTAGCCAAAATTGAAATGCATGATTGCGGCCAAGTAAAACAGTAAATGTGTTTTCTTTATGCCATTATTTTTGTATTTTGGTCATGATCTTATAATAAATGTACACATTTTTATGCACTCTTATCAGCAATTACTTATAAAATGTTTCAGATATCTTTTTTTTTTTTTAATTCCAAGGAAGAGGTATATCTTCTCAAAGCAAACTTGATAAGCATATCATCAATTTGGTTAAGCTATCTCCTCCTGCTACTATGTAAAATATACCAAACTCTTTATAAATAGGCTATTTGTGAACATGGCACGTCAAGCTCTAAACTGTTACTTGATATTATTTCAAATAAGATTTTTACTTTGGATAAAACTGCAATTTTAACACGCACCACTTACACAAAATGTAATCATTTCAATTGCTGCCTTCCCGTTATAAATTATCATAAATTCTTTTTGTTTTTGTATATATATATATATATATATATATATATGGTTTTAGAAATGACTGAGCACATTCTTTCAAAGGAACCTTTTTTGTACAAATACAACCGAGGATGCGATGGATAAATTGTCGCCATCCTATATTTTTAATTTTGTACATGTGCATTGTTTGTTATTGATTTTGTTGATTGTACAGTATAGTAGAATTAGTTGGGCAGCATCTGTGAGAAAAAGAGCTCTATGGTGCAATTCACTCTGCCAGAAATTTGGAAACTGCATGCTGTACTGCTTGGCATTCATGCCAGAAGCTCCAATATGAACATTTCAGAGTGTTTGAGTGTCAATCTGAGGACAGTACAGTGGATTTGGAAAGAGTTGGAGGAGTCTAATGCTGATTACAAAGGTGTTTTGAGTGATCACTAGTGATGGCGACGTTATGCCTACATTCATCTTTCCACTGGGTCTCAGATTCAACACAGAGGCCTGTATCAAGAAGGCTTGAGGAGATAGTGCTGCCCTGGATCAAAAGGGTGGATGCTGGTAGACCCTATATCTGGTAACATGACTCTGCACCATGCCACACAAGCAGAACAGTCATGGCTGTCAGATAATTTCTGCGACCATATCAGCCCTTACATCTAGCTACCTAACCCCCCAGACTTCAACCCCCTTGATTATTATGTGTGGTATGAAATTGAGCCTGAGGCCAACAAAGCTCCTTGTAACTTCAAAGATGAACTGAAGGCAAGAATTATGGCAGCATTCACCAACTTAAATAAGGAGACTGTCCAGAAGAGTTACAGGAGATTCTAAAGTCATCTGGAGAACATGATTGAAGTCAATGGCAATTTTTATTGAATAAATTTACTTTTTAGTATTTCAAGTTTTTTTTTTTTTTTTTTTTTTTTTTTTTTTCAATTTCGGTAAATATATCTGTTAAAATGAGATGTCAGGATTATTTTCATTTTTGCGTAATTCAGACAATTTATCAATCGCACACTGAATACATATATATAAATGATGCTCTCCATTTTCATGTGCATTCTTGCTCTGTTTCATATATAGATACTTACAAAAAATATCTTTTCATGTGGTTGCTCATTTCTTCGACCTAAACAGTCATTCTACCCACAAATATAATTTGATTGTAGTGGTGAAAGCTTGTGCAGAACCAACCTTGTTCTTCAGGAGAACTGAATACCGAGAACTAGTGCATATAGTATACCAAAAGATCCTCAAACGACACTTTTCAGGTTTTGAATTCAAAATTGTCCTTCTAGACTTGTTGTCAATCAAGGCTCAAGATTTCATTCTACCCTATTGTTTTACCGAAAGCTAGGAATAGAATAATACATGGAGTTGTACCCTTTCCTAAGTGTATTTGCACATAAGGGGATGTAATGAATTTAACTGGAATTTGAACTCATTTCTTGTAAGCCACTAACCATTATACCACCCTCACATCCATATAGTTGGAAATGAGCACATTTTCTTTTATTTTTTTATTTTTTTATTTTATCACCAAGCAAGGTGATAATGCCACTAAGACACAAGGATTTACTGGGGGTGAAAAGTAATGAGGAGACTTAGAAGGAACCAGACCAAATCCTAAACAGGAAACAAAGGATAAACCTCTGCTTCTGCCCAAAAGTCTGGGGAGGAGTGTGAACAGGACAGCAGGTGAACCTATCTACTTCTATTTCATATCATATATAGGTAGATAAACATAATGTTATATATATAAACTTTTTCTTTTAACCATTTCACCCCAAGCGAGGCATTAAAACCACTAGGATGCAGGGGATACAGAGTTTTAGAGTTTTAGAGAATATGGGTGGGGGGGAACTAGTATTAAGGAGAGAAGACAATAAAAGAACAAGTAATAAGAATGAAGATAATGATTGACATTGCATTTAAATTTTTGAAGATCAAAGTTGACATGGAAGCAAGAAGCTGGAAGAAAGTTCCACAAGTGACAAGTGTGATAGAAGAAACTGTTAGCATACAATTTAGGGTTATATCTAGCCATTTCAACTGTAAAATGAGACCTTAATGCCAATCTAGTATTGCGCTTAAAATTCATAGTCCAGAAAGGGCTCAATAGGAAACTAGACCAATAATAGATTAATAAAAAAAAAAGTTCAATTTACAAATCTTTTGGCTGATTTTCAAATTTTTGGAACACCACTCAACAGGGTCAGATAGATTAATCCTGATGAGTCTTATTTACACTATTTATATGTGGACTGTTGTCCTCATCTTTGTTGTTGTTATCACAATGCTGAAATATGATAACAACAACAAAGACAATAGTCTATATATAGTGTAATTAATGATAACTGTTCATCCCAGAAATTCTGCCAGAAACTGTTGAGCCTTTTATTCATTTATTCACTGCTGTATATTACATTATATATTATTTAATAAAAAAGAGGACATTCATTATATAAATAAATTAAACTTAGATAATAGGCATATAACAATGACACTATATATATATATATATATATATATATATATATGATTGCATGAAATGAACTGTTATGACATGATGTTGACCTCAGTGTCTACTTTTATATTTACACACTCTATCCTTGATATTAAGCACTTTTACCCATAAATATAATATAACTTAAAACTATATTTTTTTTATCATATCTTTTGTTACCCTACTATATATATAAGTAGATTAGACCGCTGAAAGAAATTTGAAAAAGACTAATAATAATATTAATATATATGAAGAGGCACGGTGGAGTAATGGATGGTGGCTTGGATTGAGGAATTGAAGAGTTGAGTTCAAAATCCAATTGAATCTGTTACATTCACTTACGTGCTAATACCCTCGAGAAAAGATGTTGGGAAAGGTATGGATCCTCTTCTTCTCAACCCCGCCCCAAGTATGGGTAAATAGCAGGACAGACCAGGTTCTATAGCCTTGGATGGCAACTGGTCTACTGCAGAAAGAAATGGCAAACTACTGTGGGGGGGGGAAATCTGCCTCGTCAGTCATGTATTGAAAGATACATGATCGCCAAAGCATGTATCACACGTGGCACATAACTGACTGAGAGGTGTGTGTGTGTGTGTGTGTGAGAGAGAGAGAGAAAATCCCTTAAAACTATATTTTTATCATATATATATATATATATATAAATATATAGAAAATAGGAAAAAACTAGTTAGGTAAATAATCCAAAGTTCTTTAGTATTTTTGTTATTATTTTTAAAAAATAGTGCTCGATACAAAAGTAGAGCATAAATATAATTATTTATTTAAAAATATGATTCCAACATGCTACATAAGAGGTTTTGAAACATGAGACCTCTTATGTAGCGTGTTGGAATCATATTTTTAAATAAATAATTATATATTTTTTTTGGTTGGATTGATGTGAGTTTGTGACCCTGGGTTTCATGCTTTTCTGATCGCAAAAGCGTGAAACCCAGGGTCACAAACTCACATCAATCCAACCGAATATGTTAGCTCTATCTCTGATATTGAGCACTTTCTAATAAGTACTGCGCATATAATATATAAATAATTATATATATATATATACACACACACACACATATATATATATATATATATATATATATATATATATATATATATATATATATATAATACACACACACACACATATATATATATGAGTAAATGTATGTATGTGTTATTTATGATAATAATATCAAACTTTATGATTATTTGTTTTTCATTTTTCAATATATTTTCTGTCTGTTAAAGAAAAAATTAAATACAATATAATCCTTATTTAAGGATACTATATAACGTATGCTATTTGGCAGATTGCAAGTAGCAGAAGACAACGTCCCCATATAAATTTTTAATTGCATTTCTTCCTTTTAACCTTTCTTATTAATTGTAGCTCTCCTGTTTACTTATCAAGTTCCCAATCCCTTACATCTTTTCTAACCTATTCTCTTCTTTTCAGCTTTATTTATTTATTTTTTTGACTTGTTTATTTTTATGCATCCCAATTCCTTACTTCCTTCTCCTCCCTTGCCTCTTTCTATTTCTCTGCAGCTTCTCTGCACCCCCCCACCCCACTCTGTGATGCTATTACTTCATGCATGAAGGTTGAAATATTTTCACTAGATGACTTTCTCTTTCTTTCTATGACTCATCCCCACCGATCCTGGGTGTGTGCTGCTATGAGTCTTAGAAGCCCACATCTGTAGTTAGCCATCTTTTTCCCAGTAGCTGTAAAAATATATACCTGCCTTTTCCCCACCTCTATACACAATAAATGCTGTTTTTAGCCTATGTCGCACCTGGTCAGGACCAGTTGATTACAGACGATAATATTGAAGCAACAACTTATATTTTTTTAAAATAAAAAACCCAAAAAAAAGGACATGAAGACATTGAAGTTATCACTGTTTCACTAACTGTTTAATAATGAGTAGACAAAGATATTTGTCCTGCTTCTGAGAACTGTTGCTATGCCAATACATTTATAAACGTATAAGTTTTAATAAGAGTCTCTGTTAATTGCATTTGTAAGCTTTCTGAAAACGTAAGCCCAGTTCAAAAACTGACATGTTATTTCTGCGTTCTCATTTATCATCAAGACATCTGTGTTAAATGGATGAGTAATAATGAAAATACTTCATCTCGGAATCCCAAAACAACTTTGAAAGGAAAAGGCTATTAGTTTCAGATTTAAGGTGTCTTCCCCCCCCCTGCCGAATATAACCAATATATGATAGGATAAGGAACAAATAGGGAACGTTTAAAAGTCTAACATGTTTTGGTTTTATTAAAGCATGGAGGAGAAAATAAAAATTAATAGAATTTTCTTTTTCTTTTCCATATTTCTTTCCATGATGAAGCTTTAATAAAACCAAAACAAGTTTAGACTTATAAACGTTTATTTGTTCTTTATCCTATCATTCTGTCAGATTTCAATACATATTTGATCCCAATTAACATGCACAAACAAACATACATACATATATATATATATATATATATATATTTACGATTCCAATCGAATAAATTATTACCATGGAATATTAGTGTTTAAGCCTTTATATATATATATATATATATATATATATATATATATATATATATATATATATGAAATTTGTCACTTAGTTGATTGTTGTTATATTCAGCACTCCCAGCTCAAGAGTTTTGTAGACAGGCATTTGACCTTTTATTAATTGCCCCATCCATTCTTCAGGAGGTAACAGCAATTGACTGCATATTTTCTTATATATATATAATATTTATTTAAAAATTATAACATGCTTATGTTATAATTTTTAAATAAATATTATTCGCTCTCCTTTGTATTGAGCACAGTTTTAAAAATAGTGGTTTCGGTTATTAGAATTTGATTCCATCTATACCAACCCTATATATATATATATATATATATATATATAAATTTATTTAGGTAACATATCTTCATTCAAATGTGTTTCATTGAATAAATATAGTCATATTGTGTCTACTTATTTCATGCTGATCCTTTCCATTTGGCTAATCAGTTGCTTGATACCAGGATGAAATTCAATTTTTTTTTTTTTTTTTTTTTTTTAAACCCAAGTACTTTCAGTCTTCTCTAAGATCATCTTCAAGGGTAAGTTTGTCTTTGTAATTTACCCTATGAAGACAATCTTAGAAAAGACTGAAAGTACTTGAGTTAAAGAAAAAAAAATTAATTTCAACTTCATATGAAGATGAAATTAAGATGAAATTACTGTTTTTTTTTGTTTTTTTTTTTTAACATCAAGAAACCGATTACACAGCTGGAAAGGATCAGTATAAAAATAATTAGACACAATGTGTCTATATTATTCAAGAAAATATATATTGAAACATGTTTGATTGAATAATCTAGACATCTATTTATTTTTATTTTAATCCTCTCAAATTTTTGAATCAATTTCTTAGTGCTGTTACAAAACTGAGTAAGAAAGGCATCATAGTTTTATTTTTTGTTTTTGTTTTTTTTCATTTTTTTTGTCCCAGGTACTTTCAATCACATCAAAGATCATCTTCAGGGGTGAATTGCTAAGGCAAAAATTAATGTAATTGGTAGTTGTGATTTTTTTTTTTTTTTTTTTTTTTTTTTTTTGTTAATACTCCATTTATAATCATTTTAAAAATTGACATTAAGTATATGTAAGGGAGGTAACTTTATTTTTTTTTTTTATTGATGTTTTTAAATATTCAACCTGCAATATATATATATATAATGTACAATTAAAAATGTCAATTATCTGATTGATGTTACTTTCAGTTTTGTAAGCGGACATGTCCATCCACTCTTCAGTGTTTTTTTTTTAAACAGTACCGACAAGGACTGTCCAATTTTTTATGTTTTTACAACTTCTGACTAAATTGTTTTGTCAGAATTAAAATTGGCAAACTTTCCAATGATTTTTTTTTTTTTTTTTTTCTTTTGTTTGTTATTTTTTGATTTTTCTTTTCTTTTTTTTCTTTTTTTTTATTAATCTGAGTACTTTAAACAGTCACTAATCATTATGAAGTCATTAATTCATATTGTTTGTGTGAGATACAGACCCACATTTAGATGAAGGGAGGCCCTAAACTATTCCACTTTTGAAGCCCCTCCAAATCCCCACTTCTCATGAGTAGAGGAAAATGGAAGTGTTAAATTAAAGAATTTCAGTAAAGCCGAGGATGATGACAGGTGTTTAAAATTATTGAAGGGTTGTTTAGAGTCTGCAATGCATTATGACAACAGAATGTGTAAGAAAGGCCTATGACAGTGTCAAAAATATTATACACCTTGGCTGAAGGTCCTCTACATTTTGAGGCTTCAGACTTTAGTCTGCTAAGTCTATAGGTAAATCTGACACTGATTATATTTTTGGTTAAAAATTCATTCACCAAACATGAATAAGCAAAAGGTCATGTTTTAATTTTTAAGCATTGATAATGTGAGAATCAAAATTTAAAACTTATTTTTTGTATGATAATTATTGTTGAAAAGATTGTTTAGCATTTGAATTCTTTTTGGTTATAAATGCAAAGAAAGTGTTTTAAAGAGAAAATCTGAGAATCTCTCCAAACTAAAATTATTGCTGGTAAAGTGGCAAGAATAAAAAACCAAAAAACAAAACCTGTATAACACTGGATTGATGATTAGCCTGCGAAAAGTCATCTTGACTCCATTGTTTATGCACAGACTTAATTACGACCGGAATCGGTAATTACTAGCTGCAAGTATATAAGTTTTTATATAGACTACATAAAAGTAATTCCCTTTCATTTGAATCATCAATTTAATTCTTTATATTCAAGATTTTTTAATAATTAATCTTAAATATCTAACCTTTGAATATACACTCTTTTAGCGCTAGAGAGTCAGTGATGTTCTAGAAAAGGATCATTGGGCAGTTTTGGGTCTTTCAAACATCATACTGACCTCACCAAATCGACCCCTTCAGAGCTGATCAGACTCTGAAACGCCCTCTAAAAAATGCTTGTTTACACTGACTTTTATAAATATACCCTGTAGTCACACATTTGATTGGAGATTGACCAACAGCCAATCACAACGGTGCAAATTCTTTTTAAGCTGTTCCCGGGTAATTTCTTTTTTTTTTTTTTTTTTTTTTTTACTTTTCTTTTCTTTTCTTTATTTTTTCCCTCCTTGGTGGACACCCCTTCTTCGGATACTTAGAAGGTAATTATGTTTTCCGTTCTTACCCACTTCCCATCACGTTTAATTTCACCAGCAATAATTACTATATACAGAGATAAGAAAAATAGCCATTAAAATTAATAAATATTATTTTTTAACTTATTAAAATCTTTAAAAAAAAAATTAGATGGTACATTTTTAACTTTCATAGCTTGATTCATATTTAGTTAATTCTTGATGTTTATTAGTAGTTTTTTATTACATTTTTACTCAAGCCTTCAATTTCACAACGTACTCATTGGTGTAAATTGATAACTAAAGTAAAGTTGTAATAAGAAGGAATTAAAAGAAAAAAAAAATTATGGTGTTGCTAAAAAGTATTCAGTCTGAGCCACTGAAAATACTGATCTGGGAAGCCAAGAACATTTAAGAATAACCCCCTCTGACTTGAACTAATATTGGTTGCCAAATTTCCATCTAATAAAAATAGTAGTAAATATGATACTACTGTCACTGATACATTTATGTAAAACTAATATGGCTCTGACAGTGATTGTAGAATGAGAAATAATTTTAAAAGATAACTTAATCTTTTCTAAAGACATTGAGTTTTTGTTGTTCAAACAACTAGAGCAGCATAGAAATGTTGAAGTCTCACCAACAGAATTCTTTTTAATCCGGGCTCTCTACATATTGATCTAGATTGACAGCCTGAGGAAAGTTGTGATAAAAAGTAACTGAAAAAATTAGGATAGTCAAAAGTTGATAATAATGATTGACATTGATTGATTCATTCATTGTCTACAGCTTATCAACTCTTTGCATGTTATTTAAAGCCAGAAAATATTTGTAGAGTTTAAGGATTTTTAAAAAAGATTTTTGGAAATAATAATGATTTAGTGATACAAGTCTTACTAATTAACCCTTAGCTGAGAGTAGAAGAGGTGGATTCATGCCCTTTCCCAAGGTTATTTGTGTATAAGTGAATTTAACGAATCCAACTGAAATTGGAACTTAGCTTGGAATTGTTAATTAAAGAGCCATTTTCCATTTATAATAATGTTTGATAATGCTTCCTCAAATAAAATTGAAAATGAAAGTAAATACTAGTAAAAAACAAAAAGACAAATTAATAATGGTTGACATTCCTTGATCTAATAAAAATTGAAAGATGTTAGTCAAAAATTGGTAATAAAAAATTTTTTAATTTCCACTAATGGAAAAACTTTCAGATGTAACATTTTTTTTTTTTTTTTTTTTTTTTTTTTTTTGTTGATATTATCAAGGCTTATGACCACATCACATTGAAACACTGATATGATCACCGAAGTTAAGCAACATCGAACTGGTTCAGTACCTAGATGGGTGACTGCTTGGTAATACTAGGTGCTGTATGCATGTGCAGGCAGTGTGATGGATAATGGCTTGGAATTATTAATTAAAGAGCTAAGTTCTAGTTCACTTTGGGTTCGTTATATTCATTTACATACAAATATCTTTGGGATAGGTATGAATCCATCGCTTCCCCCTCCAGATATGGGTTAATTAGTAAGGCTTGTATCACTAAACCATTATTCATTTCATTTTATTCAATTTACACATTTTATGCTGCTGTGGTCACCATTCCCCTCTCTCACCATTGTGGTTCATGGTAACATTCATGGTAAAATAGTGCAATGGCTTGCCAGTTCCTTTTGCATCTGTGATCTTGAGCTTACCCTGACCCTCCTCTCAGAGATTTGTTTTTGAAGTTACCTTCTAGTCTTTGCTTAAAGAGGCAAAACCTACAAGACTCTTGGTGGTTTGAATTCAGTTTCCTTCTTTTAGACTATTTGCCATACAAGGCTTTAGGAACCAGTCTGTCCTGTTATTTTACCCATAGCTGGGGGAAGAAGAGATAGATTCATGCCCTCTTTTCTAAGAATATTATCAAGTAGGTGAATGTAATTAACTCGATTGGAATTTGAACTTGTATTTTCAATTCCTCAGTCCACTAATCCAAATTGCAAAAATTTTTCAGTAAAAGTTTCCAAAAATAAATTTAGGTTACAAAAAAGGGGTTTAGAGAAATAAAGAGGAAAGGATGATGGAATGATGATGGATTTGGGCTTCACTTAGCCTTTAGCACTCTGCATTATTAATATTACTTCCCTTTCTACTGCATTCATTTTTTAAGGCTTCTCAACTGCAGTATCCTTATTGTTAATTTCGCTGAAAGTAGTTTTCTGTTGACATAGCAGGATATGACAACACAACAATGTAATTCAAACACATTGTTCAGGAATTGGTCACCTTCAGTGGCAGGATAATGTTTTGTACAGCAAATGAAGTCACATACAATAATAAAGGTTAATCATTTGTGAAAAGTTACCATGGTGACATTTACAAAGGTTGAGTTTCTGTAATGAAAAATGCAAGTTGTTGTTGGAAGCTAATTGCATCAACTAAAAATAACAATAATATTAGATATGTGCAAAAGTTTCCAACAAAGAAGTCTTTGGCTATGTGTATAGGCTCTGTTTTTCAAAGGGTCCTGGGAACTTTTGCATATACAGGGATTTGCAAAAGTGGTATACAGTATGTTCATTAGATCTCAATCCTATGGACTTCTTTTTCAGGTGATGTGTAAAGGATATATATATTTTGTCATACATTACTGTATACCATATATACTTGCTGATAGGTCACCCCACTACTTTATGGCTTAATAATTGATGATTTACTTTTGACTCGCAGATAGGTCGCACTATAATCTGGGGTGTTACACATCCCCTTTTTAAATGGAAGAATTATCTACCTTTATTTCAAAACTTACAATTATTAATGCAGTTTTACAGTTAAAATACATTTCGTCAATCATCATGTAAACAAAAGGAAGTAACTGTTGTATCAGTATTTTTATATTTACTGCATATTATTTTTATATCGAGTCAAACTTGACAAAAAAACTACAGAAGAAAATGTACATTTAGAAAACTCTAAACTGCCTTTCTGCTGATAGATTTCCATGATCTTCTGCATAATTTGTTACTTTTAATTTAAAACCTGTTCTATCGCTGCACAATATAAAATAGTGCAAACATTTTGGGTACTAGATTCATGCACTTTATTTGTAAATAACACTTAAGAACATCTTTATGAAACAACCATTAAAAAAAATGTGGTGTCCTCCCTCTAAAGAGTCTGTTAGACTCTTCTGCCTACTATAAATTTAGTAGGAGAGAAGGTTCGGGGAACAGGGAAAAATGAATAGATTGAGCACTATTTCATTCAATACACTCTCACTAGTCGTGTAATACTCTTCTGGTGTACTTGCTGTTTAATATATGATATATCTGCAAACCTGGTTTTTGTTAGTACTTAACCAATTACTTGGTCACAACAGAAAATTGTCTCATAAAGAATATATTTAATGTCATTAATTTAAGTCATGTTTTCCAACGTATTTTTGACAAAATATATATATTTTGCCGACTGAATCGTAGACTACTTTTTCTTTGTCAATAAACATCTACACGTGGTTCCTTAAATTATGTATGCGTGTTCAGGGTTTCTATATCAGTCTAGTAAGAGGGGCCCGACTGAACGGTGACTGATGGATTAATGAATATTTTATAATTTTATTTATTGTGATGAATATGTGAATCTAGCAGCATGAGATAAGTTTAAAGCAGTGAGTCAATATATATAATAGATAAATTGTTTCTATATGGAGAAAAACCACAGCTTTAGTGTTTGGGTAACATTTCCGATTTCTCAGAAATCATGATGACAAGTGTTGTTTTAAATTTGTCAAGCAGATAGGTCACACCCCTAATATTTTGTGAAATTTTTGTTAAAAAAAACTGTTACCTATCCACGAGTATATATGCTACCTACTTTTGCAAACTGGTGTATGTATTAAAATGGTATCAAACTAGAGTTAAAACAATGTAATAACAATTACTTATACTGACTACAAATCATTTTTATATAAAATATAATATTATTAAGAGATAATTTAATTTTAAACCAATAAATATATAACTTTATAACTATATTTCTTTTATTTTTAAAATTGTCTTTAGTGTTTGTCATATCACATTGTCACAAATCCTGTCACACGTTAGGGTCATAGAGTACCACATGAACTGCAACTGTAGTAGAAGTGGTGGGTCTAGGGTAAGATAGTCTGATTGAGCCCATCCCACTTTGCCACCGAAAACTAGAGAGCCCTATCTGCTCTACTATTAATCACTGGTCAGTAGGAGCAATAGATTCAAACCTTCCCAAGGGGATTTGTGCAAAATTGAATGCAATAGCCTTAGCTGGAATTTCAACTCAATATACCAGTCCCACTTTCTGCATCAATAACCAGCACATTATGTGCACATCCTGAGTATTTGTGCAGTATAAAAAAAATGATTTTATTTTATTTGTATTTTCACCTCAAGCAAGGCTTAATAATGCCAGCAGGACACAAGGGGTTACTGCAAAAGAGTATGAAAGGACTTTAGTGAGGAGAAAGGACAAAGGAACAGGATTCAGGAAAACATGATATCAGTTGGCATTGCATTTAAGTTTTTGAAGTTTGTAGATGACAAGGAAGCAAGGAATTGGAAGGGAGTCCCACGGGTGAGAGATAAGAGGAAAGAAACTATTAGAATAGAATCTAGGGTTGCATTTAGCTAGTGTAACAGTATAACAGTAAAACCTAGTTGCCAATCTACTGGTACACTTAAATGCGTGCAGTCAAAGCACCAAAGAAGAAAGCTCATCAGAACAATTACCATGAAAGTATTTATAGAAAAGATAGAGAGAAGCCACATATCGGTAAGAAAGTGACTGAAGTTGAGATACCAGATCAGGATTAATAAGCAATCTTAAAAACATGCCATATAGAAAAAGATAAACTTGATATTCTGACATGACCTTTCATTACAAGTCAATACATTTGTATGTAAATTGCAACAGTTAATTTCATTTGATGAACATTACTTAACCCATTGCGCCATGGAAATATTTCAAAGCACAAATTAGGCTGAATAATTTAATTTTTATTTATAATCTATATTGAGTTAATCCTTGGGTTTGTTTATTACTATAACAGATTTAAAAAAAAAAATATTCTCAGAGCAATGTTAAAATGCTCTAATTTAAAGAATAACGCAATTTCCAGTACACTTTGTAACTTAACTGTATAAGGCTGAGTTTGTGTAATAATGATCCTATTTTTGTATATGTTAGAACAACTAAAAAGGAAACTATATTCACAGGGAAAAGAAATTACTATGTTTTCTTTCATGATTTGTGTATAATACAACCCCCATGTTTCTGAGGCTTAAAACAGGATATCCTTGAGTATAATATGACACCTGTAGTATAGCCATCCCTATGTAAATTATTTTTGAAAAGTTGTACCATATTAGCCATTAAAATATTAATGCAATACATATTTTTTCCTGGCAGAAACATACCAGATGTTTAGCCATTGAATGTTTCTTTTCTTAATTTCCTTTTGAAAACTTATTTTTAATTTTCAGGAAAAGGTGCTAACTAGACATACCTGGTAATACATTTATAGGTGTTAATTAATCTAATTATACTTTTCTGTTTGATATGACTTTATTATATTTCTACATATTAATAAACTATGAAAATAAAAAAATATTGTCTTTCATTGAGAAAGAAGAGAAACAAATGTGGCTGATAATTCCACTTGTAAACACTTATTATCAACACCTGCCTCTTGTGTTTCTATTATCTATTGTGTTTGCAATCTTGCTGTTTCAAATAAAAAAATTTTTTTTTTTTAAGCTGAGTAAAAATTTCTGGAAATGTGTATTTGTATTATGCACAAGAAAAGATTATCAGACAACATTAAAAACAAAAGATGGCTTTTGTCATATTTGATACCATTATTTTTTTTAAATTGTTTTATACAAATAAAATTTAACTCCTAATTATGGGTAATTCTATTTATTTTTAATTATTTCTTTTTTATTTCTTTTTATTATTTATTTTGGAAATAAATAATATAGCTTCTATAAATAGTAAGTAATATGACACATGAGTTTGACGGTCACCTTTGATGACCTTTTTAAGACCAGCTAAGTTTATCAGACCAAGCCTAACTTTCTTTGAACTCACCTTGGGAGAGAAAAATGATTCATAATCAGAATTAATTTTTATTCAACATATCACCTTTCAAATTATTCTTGAACTTGTAGACTGCCCATGGAACACAGCTAAAATAACACCATTGTAGATGATAATGCTTCCGTTTCAACTTGTTATGCCATCAAATACTGTATTTATAATGACTAAAATATATACTTACATAGATATATTAACAAGTCCTGATGATTGTGTCTAGCATGAAACAGACTGTTGCCTCTAAGTGTTGACTTCTATGTTCACTTTTATATTTACACACACTCTATCTCTGATATTGAGCACTTTATCCTATAAATATAGCACACTTTAAGACTATATTTCTATATATATATATATATATATATATATATATATATATATATACAAACTGTTGAATTTTGCTATGTAAGTTAATGTTTTCATTATAAAATTGGTATTAATGTATTAATACTTATCAGTAAATCTGGTACTGATTATAAAAATTCAAATAAAATTACAGTATTATGAAATCCCAAAATTGGTATTATAGATTTACACTTACAATTCATTGATAATCACTGTCCTAGAAATGGGTTAACCAAACAATGTTGATAAAATTTCCCACATATACTTATATTCTTTGAGTTTTGGATGATAATATCCACCCTTATTAAAAATATTGATAATAATTTATCAGGTTTTGATATGCAAATGAAGTACAAAATAAATTTTTATTCATAAATAAATTGAAAAAAAGATATAGGCCATAGAAATTTATTTTTCATTAACACAATATCCCATGTAGCTATGGCTAAATAATTTAATCTTTTCCTCTATGGTAGCTAGATTTTATGAATTGAAGTGCAGTCCGAGATTAGCAGCAAGGTCTCATCATTTTAGAGTTAAAGTGTCTAGATGTAACTGTAAGTTCTATGCTAATTGTTTCTTCTATCGCACTTCTCACTTGTGGAACTCTCTTCAGTCTTCTTGTTTCCCAGTCAACTTTGATCTTTAAAAATTTAAATCCAATGCCAATCGTCATCTTCTGTCTTTTTAATTCTCATTCTTTTATTTTTTTCTCTCATAATTTTTTTTTTCCATATTCTCTAATATTCATTAACTTGGTGAAAAGATTTTAAAAAAAAATTTGGACAAAAATATATCCTTTTTGATAGCATATAAATTACACAGGCATCTTAGATATGCCCCTGTCAGTGATAAATTTTCAGAAACATTAGTGTTGGTTGGCTATCATATGATGATTTAATAATGGAAATTTACTTTTGCTCTTGTTGGTTATATCATATTTTCTTATTTTTGGTCTTCCATACATCAGCTGTCTTATGAGATATTTGAAAATTTAAGTGGTCTTTCATCAAATATGGATGTGGAGAGCTGAATGATATGTTCTCTCCAATACAAAGCTATATATATATATATATATATATATATATATATTATCTTTAGTCTATGGTTACAGAAAAGCCTTATCTTGGCTTAAAGGACAAAGAGCAACTTCTTTTGTGTAGCGGATGAAAATGTATTCTCTATATGCCATGAAATAAAATATGAAACTATTTCATTATTGTTTCAGATTTTATTTGTTAAATTTTTCTATTCATAAAATTTGTTTGACTATGTGTCAAAACTGACAAAAAAAAAAAAGAGTTTCTCTCTCTCTCCCCTCCTTCTTTTACGTCTCTTTCTCCTTCCTTTAATGAGAAATAAATTCTGGAAAGAAATGTTTCTATAAAATAATTTGACTTGGACATATCAAGAGTGGCAATACAACTAAATTGAAAGACTATTTTTCGGTGCTCAAAATAATTTGTAAAGAAAATACAGGTCTAAAACCTAAAGAGAGACAAATACATTTTAAATGAAACTTTATATAATTATCAATATAGATATAATAACAGAGGTTCTGACCAAGAATTTTTTATTACCCCTTTTTGTGTGTGTGTGTGTATATATATATATATATATATAATAAAACACACGGAATGTTCTGAAAGTAATGTCTTCTATTTATTCCCTTAGAAACTATAACATAGAGACAGAAAACTATTTTTGCCATCAGTGAGTAATTGATGGAGAATTCCCATCTCACCACTCCAGAAACAGTTTTATTTATTTATTTTGTATCATATTGGTGACATCATGTTTCATCACTAGGGATGATGTGATCCAGAAAATTGTCATCTTTAGCCTTGTAGTGGTTCACCAGATCCTGACAGACTTTCATTTAGGGAGACTCACCTGGCACTGATTTTGCAATATTCCAACATTGTTCGGTTCTGTGGTTGGAATGCATTGATTTATGCAAATGATCTGATTGAGGTTCTCTTCATTTTGTATGTTGACAATTGTGCACAGATGTTTGGAATGTGGTTTGTCTCGGTTGTATTACCTATTGCCTAACTGTGCTCACATCCACCATTTGGTCTCTGTAAACATTCAGCAAAAATTCAACAACACATACCTGTTTCATGCAACTTTCATGTCAGATACCATTTTGCTAGATTGCCATTCAGTTACTATATTTAATGAAGAAAAATAAAATTATAGATTATTGACAAGAAAGTTTAATCTCCACTACCATACCACCAGCATAATAAAATAGAAGACATTATTTTTGGAGTAAGCCCTGTGTGTGTGTGTGTGTATATATATATATATATATATATATATATATATGGCCATCTGTTTGTTGCCATGTATTCCTGTTTTCTAAGGTACCTAACTAATCCCTGTTGTAGATGCCTGATCAGGCATATGTGTTTCTTCAGAACCCACAGATCCAACCTGAGTAAGCCTTAATAACAGTTTCTTGGAGAGAGCACATTAATCTAACATGATCAGTTGTTGAACAAAGCCAGTATGTTAAACACCTTGATCACAGTGTTGTGAGACATGTGTGTGTGTGTGTATATATATATATATATATATATATATATATAATGTGATGATGGACTCTCCAGTCATTTTTGACATATGAGTGTCTTTCAGTTCAGCTCTTATGTTTGTTTCATAAGAGGCAACAATCCTGCACGGGATTTGCAAACAAGTCCACACAAGGGATTTGCTGGAGTGTTGACTGTCATATAATGTAGCTTTAAGGTCTGCTATATTTATGTGTTAAAGTGCTCAATATCAAGGATTGAGTGTATGTAAATATAAAAGTGGACACTGTATGGTTTGTTTTATGGCATATCAACCTCAATGGGTTATTTAATGCTGACAACATTTTTATTGTTGGTAATATTTTTTTATTTTTTCAAACATGTATTGCTAGTAATATTTTTCCTTCAAAAAATCTATTTCTGGTAATATTTTTTTCAAAAAATGTATATCTGGTAATATAGATTTTTTCCCAAAATGTATTGCTGGTAATTTTTTTTTTCTTCAAAAAATTTAATGCTGTTAATAATTTTTTTACAAAGTATTTCTGGTATTAAGACCTATTTTTACATTCATAGTGTTTTGACCCCAGTTTGGGGGATTAACTATTTACCCATAGCTGGAACCCTAACAAGTGCTACCACCCTAGGTCACGGTGGACCTGGGAACACCTGCAATTAAGAGGTGGTTCCACGCTCCTCACAACCTCCTGATCAGAGGCCTTGTTGCTGGACGTAGTTTCTCGTCATACCGGACACAAAAGTGGACGCTGAAGTTAACACTAAGCTTCCATGTTTGAGCACCATCTTCAGGCCTAAACTTTCCTTGCAAGCATGAAACAGACTGTCGCCATTCTGTATTTACCTCAGTGTCCACTTATATAATATCGCCCAGTGAGTGTTGGTGGTAATAAAACAGTACTCAATATAAAATAACAGAGCTAAAATTTATACTACTAATAATAAATATACATTTTGTTCCTCACAGTTTTTATACAACTCTGAGTTTCTTACACATAGGACAGATTGAAACTGTTTTCAATCCATACCTGGTGATTGTCTTATGTATGACATACAGAGTTGTGTATAATAGTGAGGAACAAAACTTATATTTATTATTAGTGTGTATGTATGTGTGTGTGTATATATATATATATATATATATATATATATATATATAGTCATCCACAGACAGACTGTTTTGCTGTATTATAGCTCATCAGTGTGGTGAGACGTCTGGTTGCCTCTAGCTAGGATCTAACCTGGCTGAATTGGCGTCAGTCTGAAATTCTACCCCTAAGCCGTTGTTGCATGGCAGGGATGAAGGTGAATTTAAGTGTATTTATTTTTAGATAAGCACACAGTGATTGACATATATAAGTTCTTGATCCAAACAAGAAAATGAATGACCTAAAACTCTGAAAACATACCTGCTTTTTAATATATTTATCCGAACAAGAATATACATGTCTATTGAATTAATTTTTTTTTTTTTATTATATATTTCTACTTTTCAAATCCTTAAAAAAAAAGTCCTTCCTTTCAATCTCTTTTTAAGTATTTGAAGAAATAATCAGACCAACCAAATAGGGGTGGATGTTCTGAGCACTCCTACCCCAAATGATTAAAAATTTCTATCTTGTTAGTCTTGTGAACATTTGCATTGTCCTACAAAATGAAAACCCTTTTTGACTGATCACCCTTTTTGTTTTTCTACTTTTAAAGTCACCTTTTAATTAACACAATAAATTAGGGTAATATTCTTCATAAACACTTTGGCTCTTCTGGATAGTCTCTAAATTCTGTGTACATGACCATTTCTTGCTTACTTTTGAGTGTCTTTAATTTCTTCAGCTGTGTAGAACCTGTACTGACAATGTATGGAATATTGTTTGGTCTCTGGATTACACATTTTGAAAATAGGGAAATAACTCTGTGTTCAAAAGTACTATTTGGGCTATGCTTGGCCAGTAGTAAGTTCTTTGTAGCTAAGAGGTCAAAGCACATCAGACCTAATGACAGTATCTCTCTCTCTCCTAGGGGAACACATATCTGAATCTTGCTGGAGAGCATATATTTTTCTAATAAGATTTCTCGAATATTCAGGCTGGTAGATACTGTTTGTTAAAAGATAAAAACAGTATCTACTCAAATATGGGTATCCACTAAAAATAAAATTTAAGTAATAAAATATATATTGGTTAGCAAGATACTAACACTTGCGGCCATGTGCCTGACTAAAGTAAGCTTATTAATTACCTTGCTAACCATCACTGATAATGGTTAGCAAGTTAGTTCTAGAAAATTACTGTAATGACTTTCATCCTTACCCAGGCTACACAGATGTGGTCTTGTGCTTAAGTTATTAAGTTTAATAAATAACTTTAGCTTACTCACTACTAGTCAGGTGCCAGTTTTGGAGTCCACTGCGGCTAGCATGAATAGTAGAGATGGTGAACTGGACTCAATTCTCAAAGTCAGTGGCATTCATTTCAAAATAATGCTCTTGAGGCAAGCATGAATCCATCTTTTCCCATAAGATGTGGGTTAAATGGCAGAACAGATTAGGGCTCTCTTTTTTTGGTTGGCAACCTGTGTAGGAGAAAGAGAAATCTGAACCTGAAAAACCAGGGAGGAGGCAATGGGAAATCATTTGACTTTCATTCCTAAAAACAGTCATGGCAAAGAAACTTACTTGATAGGACTGGTGATCTCTATTTCTCTTTTTTTTTATCATTTCACCCCAAGCAAGATAATAAAACCACTAAAACACAAGGTGTTACCCAGTGTGAAAGTATCAGAGAAAAAAAAATTATTAAGAGAGAACAATAACAGAACAGGGATTAAAACAGAAGATAATGATTGACATTGCATTTAAATTTTTAAAGATCAATGTAGATGAAGAACCAGAAGAGTGTTCTATAAACAAGAACTGCCAGAGAAGAAACTGTTAGCATAGAACTTAAAGTTACATCTAGCCATTTTAACTGTAAAATGTGACCTAGCTGCCAATCTAGTACTGTGTTTAAATTCATAAAGTCTAAGTAACAAAGAGGATAGCTCATCAGAACAATTAGCATGAGAATCTATATAGAAAAGTCACAGGGAAGCTATGTTAATGAGAAAGTGACTTAAGCCGAGATGCCAGTCACTACTGTAAATGAATTTGATTTTTACTGGGTTCCTTATCCTGTTAGCCTTGTGCCATACTCGTCTTGTGTTCTAAAGATACTGTCAATAAGAATAAAAAGGTTTTTAAGAAATTCAGCTGTATTTTTTTTTTTTTTTTTTGTGAATTAAATATTAACTATAATTCTTTTAAGAAATTATTTTCATCTTTTATTTTACAATTCTCTGGGTATAATTTGCAGAATTAAAAATGTGAACAAATTTAGAAACTTTTTTTTTTTTTTTTTCCTGGACAGGTTTTCCCACCAGTTTGAATGTTTGGAATCCTTGAACTCTGCTTAAATTTCATTTAATTGATTTATTTTCATGTGATGAGTTTAATGTTTGGATTAGATGTCGATTACTCAATCTTTTCTTAGATTAATAGCAAATACGATCTGACAATTTATATGAAAGACTAAACAATTAATTGATCCCATTAGATTCTACTCTTGTTCAATTTGATGTTTTACATGATCGATTCTGTCATCACATGTAAATCAATGGAAGCCTTCAATTTGAGTTTAAAACAGCGCCACCATTTAAGCAGACTGCCAAAGCCTCAATATTTGTTGCTTTGTTGAGTTGATTTATTCACCGAGATGCAACTGTGAAGGAAGCAAGATGCTGAAATTTGTGCTAGTTTGTATTGTCAATTCTTCTTTTGTTCCAACATAGCTGAACTCTTTTTGTTTTTTTTATGTGTAGAAGAAACAATTACAGCAAAGCTATTTTCTTTTAATTTATTTTAGTTATATCTTTAAATTTATACATGAGTGTTTTCCATTTATAATTCATTTTTGTATTGCTCTTAGAGAACTCACTCCACTGTGTACAAAGGTAGTTGCAATTGTGTTAAAGAATGTAATATTTTAAAGCCTATTAAACATCCTTTTTTCATGTTAATTACTGAATTTTTTTTTTCTTTTCAAATGATTTTTAATGCTTATCTATTTGTAAGATGTTACAGGTATGACGTATTTAAATATTTCTATTCATGTAATCTTTAAAAGACTGACTTCTTTCCTTCTTTTTTCATATATATATATATATATATATATATATATATCATTTGGATTTTTATCTGTTCATACACACACACACACATATATATATATATATATATATATATAAATAAAAAAATTTATTTATTTTTTTTTTATTTTTTTTTTTTTTTTTTTGTGAGGGTAATTTTTATTTTACTTTTCTAAAAGCTAAAAATTTTAAACTGGATTCTATTTGTTTATTTTAAATTTCAGAGTGACGGCAATTCAAGTTTTTTGCGGGCAGCAAGAGATGGGAACTTGTCGGAAGTTTTGGAATACCTGAAGGGCAGTACCGACATTAATACCAGCAATTCAGTAAATATTATATTTAATTTCTTTTTCTTAGCTGCTTTGAGGATTGATTCTTGGTTGTTTATCGCTTAATACAGTAAATTAGTATATTTTAACTTTCCTAATTCACTGCTTGAGATGACTGAAATTCTGTATTTTTTTAAAAATATATTTTTGTATTATATTTGCAAATGTGTTCAATCTGTTTTGCTTTCATGCCTGTTGCTTTAGAATCAACAAATTAAAATTATATTAAAGTAAAATTATGAATGATCCTTGAATTTACAAAATCAGGATTTTGAGAGAAGAGAAAAGGCAAAAAAAAAAAAAAAAAAAAAACTGTTTTTAGGAAGAGTTATTTGAAAAATGCTAATTAATTGATTTATTATAAAGAAAAATATTTTGTTTTCTATCTTTTTTATTTTTCTTTCTCTGTTTTCGGTATCATTTTAAAAAATAAAAACCCTCATGCCCACCCACAAGAAAATATATTTTATCATAAGTAATTACATAGTATCTTTGCTTTCATTCTCATTTCTATTATATCGGTTCACGTGATACCTTTAACAACAATAGTTGAAATATCATCGTGCCTTTTGATATTATCATAAATCGTTTGCAAAAAGATGATGATGCTATTTGAGATGTTCACATGACCTACTTCCTACTTCGCCTCTGTAGTAGCTGTAGACTGACTGATCATGTCAGTATTTTGACCAGTTTTCATTTGTGTACATTTAACGATGAATCATTTGAAGACTATAATTTCAGCAGTTTTCCCACCTTTGATTTCAAATGTCAATTATTTTAGAGCCACCCCCCCTCCAAATTGCTAAGCTGGTACCAGTAGTGGCATTTCTGAATATTGAAGAAGGCCTGCTACTGCAAGCAGCATCATCAGTAACAGCAACAGTAGCCGCTTCTGCCTAAGTGGTTGCCTACTTGAATTCATTACTGACTGAACCATGTTGCTTGCTACTTGCTGCTGCTGCTGCTTGTATTGATTTCTATGGTAAATCAGTTTTATCTCATCTGTACTCCAAGGTTGAAGCAAGCAGTTGTGGGTCATATTCTTCCACCACAGGCTGATTATTGCTCAGTCATCTACTGTTGCTCTTGGCACCAGTAGTAGAATCCATTATGCACAAAGATTTTAAGAATTTCAACAGATTAAATAATAAAAAAAAAAAATAAATTCTCTGACCCCATTATGTTTACATCAGAATAATCAAGATAGTGCAAATTCTTTTTATTTCTTTTATTATTATTTTCATTTTATTATTATTTCTTTTCTATTTTTATTTTATTATCATTTCTTTTTTATTTTATTTGTTTTGTTTTTTTTTAACAGCTACTGTAAAACAGAAACTATTTTTTATTTCAGTCTCAGCTTCAGAATTTTCCAATTTTAAACCCCATCATTTTAAGAGTAAAATTTTTAACCTTAAAACAAAAATGATTAAATAGAATTTCACTAGTGTTTCATTTTATATCTGAGATAATTTTCTACATTTTTGAAGCAAAACGTCTTTTTTTGGTTATATTTAATCAATTTGAGTGTCCTAATATTAAATAAGATCAATTAAATATTTTTATGTTCAAATTATTTGATTTTCATATAAGTAGATAATTGAGTTTCTCAGTTAAAATATATTTTCCTATTTACACTACAATTAAATGTCAAGTTTTTTTGTTTTTTTTTAATTTTTTTTACTATTTATAAGGAACAAAATGACTTCGAGCAAATAATAGAATAAGGCTTGTCTTTTCATTTTATTAAATGGATTATTAAATTATGATGGATGTTTTCTACTTAGTTGTAAATTCTTCAAAATTATTTTTTAAAATTTCAGAACAATATTTTTAATTTTTTAGAACATTGTTATTTTTGAAAATTCTAGAAATTGTTCAGTTTCACATCACTGAAGAGTTTTTGTTTTTTAATTCTGTTGGAATATTTGAAAACTTTGATATAAAATTAAAAAAAAATAAATTAAATAATAAAACAACTAAAAAGTTAAAACTGCCTGAGAAATATTGATTTGATTGACACTCATCAGAAATAATCTTTAGTAATATTTTATCATCATTTGATGGCTGTTTCAGCATCACTGATATTACAACCGCTACTATATGAGGATGATATTTGCATTATGACAAATTCCATAGTAGTAAAGCACCAAAACTGCCTCTTTTTGGTGACTCATTCCCTTGCTATGCCTATTTAGACATCTGTTGTTAAAAGTGGCCTGTGAGAGGGAAAAAAAATCTATAATCAAGTGTTTTTTTTTGTTTTGTTTTTTTTTGTTAATTCACTAATATTTTTTTTTATAAAAGTAACCAAATGTTTGAAAATGTGTTGTATTTTTTCTTTTTGAAAAAAAAAAAGAAAAAAAAAGGAAAACGAAATAACATGCTTGAGAGAGAGAGCAAGTAAATGCACTACTGTGCAAATTGTCTTCATTATCATAAATTCATAATCCCTAAAGATATTTAATGGCACACTTAGAAAAGAGTTCATTTACCCACTTGTTGAATTAATGGCTAAGATCTTCATTGTTAATAGATACAATAAAAATATCTTTTTTATTTTCTATTTTTTTTTCCATAAAAACATATATATGTTTCAAATAAAGTTGATGTTAAAAACGATAAAAATAAAAATCTATAATTGTTCAGTCTCCCCTAATTAGGGCCCACTATCTGAGAGAAGATAATGTGTTCACTAGCCATTGTTATTCTCAAGTATTCCTTCTCACTCCTGGGTTACATTTCTCCCCATTTGATCCCAGGTTTCCTCAATTCCTCCCCAATTTTGAATTTTAATTGTTTCACTATTATGCTCATATGTATAACTGAAATTCATCCTCTATTTCTCCCCTGGCTAAGATTCCTCCCACCCAGATTTAAAACTCATCTCCAAGGAAACAAATGTCTCTGGTTTGTGAAAGTCATTGTTCCAGAAATCAGTTGATTTCAATGTGTGATATTGTGTTTGAATATTATCGCATATTAACGTCAATTATTATTTGCATCATAGTTTGAATCTCTGGTAAAGGCATCAGATATTTATAAAAAAATATTTGTTTCAGAACTGTTTTCAGACTGTTATAAAACAAGAGCTAGTTGAAAATATATAATCAGGAAATAGGCATGAACTCTAAACTTGCAGTTATGTCTACCTTATCTTTGGCATCTGTCAAAACCTGGTGGGTATTTTTGCAGCAAGATGGAGTGATGGTTATAATAGAGACATTGAAATCAAAAGCTCAATGTTTAGCACCCTGCTTCAGTACTGATATTCTCCCATTAAATATATCTTCAATGTTTAATTTACTTTTGAAAAAAAAAATACTTAAAAAGCATGATTCAACTTCATTAAATAATAATTAAACTAAACAAAAGATGAGATTAAATGATATTTCAGAAGACAAATGGCTTTGGGAGGCAAGTATACTGCGGTTTTAGTGATCGTTGTCAAAGGAAAATAAGTAGTAAGTAGACTAATAAATGTTGAATAAATAATTTCCAATACATAAACTCAAATAGTATTTGGACTAATGTTGCAAATACAATGAATTTCACTGTAGTGAAACATATTGGTATCATTAAGTGAATGTTCTTTTGAAACAAAACAAAAAGAAAGGACAAAATGTTATATATAGGAGGGTTGGTTGAAAAGTTCATAGGCTGACCAAGATATTGTCATGAAATGTGACTAAATAAGATTTATTTGTCAACATAGTCCTCCTTACAGTCCACACACTTCTTCCATCAGTGTTGCAGTGCTTAAATCCCATTGGTGAAGAAGCTTTCCTCCTATTGGTCAAAAAAAGTTAACGGCAGCAGATATGACATCATCATCATTGCAATACTGGTTCCCAGCCAATGAAACAGATGATAGTCAAATTAGGAGAATGAGGAGGGCTATCAACTAGTTCAAAACCACAGTCACATACAGCAGCCATTGAAACCAAAGCCCCTTTCACCAGTCTTTCTGAGTGTTTCATTTTAATAGCTTTTCATAACTACCTCAGCAAATTGGCATAATACTCTCCATTGATGATGTGGCCCCTTTTGAAGATAGTCAATAAACTCAATGCGATCACCCTCCCTGCTGATGAAATGAAGAATTTGGCTTTCTCTGGATCAGGTGAGAAGTGTTTCAACTGAATGGATTTTCTTTGGCTCAAATTGATGAACCCAGCATTCATCCTGGGTTCATCAATTTGAGCCAAAGAAAATCAAAGAAACCAGCTGGATCTGCCTTAATATCAGATTTTCAGCCTGGTGCATTTTTGTTCAGGTATCAGAAGACATGGCACCCACCAAACAAAAACCTTCATTATGCCAAGTTCATTGTGCAGAATATTCTCAACTCACTCAAAGAATATGCTAATAGCATTGGCTATTTGATTTATAGTCAATCACTTGTTATCCATTGCCATATAATGAACATGATCAATGTTTTCCTCGGTGGTGGCTGTTGCAGGATATCCAAACCTTGGGTCAACTTCAAAACTCTCCCTTTCCCTACTAAATTCAGCTAGCCACTTTTGCACTATTGATAAAGCTGGAGTGTCATTCCCTAATGAAGAAAGCATGCCAGCATGAATGTCTTTAGGGGCTAAACCCCTTTTCTGCAGGTACTTGATATCACCATTGTGTTATCAAGTACCTGCAGGTGAGGATATGTGGGAAAGATAAGTTAGCTCTTAAGTTAAATAGGTCAGAATTGTAGTGGTTGGGAAAGCATTTCCTTGGGAGTGTGTTCGACATAATAGCAGTTCATGGGAAGAAGCTGTCTGAGTTGAACTTCTTTCTAATAGAATATGAAGAGGATGTTTTTTTTTTTTCTCTCTCTCTCTCTCTCTTTTTTTATTTGCTGGCAATTTTTAAGTACTTAATGGATTTTTTTAATCAGACATTATTTCCCACTACTATAAATGTTATATTTAGTGGGCACACAGTTTCAGTAAACAGCCCTGTTTTTGTTTATCAGTGAAATTAATATATTGATTGATTAATTTTGTTACAGCTTATCAACCTTTGCAGAAAATATTTTTAGATTGTAAGAAATATATATATATATATATATATATATATATATAATTTTAAAATAAAGAGAAAGAACCGTAAGATTTATAATCGGGTGTTCTTATTAATTATTTATATTTTTAAAAAGCAGTGCTCAATACAATTCTGTAGAGCATAAATATTATAAATTTACTAATTTAAAAATATGGTTTCATTGCTACACAGGAATTACCATGTTTCAAAAACAGAAACTGAAAACTTCAAATTTAATTATAGAATTAAATTAAAATCTCTAGTACAGTTTCATTTTCAAGCAAATTTTGGAATTCCAAAATTCGCTTGAAAATGAAACAGTACTAGAGACACACACATACACACACACACACACACACACACACACACACACACACACACACACACACACATATATATATATATATATAATAATGGTTTAGTGATACAAGTCTTACTAATTTAACAATAGCTGGGGGAGAAGGCATGGATTCATACTTATCCCAAGGGTATTTGCTTGTAATTGAATGTTAATGAACCCAACGGGAGTTGGAACTCTGCTCTCTGATTAATAATTCCAATCCATTATACCACCTGCACATCCATGCTGAAAGCACCTGGTTTTCCCAAGTGGTCACCCATCTAGGTACAGACCAGGCATGGGAATGGGTTTCAATGCAATATGGCCATAGGTATCTAGTCAAGAGACTAGAGCTCTACACTCATGTTAAAAAATACATAATTGAAAAATTTCAGATTAAGTGCTGTCTAGTTATAATGTTGTTACAATAGGATGAATTTAAAATTTAGTTTGTCAATAATTAACAATTTTTTTTCTAATGTATTTTAAAGTAAATAATAAATAAATACATTTGTTAATGAATTCTATAGATTTACAATACTGGCATGCTTTAGATCGCTCAGCCACAGTGACTGTCAATGACTAACAAGGTTCCTTTTAAAGGGAAAAATACAACCTTGCTGTTGGATTCAACAGTGGCTCTTGCGACAAAGGGGGACACAGGTTTGTACCCTGCTGGAAAACGCATTTTCTTAGGATTTTTCAAGTGCGCAGGACAATACATAAAACATCCCATTTTTTAAAAATAAAAACTGGGCATTTATTTCAGACACAGTTATCCAGTAAAAATGTGTATATATATAAGAAAAGAAAACTTATCTTAACTGACGTGTTTCATCCTCTGATTGACTTTATCATGGCAAATGTCCTTTTGTCTTTATTCATATTGTCCTTTTACAGATATTTTTAGCTTTATGTGAAATTTTATGCATGCACACACATGCAGCTTTTTACCTTTATGTAGTAAATTTACAAAAAAATAAAATGTTTGGCAGTTTATGCATAATAATCAGAGTAAGCTTCAAAATTTTGTTGGATTAAGTGCATATTATGCCACAAAAGAAAAATGTGGCTGCTAATCTATTTTATTTAGGGTAGTCCTATCCCTGATATATATATACAGATTTCTGTAGTTCACTGCTAGCAGCAAGCAGAAATATTTCTCCTCCTGATGATGGCCATTTTGGTCGAAACTAGTTGAGGAATCTAAATGGAATAATAATAAAAAAAACGAAAGAATATTAATCTACAACCCAGTGTGTCTAAAGATTTTAATTTTTTGATTTTTTTTTTGTTCAAAATATATATATATATATATATTTCTCTTCCTTTTTCATTTATTATAAATATATATATAATTGAAAAAGGAAGAGAAATAGTTAGAGGATAACAAGAAAAGAAAATGATGAAAAAGAGAAATAACTACAATATCTGATACATATGTACACACATGCAAATACAGGCAAAAAAAAACAATAACTAGTGCAAAAAATAATTACATCAAACTTAGTATAAAGATAATGATAAATTGAGAAAAATGGCAGTCAATTGTAGAAGCCTTCTGATGAGTGGATTGAATAAATATAAAAAAAAGGTTTGTCTATGAAACTCTGGAGTTGAGGTGACAAATTTTATTTGTATTAATCCTACATATACAATAAGTTTGTCTTTGTTATTTACCCCTGAAGATGATCTTAGAAAATATCAAAAGTAAAGGGTGTTCCAATAACTTTGACCGATTTTAAACTAAATTCACATTTAAAATCGGTTCAAGTTATTGACACACCCTTTACTTCAGTTAAAAAAGCTTACATTGCTTTCCTTGATGAATTTCATCTTAACAAAAGAAACTGATTAGACAACTGGAAAAGATTAGTATAAAAATAAGTAGACACAATATTCAGTTATTCAGTGAAACCTGTTTGAATGAGGTCTCTCTTGAGCAGTTACTTAATTGTTTTGTTCATAATTACTCTGAGATTTTTCTTTGACTATTCACTTGTATTGTTTGATTTACCTGTGTCTTTGGAATGATAAGCTCTCTGCCAATCACTACTTTCAAGTTAGTAATGTAAGATTAGAAAAATGCATTCCTTGCAAAGGGATAATTTAACCAAATACTTTGCCCAATTTGTCAAATGCTCTGGTTGGTGATTTAAGTGGGAGGCAACATAGTCCTCCCACTTTTCTTTGCAAAAACAATACACCATCCTTCACCCTCCCCCTCATTTACAAATTGGTCTTTTCATGCCCATGCCTTTATTTTTTTTTTTACTACTCTCTTATTTATAGTAAATTACTACATGGAGCGTGTGGAATGCCTTTTATTTTAGTTGGTCTATTATTGTCCAGTCATTAATCAAGCAATGTCTTTCCATGTAGACATCTTGCAAAGCTGCTTAGTTGGTATGACTATAAATGACATCAGCTTCAAGCAATTTTTCTAGAAAGTGATAACAAGTGAAAAATTAGAAGCAGTGTTTTAAAATTTTCATCAGTTTATATCCATTTTTCATTCATTAAAAAAAAAAAACAAATCAGTTGAAGACTTCCAGCAACAACTAAAATGGTTAGCACATGTAACTAAAGGGGAAAATAACATAGTCAAAATGTTGACATTCCACACTACCTTAAACAAAAGCTTTGGAAGGAAACTCCATCAATATTAAAAAGAACTATAACATTGAACTTAAGTTTATTTTCCTGAAAAACTGTTTAAAGAAGAAAATTTTATAAATTTCCATTGATTAATGCTAACCAGTCAATGAATTTTGAATGTTTGCTGTATGGAAATGGCTATTCTCACTATTTTTGCTTAGTTTTTAACTTAATGAATTATCCCAAATTTAGGTGAATTTTTATTATTATTTTTAACTCCTTAATGGATTATCTTGAGTTTAGGTGAATTTTTATGGTCATTTTTAGGACATGAAGTTAATTCATTTATAAAGTATCATTTGATTTAAGACCGAATCAAAAATATTTAGAATTCCTGATAGAATTGTTTTTTAGCATCTATCCAGAACTTTTGATACACAGCAACACCAATTTCACAAGATCATTGGCAACAACCTTTATGTGCTGTGTTCCCTCAGGTGGGAGGTAATCACAATTTCCACAATTTTCTGTCCTTTGTAGCTCTTAATAAATTTATTCAAGTTCACTAAGTATGTCATACGTTGACTTCCTCTGTCCCTATTGCCTTCAATCTGTTCTGTGAGTATCAGATTTTCCAAGCCCTCTTTCTTCATTATGTGTTCTGAAAATTTCAATTGTATCTACTTGATGTGAAGTATAAGTCTCCTTTTTATTTCCATTTTCTCTAAAACTTTGCCGTTGCTCACATGTTCAGTCCATGCTATCCTCAGCATCCTTCTGTAGGACTACATTTCTGTTGCTTCAAGCTTCTTCTTCATCTTTGAGAACCAACTTCCCTATTTTAGCACTTTCTATACTTTTTGTAGTTATGTTTTCCATTTGTGAGCAAGAATTTTAGATATATATATATATATATATATATATATTTGGTTGGATTGATGTGAGTTTGTGACCCTGGGTTTTACGCTTTTGCAATCGTCAGAATATATATATATATATATATATATATGTAAATTTAAAACTTTCTTTTCACCCTTGGAAGTGCGGTCTGATGAACTAGGTAAAAATCATATACCTTAATTTCAGGGGATTACAGTTATATCATGTTGAAACACCTGTTCCGTACAATCAATGAAAGCAATGTCAAGCTTGGTCAGTAGTGATTACTTGGAAATACCAGGTGTTGTAAGCTTGAATGTGCAGGTGGATAATGGCTTGGAAATTTTGATCAGAGCTGATTTCCAATTCCATAATAATTAACCCATAGCTGGGGGGAGAAGAGATGGATTCATACCCTTCCCAAGGGTATTTGCATGTAAGTGAATATAATGAACCCAACTAGAACTGTTAATCGGAGAGCTGAGTTCCAATTCCAGTTGGGTTTATTGTATTCACTTACGTGCAAATAGCCTTGGGAATGATATGAATCCTTCTCTTCTCCCCTAGGTTACAGGCTAATAATTAAGACTTGTTTCATTAAATCATATATATATATATATAAAAAAAAAAAGATTGTTTGAAAATATTTCTGTCTTTAAATAACCTGCAAAGGGTTGATAAGCCATAAAAAACAAATCAATAAATCAACAGATACAAATTTCACTGTTAACAAAACAGGGATGTTTACTCAAACCTGTGTACCCACTGAATATAACATAGTACTAGGAAATAATGTCTGACTAAAAAAAAAAATCCATTAAATGCTTAAAAATTACCAGCAAATATAAAAAAGGGCAAAAATACTTTCAAAATAAACAGGACTATAAATATTATGATATAAAATTGAATTAAAAAAAAAAATTTTTGTGGCTCATTTTTGCTTAATTTTACTTGCAATGATTATAGTATTTATATAATAATTAAAACAAAAAATAATTTCTAATGATTGCCAACACATTTCTACTGAAAGTTCTTGGCCTAACCCACTTTTAACTTATATTTTTTTTTATATTGGAATTTTAATTTTTAAGTGTTTCTGGATTAGGTTGAAAAATTTTCAGCACCTCTATACTCATATCTAACAATTTTGCATTGACTTAGTACTAATGGTAAATATCCTTGAATAGTATTTCTAAGAAAACTTTCACTAGATGATTGCCCTGAATTTCTGTATGAAAGAACAACTCTGGACACCCCACCAGTACCACACAATTATGTTAATTTTCTGTCATAAAGTTATAGAAAAACAAGGCTAATGATAGGAATTGAATGTGTAAGCTAATATTGACAAAAAGTCATGGGAGAACAGTATATAAAGGTAATGGTAGGTGGTGCCACTGTAAATTGATATCATGGAAATTCTCAGACCTATATGAGTGCTTTCTGGTGAGTCAATGTAGACTGTCGGCAACACCCAAGTTCATGGCAACACAACATGAATTATCAGACTTTGAACAAGGCATGATAGTGAGCGCCAGATAAATGGGTCATTGCATTTCTGAAATTGTGGGGATATTTGTTACCTCTCAATCTATGGTGTCATGCCTGTACCAGGAATATCTGGTGAAAGGCTTTACAGCCCACCATGGACAGTGCAGTGGTCAAGTTCAAATTGAGTGCGAGTCCTCTGGCTAGTATTATCAGTGGTAAAAGACAAGTGATTTAAATCACATCTGCTTTCAATGCAGGAAATACTAGATGTATGTTGATGGGTCAATTCAACATTCTTTAGTCATATATTGGGATATGGAGTAGAAGAACCTCCAAGGTACCTTTATTAGTACCATGACACTGGAGACAGTACTCACTTGAGTTTGTGAAATCCTTAATTGGAGCCTAGAGAACTAGCAATATATGGGATGGTTTGAAAAGTTTAATAATGATCTTCATATCCAAGGCCCAAGAGCTACTCAAAGTAGAGGGTTACTGAAGAAGGTTGTTGTATCAGCAGTAAGATTAAGATGTAAGAAGTGCAGTTTATAAGGATGAGATGGAAAGATAATGAGTGACTCCAGATATCTAGTGAGACAGTGATATTTAGTTACCCCCCCATCTCCCCACGAGGGTTACATTTGGCACAAGGCCAGTTTAACATGGGATCTTCGAGCCTGTAGGCTCAGCCAAAAATAATCCCTCTTTGAACCCACATAAATGGGTTCATGGGCAGTCAACCTCCCCGAACGAGACTCTGCCCTTCGGCGGAGCCTCATCCAGGTCCCTCTCTGCTTGAAGGCAGAGAGTTCAACTGTTTAGCTGTCAACTGTAGACAGCTCTAGTGATATTCAAAGCGTAGCTTAGATGTGGCCGAAAGTAAGGGGCACCCAGTGAGGATCGAACTCGCTACTCATTTGTAATTGTTTTAGTGAGACAGGCTTGCTAACCATTACATCACCCCAAGGTACCCAAAATGTCTAGTGAGACAGTGTGAATACAGGCTATGCTGCTTCTGGCAAGGTAACATGAATTATCAGATTTTGAATGAGGCATACCAGATTGATAGGACATTCCATTTCTGAAATTGCAGGAACATTTGATATCATTTAATCATGTCTGTACTGGAAATACCTGATGAAAGACATTACCGTCTGTTGTGGACAGTGCAGTGGTCAACCATGGGTCCTATTAATGAACTCTGGCTAGAATTGTCTGTAGTGACAGACAAGTGACAGTGGCTCAAATCACATCCACATTCAATGCAGGTGGTACCAGATAAAGGTCTGTGGATTAGTTCAACATTCTTTAGTTTTCCATGGGATATGGGAGCAGAAGTTTCATAAGAATGCAGCTTGTTAATGCCATAACACCTGACATAGAAACTCACCTGTCATTGGTGTACCAAATTGGAAATGACATTCCACCACCATGAGCCCAATCAAGCATTTATGGGAAATGGTGGAAAGGTCTCTTCATAGATAAAATCCTGCACCTACAAATATCAATACTGTGAACATAGCTTACCATTTCTCCAGAGGTTTTCGGACCATTTTTGGAATTGATGCCACATTAAGTTATTAGCTAGGCTGGAAAGGGCCTATACTAAGCACTTATCCCATGACTTTTGGCATGGTAATGCTCACCCCTTGTTTCCAGTTTAGTATTGGGTTTCTAGTCTGGTGTAAAGTGTCCTCAATCTCTTTCACTCCCACTTGCATTTTTGTGGCATTATTGCCTTGCTTGAGGTGAATTGATTTAAAAAAGAAAACCATAAAAAACAAACATATATAATAGACATATGTAATTGTTAGCTTGCTTGTCTTGCAAACTATATCACAAGTATAGTAATATTAAAGTAGATCACCCTGGCCAAATTTATCAGGGAGGTGATTTTTTTTTTTTCTTGATAATATCAGTCTAGGGAAGTGGTTTCTAAACTTTTTTTTCTTGGAACGAAAATTTGCTTGCGCCTCAACAAATTTTATGTGATAAAAAGTACATTTAAAAAAAACAAAAAAAACATAGAAGGTTAAAGGGAGATAACTTCAGATTCGAATTTGGAACATTAACTCTCTCCTCCAATTTGTGGACCGTAGTTACTATATTCTTAATACTTGATATAATGGAAAAATATCACAATGATAAAATCTGTCAATAATTATTTATAACTATACAGTGGTTCATCCATGCAATTACAAGTAATCCATACTAATATTTTAAATCTTGACATTTATTTTTGGCATATTAATTTTTTTAAACTGTTTCTAAATCTTTGATTTTCAATCATTCTGCCTCACCTGCTACCCTCTTCTGCCACACCTATGAGGCACATGGCACCATTTGGGAATCACTGATCTTGGGTGATGATTGCAGTATGTGGCATAATTGCAAGCTATATCACAAGTTAACCCAAGCCATGTGACTAAAATTGTTATGCTAGCATGAAGTCACAAGCCATCATGACTGAGGATTTGAGATTACTGGCATTATTCAACTACTGATCACACCAAATTATGTGCTCTCTCTCAGAAACTGTAACTAAGGTTTTCTCAACATAGTTGAAGTATAAACCACAGATTGGCTTAATGAGTGTTAAAAAAAATGCATGTCTTCAATGGGTGGTTGCAACAGTGATTAGCTAGCTACACCAGCAGACAGGCATGTTCAGAAAACAAGCAGCTAAGCATTAGCCTCTATGAAGCTTGGTGGAAAGTTTGCAAATGTCAGGTCATCCATTGTTAAGATCTCTGTCCACACTGCTCATATTTATTAATGTATATTCTGTCACTGATATTGTGCACTTTTCTCTGATAAATATAACACACACACAATATCTATCTCTATACATACATATATATATACATATACATACATATATATATATATATATATATATATATATATATATATATATAATAGACTCTCTCCCTTCGGTTTCGATATATGAGGATCTGACAGCTTACTTGATTCAGTTATGAAATTTTGTGCGATAATCTTAAGTGGCATTTAAGACCCCACCAGTGATTTACAAAGGAGGCCACATATGGAGCAAGTGTGAGGATTGTGAGATGAGATCACTGTTAGATTGGTTGACCTTTTAGATCTTGCTCTTGCTTCTTGATGACTATTCAAGAAGTTTTTTATATTATATAACCTCCTGATATTGGACTGAATGATTACAAAAAGGTTTGGCATGAAACTCTGGAATTGGGTACTAAATATAACCTCAATTAGCTAAGTGACAAATTCTATTTGTGTTACTCCTCTCGCTCATATATATATATATATATATATTTGAAATTGGGTAGATGGAACACTTGGGGTGGGGTGGCATTGATAGCTGTGCTAACATGAAGCCACAAGTCATTGTGTCCAAGGGCATGAGCATGCTGGCCTTGTTCAAATTGCTGATCATACTAGATAACATGCTTTCTCCCAGAAAAGATCTGCTCAGCATAGTTGCAGTATAAACCACAGGTTGGTTCCATGGGTTTTGAGGAAACACAGATGTGCTTGAGCAAGTGTCTGCAATAGGGATTGGCTAGCTGCCCTAGTAGACAGGTATCCTTGAATACGAGTGGCCAGCTGTTATATATAAGCAGCATGTTTTCATTAAGACACGTCTCATTAAATAATTCGAACAAGTTTTGTCTAATTATATGATCCTCTCATATTCACAGACACGCTTCTTAGTATCCTTATTAAAGGAAGAAAGAATATTACAATATTGATGCATATTCATCTCTTCTGTGTATATTTCGAGTTATTAGGCTTGAAGCTCTTGTTTGATCATGAAACGCTCTTGTCACTCTGGGTTGACCTCAGTGTTTACTAAAAATCTAAAAATACATAAAATCTAAGAAATACATCATAATGATGTGCCAAGGTGAGGCATTATTAATATAAAAACATAACACATATATATAAGCATATATATATATATATATATAAATAAAAAGAAAGAACAGTAAGATATATAATCCGGTGTTCTTATAGATATTTTTATTTTTACAAAATAGTGCTCAATGTAAATTTACAGAGCATAAATATTATAAATTAACCCAGACACCCCTAGTCTAGCAAAATAGATTTATCTGTAACCTTGGAAACATGAATTTTGTTTTAGCTGTGTATTTAAAACCCAGTAATTTTTAAAGTTACTCCAAAATTCGCTTGAGGATGAAATGGAACTAATGTCTTTAATTTAAGTACAAAATTAAATTCGGGGCTTTTAGCTTCCATTTTTGAAACATGTTTGGAACTGTGTAGCGAAAAAAAAACATTTTAAGTCTATTAATTTATAATATATATATAATATATATATATATATATATATATATATATATATATATATATATATATATATATATAAGCATACATATGTTATTTTAACAGTTAAAATGATACAGCTAAAGTAAAAATCAGGAATTCATGTACTTAATGTCGATCACGTTTTGTTTTGGATATATTTTGTTGAAATAAAATTGTTCTTCTGATGATGCTGATGACAAAATAGTTCATATACACACACACAGTGGGACTTTAATAGTCACTTTGCAGTACTGATTCTGTTTTACACCTCAAGTGCTTTTCAGACCATGTGTTGGTACACCTTGTTTGGTCTCTCTCACACAAACACATATATATATATATATATATATATATATATATATATATATATATATATATATATGAGAGTGTACATATGATATTTTAACCTTTTATTATTATTATTAATCAGTATCATCCCCAAGCAAGGCAATACAGTGACTAGCATTTTAGGGATTACAGGGTGTGGAGGAATTAGGAACAGAAACATTAGTTATGAGAAAAAGAGCAATCAGGAGAACAGTAAATAATGATTGACGTTGTATTAAAATTTTTGCAGGTTAAAGTTGGATGGAAAGAGTGGAGTCAGGAGGGAGTTCCACAAGCAAGAAGTGCAAGATCAGAAACTGTTAGCATAGAAGTTAAAGCTAGCTAGCTCAAATGTAATTTCATGAAATCTCACTGCCAATCTAGTATTACGTTTAAATTCATATAGTCTAGGTACCACAGTGAAGAGCTCATCTGAACAATTCCCATGAAAGTATTTATAAAGAAGTACAAAGCAACCTTATGGCAGGGGGCAAGTGACTGAAGCCGATCTGCCAGATCAGAACCAATAATATTGCTGATGCTTAAATAATATCAAAACATTTGTTTCTTATTTTTCAAATTTGCTTAATTCCTAATAACTAATTTATTGATTTAACCCAAATATTCACATTGATTATTTTAACTACTGTTTAAGATGAAAGCATTTGAGGAGATAGTTAATGGTTTTTTGAGGGTTTTTTTTTTTTTTTTTTTTTTTTTTTTTAATCCATTCGGCTGCTTGTACAGAATGCAAGGTCTTGTGTATGAGAAAATATTGATTGTTGCTCTCTCAGCTGTCAGATATTCCGCGTTTTTTGTTTGGCAACTTTCTATGGGTGGGTGGGTGGAGGTTAATCAATTATTTTACAAGCTCATTTGATTGTTTTTCTCTTCTCGGAGGGAAAAAAAAAAACAAAGAAACTAGCATAAAAGAATTTTGCTAAAATAATTAACCTTCATTTATCCTATTTGCTAAGCAAGAATGAATTTTCAGATATTTTTTTTTCTTCTTCTTTGAACCAAAGCCAAGATAAGAATACATCAGGATTGTTTCCTTTTCTTTTTCTTATATATGCTAGAATGGATCAATAAGTTCATAGCCTGGCACAGTTACTAGTTGAATTTTGATTTGAAATTTTCACTAACTTAAGTACATTATAAAGGAAGTTGTTTAAAAAAAATTTGTTTAAGGCAATTATGCTTTTTCATCATTAGGCGATAGCTTTAAGAATTTCATACATACATTATGGATATACATATTTGTATGGTGTAAAGTGCTCAATATCAGGGATAAAGCATATGTAAATATAAAAGTGGACATTGAGGTCAGCAGCCATAGTCTATTTCATGCCTGACAATTGTTTAATTTTGTTCCTTATTTTTCTACTGTTTTAAGATGAAAGTGTCTGAGGATATATATATATATATATATATATATATATATATATATATATATATATATATATATATATATATATAGGATTAATACAAATATAAAATAAATCACTTAGCTGATGTTATATTCAGCACCCCGGCTCCAGAGTTTTGTAAATAAATATTTCTGTAATCATTTGGTCCATTTGTCAGGAGGTTTCAACAACTAACTGCCATTTTTATTTTTCTGAGTTAAAAAAATAATTCATGCACTGTTGGTCTTAGGTTGATTATTTTATTTTATTTTTTTTCTCATTCTTTCTTTGTGTGCGTATGTGTAGAATGTCATTGTTTAAAGTAGACACTGGTGTCAACATTAGGGATTGACAGTCTCTTTCATGCTTAAACAGTCTTCAGGCGATAAGATTATGTTCAAGCTTGAAACAGACTGTTTCTATTCAGTGTTGACCTCAATGTCTGTTTTTATATTTACATACACCCTGGTGCTGAGCATTTTTATCCATAAATATAGCATACCTTACAACTATATTTTATTATCTTACTTATTATAAAACGCAGATTGTGTGTGTCTGTTCGTTTATATATTGGATCGTATTTCCTACATTTTTCAACCAATTTCAACAAAACTTTACAGGACTACGTAAAATTACACGGCGGTGGTTCTGACAATGCCAAAAATTGGAAAAACACAATTGTTTTTGCACGAAATCAATTTGAAAGCACAAATAAAGGTATCATACCCGGTCAGAAGTTACTGCCAGCTACTCAAATGTCCGAAAACAGAACGAATGCCATTAACTTCCAGTGACTCAGTGTTTTTTTTTTTTCCAGAGAACAATACACAAAAAGTAAAACAAATGAAACCTAAACATACACAAGTCCTCCTAACTAAAAACAATAACCGGAAACTACTTTAAATACACATGGTGTCCAAATGAAACCCATGTGTACAGTCAAAATGCGGAAGTTAATTTTTAGTCATCAACCAAAAGATACTGCCAACCGACTACGATGCTAGCCGGCGCTGACATAAACACAGCCTATTTCAAGCAACTTGGCAAAAATATTTTAAGTCAGGTGATAGCGATTGCTGTATGAATTGTACGATTTTTGAATCAAGCACGGACAACGCCGGGCCATGCTTCTAGTGTGTATGTATATATATATATATATATATATATATATATATATATAAAAGTGAACATTGAAGTCACCACTTAGAGGCAACAGGCTGTGTTGACTTCAATGTTTACTTTTATATTTACACGCGCTCTGTCACTGATATTGAGCACTTTATCCTATAAATATAGCACACCTAAAGAGTATATTTCGTCATATATATATATAATGAAATGGACAAAGTCCGACAATTATTTTAAGACATTTTTATGTTTATACATAATAAATAATGTATAAACATAAAAATGTCTTAAAATAATTGTCGGACTTTGTCCATTTCATAATGTGTGACGTCATTTGTTTACATTTGATATGCCATGAGCAGATATGAATGTAAGATTGAAGTTCAAATACAGTAAATTCGACCTTGCTAACCAAACACTCCTCCCTAGCCAAATCAGTTAAAGCATGTCAAGCTAAATGACAGTTCTGTATAGAATACAGGTTCGAATCCTGTTGGAGGATGAATATTTTCTGTGAAAATTTGTCTGACATTCAGGCTAGTAAATGTTGTTTAATACTGTTTATTATAAACAGAGCATTTAAATATTTGTATCTATAAAAAGAATGTTTAAACATAAAAAAATGTCATATATATATATATATATATATATATATATATATATATATATAAATAATAAAGTTAATGATCAGAGTTAAATTAGACCAGGAAACAGTAGTATTAAAAAGTGCTCAATACACATATAAAAATTTAACATTAGGTATAAAAGTTAGATCAGCCGATTCCGCTACCTTGGTTTCAACCTTTCAGTATGTGCAAGCGATTTTGGTCAACTGATTTCCTAACACTCTATTTTTTTTTTTTTTAAATTAATTAACATTTTATTATTTAAAAATAAATCAATACATGACATGAAGGGGAGGAAGAGGAGAAAAGCAAGGGTATTGGAAATGTATTGTTGTGTGTGGGGAGGGTAAATGATATGTACATACTTTCTTTTCATCCTGGTTCATACAAACTCAAAAGGAATTTTTTAGTTTGTATGCAATGAGTCATAATGTCCAATCTCTTATTCAAAAGGTTTTTTTGGTCTAGAAATTATTATTGCTACCTTTTCATTGTTGACAAAGGTTGCAAATATACATGAATCTGTAACTTTTTTTACAAAAATCTTTTTAAATTATAGGTGTATTTCATATCCAGTAAGTAACAGAGTTGAGGTGAAATAGATAAGCAACCATTTTATAATGGAATTTAGATGATTATCACAGATATCTTTGTTGCCATGACGAAAAAAAAATGTAGCTCCTTATAGGTGAAGTACAAATAAGCAGAACATTTGCACTCCAGAGAGAAGTAATATTTAGATCATCCTATTTTTGGTATAGTAGAAGTTGATACTTTGAGTTGGGGCCTGTAAAAATAACATTTTTGCTTCTTGGTTTTTTTTTTTTTTTTGTTTGATTTTTAAAAAATTTTTTTTTAAGCAATGTTCACCCTGTACAAGGCTCAAGAGCCACTCTACATAAAGATTTACAAAAAAAGAGGCATATATCCCTATAATATATGAGGAAGATAATAGTTAACTCTAGACTTAAACAGGTTAAGATTTTAGTGATTGTGGATGCATCCCCTTGTGAGTCATTTGCACAAAGTGGTTTTTCATAGGAAGCTGTTTCTGTGGAAAATACATATCACCAAATGTGATGTAATTCTATATGGAAAGGAACCTAATATAGGCAATTGTGCTCTAATGATCATGTAATTTTCTGTTGATAACTCTCTATATATATATATATATATATATATATATATATATAAAGTGAACATTGAAGTCAACACTTAGAGGCGACAGGCTGTTTCGTCCTAGATGCAATCGTCAGGCCTGACGTTTACATCTAGCATGAAACAGCCTGTCGCCTCTAAGTGTTGGTTTCAATGTTCACTTTTATATTTACACATGCTCTATCTCTGATATTGAGCACTTTATCCCATAAATATAGCGCACCTTAAGACTATATTTCTTTATATATATAAAGCAGTGTTGATATAGGAATCGATACTGTATGGTGACTGTCAACTCCAGGACTCAAGTGGTCTTCAGATTGAATCTACAAAAACTGTTTCTGATACTACTGAGTACTCACCCAACCCCATAAATTTATCAAATGAAAATTGCATTCTTGATGAAACACTATTAATATTAATTATTAATTTTATTAATTATTATTTTAATCATATCATTCATATATATATATATATATATATATATATATATATATATATATATATATATTGAACAATAAAAAATTAAAATCTTCAGACACACTGGGTTGTAGATTAATATTATTTTGTTATTATTATTTCATTTAGATTTTTCGACTAGTTTCGGCCAAAATGCCCATCATCAGGAGAAGAAATATTTCTGCTTGCTGGTGATAATGAACTACAGAAAATAATATATATATATATCTATATATATATATATATATATAATATATAATATATATATATATATATAATATATATATATATAATATATATATATATATATAATATATATATATATATATATATAATATATACATATATAATATAATATAATATATATAATATATATATATATCTATATATATAGCTGTCTTCAGTTTCCATATATTTGTAGGTGCAAGATCCCATAAGTGTGCAATTTGCACAATCTCATTTTGTCCAAATTTCCAGAATGTTCCTTATCGAACTTCTCAAACTTGGGCTTCATGACTGAAATAACCTAGTTACAAATAAGCACCTCTATTAGAATCCATCCAAAACCCAGCACCAATAGTTGAGATTCTTTGACTTGTATTGTGAATGAGATGCTTATTCTCCAGAATAGCATCACCAAACAATATTTTATTATTTCAAGTTGGCATTTAGGAGTTTTTAGTAAAGTAAGCCAGAAAGCTTTCTTTACTAAAAAATACTCTTAAGAGGAGGTGGAATAATGGCTAGCGGCTTGGATTGAGGAATCAGAGAGCCGAGTTTGACTTCCAGTCGAATCCATTACATTCACTTACATGCTAATATGCTTGGGAAAGGTATGAATCCTCTTATTCTCCCCCTAGCTATGGGTAAATAGCAGGACAGACCGGGTTATATAGCCTTGGATGGCAACTGGTCTTTAGAAAGAAATAGCAACCTACTGTTGGAAAAAATCTACCATGTCAGACATGTATCGAAAGATACATGATTGCCTAAGTGTGTATCACGCATGGTACATAACTGACTGACTGAAGCCAGAAAGTTGAGTAGTAATAAAATGACAAATTCTTGTTTTTAGTGTTTGTTTTTATCTCATCAGATGTGATAAAATTCTTCCAAGATATTTAGAGATTTGAAACAAAATGTCCAGTTTATCTCTGAAGAAGCATTTATTAATAGTCCTATTTTGCTACTAGTTATGACTCTTATTCATTCCAGACAAGCTTATCTTTCATCTTACTGCCGTTTTTATCATTGGAGAATATTTCTGATCTATACTGTTTGCTTAATAGTTGTAGAATGTAGAACAAACCTGAATGTTGCAATAAAAAAAGCAACAAAAATGAAAGATAAACTAGTCAAAAAGTAATCATGGCAGTGCTTCGTATAAGAAATTCAGACAGCTTAAAAGCATTATGAGTGTAAAGAAGCAATACGGTATGAAGTAAAAATTGTTTAATAACATTTCTACATGACGAAATGTGAATGATATCTACTAGTTAACTTTCATTGCCTAATTAGTAAAGGGCTGAGCATGTCGGACAGAATTAAAAAATATGTGATTTAAGTACAAATACCATCAAAGTCTCTTCTTTATTTCTGAACAATCATAGAAAATAAAGTGACCTGAATTTCAGTGCATAAAAAACAACAAATAATGAAAGATGAACTAGTCTGAAATTAATAATAGTGAAAAATGTATTAAGTCAGAAATTTGGACAGTTTAAGACTATTTCATTTACTAACACTAGTTTTGTCTATTTTCAATTTTTATGATTTATCTGACTTTTGTCAGAATTAGTCTATTCTCCAGCCATTAAATTATGGAAATTCAAAATGACTTTGAGCAAAACTCCATCTACATTACCCTGGGAGCTTGTTATTCTTGATTAAAGTCTTAATCTTTGGGGCTGCCAAAGCTGTTAGAAGGTAGAGTTCTCACCCAAACAAGTCCCTAAAAACCGTTTTATCAAATATTAAAGTGAATCAGAATTGAATTAAATAGAATTATATCATTGATTATTATATTAATTAATCAGCTTTTTACCTGTGGCATCACAGGAAAGATTTATTAAATAAAAATCTTAATTTTCTCTAATGATTATGAATATCATGTGGCAGACTTTTTTTTTTTTTTTTTTTTTTTTTTTGTGATTAAGACTGGAAACTTGAAATAAAATCACATCTGTGTTTTAATGCAAACTCAATTTGAATCCAGTGTATGCTAAGTTTAAGCATTTCTGATTACATCCCACTGACTTTACCTCTATGCCATCACTCCACTGCTTATCTGCTTAGCCTAACTAATTTTCTGCATGGACAAACTAAATATTTCTCAAAATAGAAAAAATCATTTGATGACTAAGCATTGATCTTTTTTTTAAAACTTTTTTTTTTTTATATTGAAAATCAGAAAGAAAGGGATTGTCAGTAGTCAAGTTCAAACTTAATGACAGAATATGAAGAGTATATATCTAATGTAAAAGCATTGCATATGATGAAGGAAGATATTGTTGGTGGTCAAGAATTGATGAAAGCTTCACTGATAAGGCTATTATTCTATGTTTAATGATTTTAATTGATTCAATATTATTTCCTTTAGATTTAAATAACTGTTTTTTTTTTATGTTTGTTTTTTTTTTTTTTATACTTATTTTATGTTGATCATTTCACCCTAAGCAAGGGTATAATGCCACTATAACACAAGGGGTTACTGGATATGAAAGTGAATGAGAAGACTTTAGTGAGGAGGATGACAATAAAAGAACAGAATTCAGGAAAACTGAAGATGGCAATTGGAATTGTATTTAAATTTCTAAAGATTGTTAGTGGCAGGGAAGCAAGAGATCACAAGGAAGTTCTACAGGTGAAAAGTGCGAGAAAAGAAATTATTATTAGGTTGGTGCAAAAATAATATCGTTTTTTGACTTATTTCTTAACGTCAAAAAACGATATTATTTTTGCACCAACCTAATAGAATAAAACATGGTTGCATCTAGCAAGTTCAACAGTAAAATGGTAAGACCGAGTCGATAGTCTAGTAGCATGCTTAAATTTCTTTAACTTGGACACATCAGGTAGGAAAACTCATTAGAACAATTACCATGAAAATATTTGTAGAAAAGACCAAGAAAGTCATAATTTTTAAATCATTGGAATAGACTAGTTCCAAAAAAAAATATATTGTATTTCTCTAATGTTTTAATGCAAAATAATTGTTTTTATTTTTCTTGCAGAATGGCCTCAATGCTCTACATCTCGCTTCCAAGGAAGGACACATCAACATTGTCACAGAACTGCTCAGAAGAGGAGCAAATGTTGAAGCAGCTACTAAGGTAGTTTTCTTTTATACTGAAAATGTCTTTGTAATAATTATTTTTATGTTGGTGCATGGCTGAAGGGTCAGTGTTAACCTTTTGACCATGAGAAGTGGGTGACTTCTTTATAATATCAGCCAGGGGAACTGATTCCAGTATACGACACTGTTGGAAAGTGCCTGAAAATTATACTGTGGTTAACCCAAGTCTTAAGATAAATTGAGTTGACAAAACTGTTCGGAAGCTGGTTGTGCTATATGAATAATTATTGCAATCAAGCATTTGCAAGTGAATCAGATTTTGGCATTAAATAAGCCATAAAGATGTTGATATGCTGTAAACAAACCAAACCAAAAACCAAATTATTTTTGGAATTTCAAACAGAATTTTTTTCTCTGTCTGTAAAGTGATCTAGCAATTAATTATTTAATTATTGTTTATTATTTCATTTTCTACAGTTTAGTAACCCTTTCTTTTTTAAGCCAGAAAATATTTTTATTTATTTATTTTATTTATTTTTTAGATAATGGTTTCATGATATAAGCCTTACTAACTAACCTATAGCTGGGGAATAATTAAAAAATATGCTCTTAAGTAGGTTGTCAGTGATGTAATTTGACTTGGCTCATCAGAGAGTTTTGGGTCTTTCAACATCATACACCCCGTCACCATGTCAATCCAATCAGGGTAGATCAATCCCTGATCCCCCCTCGCAAACAAACGCTAACAGCTACTCTGGCCTTTTTAATGAGTTAGACGAAGAAAGACCACATTTTCCACACGCCCGATTGGATGTTTGTAAAAACCCATCCGCTGCACAAACTATCTTTTAAATGGTCCACGGTGGGGACTGGCTTCTTTTCTTTTTTCAGTGGATAGCAGTTTTAATGGATAACCGAGGAGGTAATTTAACGTTCCTAAATTTAACCCTTTTTTCTTTTTTACCTAAGTATGGTATGGTGTCTTACTCTAAATATTTGCCATTTTGATTTTATTTGTACTTTTGGGGGTGGGGGGAGACTTAAACTCAACCTTAGTATCACATTTTTATCGTTTTTTTTTTAACATTATTACAGGTCAGTTAACTTTAAATGGGGAAAGAAGAGGTGGACTCGTAATTTTTTCTTTGTGCATAAATTCTTCTTTAAGCAACCGATGATCAAGAATGACTATTGCAAAGATATTCAAATTATTTTTAATTTAAGAAAGTGTTTTTTGTCAGTGGTTAGGTACAGAATAAGATTACTGATAGAATAGCATTATTGTATATCTATTAGGTTGGTGCAAAAATAATGTCGTTTTCTCACATAGTAACATGTGTGAGAAAACGACATTATTTTTGCGCCAACCTAATAATATGAAAGCATTGATTATCAAAGAAAGTATTGAATATAAAAAAAAGTATTGTTAGTGGTCAGGAGTTGCTGAAAGCATCATATTTTCCTATAAATATTCAATGTTTTTCAGATAAATTGTTTTATGGTTTATTTTCTCTTTGGATTTATCTAAGGATTTTTTCTTCTTGGTTTAATATTGAAATCATTGGAACAGATGAGAATAGTAGTTAAAGTGTTTTCTTTTGCATTTGTGTCAGATACTGACAGCATAAAAATATGTGTTTAATAAAGAACCATATTGTATAAATTTGCAAGTGATAACAGCTGTCATATATCACTTGCTAAACATACCTCTAGCACAACGATATTACATTTACTGGAGTCCTTCACAGGCAGGAAATGGAGCATAGGAAGATTTTGTTGCACCAATCTTAAAATAAGGTTTAAGGGGGATGATTCCCAGCATTGAAAAATCAGTACTTAAAATCTTAGTTTTGAATACTGACCACTTCAGCCACTACACAGTTTTCAGAATATTGATATTTTGTTACTGGCATATTTTAATAGAATCTGACTCATCATCACCTGATCAAGGATCAAGTTAAATCTTCATCTTATCAACAATCAAGTTGATAAATAATCCTTTTTTTGACTCTTCAAAATTTTGATATAATGTTGTCTTTATTAGTGCAATCAAAATTGACATATTAATACTGTATATAAGATATATACATTTTTTTTCTTCTTCTTAATCATTTCATTCCAAGCAAGGCAATAATGCCGCTAAAATGTAAGGGGTTACAGGGAGTGAAAGAGACTGAGAAGACTTTAATGAGTAAGGAAGTGAGGAAAAGAACAAAAAAGGAACAGGGTTCACTTAGACAAAAGATGGTAATTGATGTTGCATTTAAGTTTTTGAAGATTGTAGGTGGCAAAGAAGCAAGAAATATTAAGGGAATTCCACAAGCGATTACAAGGCAGTGGGTGGGGGTGACTATTAGAACAGAACTAACGGTTGCATTTAGCTAGTTCAACAGTAGAATGATGAGACCTAGCCATGTTTATTTGTTGAGGGAGGCCTGAGATTAATCTTGCAAGCAAGATGGGTCCTGCCTGACAAAGGATTTGAGGCAAATTTTACAAGGCCGGATGCTCTTCCATGTTGGCCATTGACTCCAATAAGGAGCTCATACACCTTTTGGCAGGTCTTGTTTTTCTTCCTGCGGGGGGTTACATGCCAACCTACTCACCAGCAGAAAAGCTGGTGGGGGAACTGGTTTAGACACCAACCACCTGTCCATGCAGCAGGTTGTGCTGGGTTACATGTCACCAAGAGCAGACCTAATCCTGACCTGACCCCCCCCCAAAAAAAAAACTATGGGAAAAACAAGGATAATAAAACAAATCTCTGTAAAGAGGTGAAACAAAACAACATTAACAACAAAGGAAGCAAATAATAAAAAAGAGGCTAACTGGGTTTTTGATCCTCACTCTTCAGTGCCAATTGAGGACAAAAGTGTAATTGTGTGTACAATTGTCATTTGGTGATTTCTTTTATCTTTGCTCTTCTTTCCCTAGCCTGTGTTTATTTTTTTCCTCATATACAATTTTAATGTTTTGATTGTACTAATAAAGCTTTGTACACCCCTTCCCACAGATTATTTATGTATTAACTGAACAGGTACACTCCAGAATTAATTAAAAAAGATTAAATAATCTATCTTTTACCAAAGAGTTTAATCTATATTTCTAAAAGTACTTTTAGTCTTTGTAAAATCTTCTTACTTTATTTAATGGCATAAAAACACATTACCTCCCATTTTCATTTAATATTACAATATGAGCATAGTAACCGTAAAAAATGATTGGATAATTTATATACAGATTGGCACTTCTGCTGAGATTAAGATGATCTGTGGACTCTACCTACGACAAAATTAACATCTACATGACTGATTGTGGGGACAGGACAATTTTTTTTTTTTAGTTCAGATGTTTGCATGTGGACACCTTCACATGAAAACCAACCATTTGCATCATACTACTAGTACTGTTAGGGGGTGGGGGTAAATGTGTGTAACATCTGTTTCCTTTTTGAATTTGTAGGTCTGATGAATTGGATCGTATTTCCAATTCCAGTGGAATAAATTATGACCATGGAATATTAGTGTTTAAGCCTTTTTATTATATCCTTACTCTGTCCTGGACATTGAGTTCTATTTGGATTCTATTCTCTTGGAATTTTTTATTCAAAAAATATATATGTATGCATCTATGTATATATATTTATATATTTTGCATATGTATGTGTATATCTACCACTAATATTATATATATATATATATATATATATATATATATATATCTATATATAATTTATGCAAAACTAGGTAATCCATATGGGTAGACCCAAGGAGGATGATATCCAGAGTGCTCAATGTAAATTTTTTTGTATCTTTTTCCTTTTATGTCGGTTTTCTTCTTCACCCCTTACCCATCTATATATAGAGATAACATACGTTAAGTAATGTCTGGCCCACACCAAGTGAGCTTAAGGATAAAGAATTGAAATGGTACATCTAACTCGCTTATGTCTTCTCTCCCCCCTCGTTAATTTACATATGCTTAATACAGCCCGTCAAAAATGTGTAAATTTCTTTTCATTTTTCATTTCAACCTTTGGAAGTAAAGTCTGCTGATCCAGAGCCCTTTAAAAGTGCTGTGGTGAAATAATTTATTACATGGAACCTTAAAGTGGTCTGTTTTTATTCAAATATATAATATATATATATATATATATATATATATATATATATATATATATAAATTTTTTTCTGTTTATGTTATTTTCATAGATATAATTTAAGTAAATAGTCTGTTTTTTAATTAAACAGTATTAATTACGTTTTAATAAAAAACAGCATTTATTTAAATTATATCTATAAAAATAATGTATAAACAGAAAATATATTAAATAATTGTTGGATTTAATCAATTTCTATATATATATATATATATATATATATATATCTATATGCATACATACGCGCACACACTTTATAGCTTTGTTATATAACATTGAGCATTGTTTCAATAACAGCACTTTATGTGCAATACATATTTACACACACACACACACACACACACATATATATATATATATATATATATATATATATATATTATGGAATTAGGATAAAAGTAGTAGTAGTCTGATGTATGCATACACATCTGTTTTGCATATAAAAGCTGGGGAACTTTTGGGGGGTGCTGGGGAGGAAATGCCATCAAAAGTAATACTTGTTAGCCATTCTAGACAGCAATGAATGAATTGAAAAAAAAAATGCTTTTGTAACCACTCCATAATTGACATAATTGTCAACAGCCACCTTGTGTTTGCATAAAACATCAAAAACTCTTTATGAGAACAAATTTTTTTTAAGCTGTCACAATAAACTCTTGTAAAATCTCTTGTTCATGGTGATCATTTATTTTCTGATGAAATGATATAGAGGGAATATCAAAGACCTCTTACTCAACTTAAATCTGCTCATGTATATCTTGAAAAACACCGCTATCATACCTAGAAAGAGCTAGTATTGATTCACTGATAACAACTTCACTAGGGACTCTGTGTGTGATATATTCTAAAATTTATTCAGACCATTTCATCTTTGGTGTTACCATATTTTGTTTGATTGAAGATGGTTTGAAAGGTTTAGGATAGATGACTTCATCTTAAGAGATATCAAATGAATGGCCTGTTCTACTGTGTTTAGCATTAACCTGCTTTTGTTTGAACTTTATATAGTGTTATTATATATATAGTGGAATAAAAACTTGAATTCATAACATTCAATGGTCAACTCATCTGCAATGACTTGGAAAGGTTTCAAAATTTGGTAAATGGGCTTCCCGTGGTTTGACAAAATCCAACAAAAACAAAAGCAATAATAAACCTTCATTTCTTGCAAACTTGTCTGGCCATTTTTGAACAGATTAATGAATGATGAAAATGGATATTTTGCAAGAATATAAAACCATGCAATCACTGGAATCAGGAAAGTCAAATGGTTAATGAACAAATCAAAAATTGATTCCTCCTATGTCTGATCTATATAGGAGTGTGTATATGTTTTAACTATCTACTTATGGTGTAAAACAAATATCGTGATCAAGCAAATACACGGATTGGGCCAACAAGCACTACTTAAATAGACTTGTTCGCTTGTTAAAAAATAGGGACATATTTTGCGGGTGGAGGGAATAATATTTATAGATTAGCATTCTTTAGACTGTACTTAGGCCGTGGCACTTGCTAAAATAAGAAAATGGAGATCTTTTTAGCATTTTAGAAAGAGGGAGTCTGTTTATAATATCATTAGTGTCAAATTGATCCAATGTCTTTTACAGAGTTATTAGACAGCTGTTTTCCTTATGAAAACACTTTTTAAATAAAGCATATGTACATTTTTTTTTTTATTAAAGAACAAAAATTTCATATATTAATAAAAATATATATCAATTTATTCTTCACTGAAGTTAAATAATTATTAACCTCAAATATTTGTGCATGTGCTTTTGAAAAAATTCTGTACAAAATAAGTTTTATGTATTTTTTTTTTTTTTTTTTTTTTTTTTTTTAAACAAAAAAGTTAAAAGGTGGAAAAATTCAGAAAATTAAAAAAAATATACATTTATCAATGATATATCACTTTCAAATTTGACATTTTTAAACAACAGAAGAAAAAAAATAGATGATCACATATTGAACTGTTTTGGTGTAATAAGCTAAAAAAGATATAGGGTGATTGAAAAGTCACTCCTCATTTTCAAATAGTTATAATTAATTTATTAACTACAATTTTTAGAAGAAATGGATACGAGAGGAAAGTGTTTAGCATGAGGTTTTATTTAAAATTTAATATAGGCACCAGATTTTGCTACTAGCTTCTTGAGCTGCCCAGAAATTACATCAACTGACTTCACTAAGAACTCTTGTGATACAGAATACATAACTTCTTGTATTCGCTTTTCAAGTTCTTTCAAAGTCATGGTTTGGTATAGTAAAATGGCTCCTTTAACAACCCTAAACATATAAGTCACAGGGTGTTAAGTCAGGACTCCTGGATGGCCACTCATACATAAAATAGGGAAATAATTTTCAATCACTATTTCTCTTTCTCTTTCTCCCTATATACATATATATACATACATATATATATATATATATATATATATATATATCATTAAATAATATAGACAAGTGTTGTCTATTTATTTTATGTAAATTCTTTTCATAACGTCTGATAAGCTTAATAACATTATCATTAAACGAAGAAAGAATATAATAAAAAATTAAATATAAGAAAAAAAAATAAAAAAATATAAGAAATTATAATAAATAAATAATTATCGCTCTGGTATCGAGCTCTCTTTTGGATCAATGCTGTGAACGTTGGAATTTATATATTACTTTCGTTCTCATCGCATCGGATATATATATATATATATATATATATATATATATATATATATATATATTCGATAATTGTAGCATAATGTTATTTAATAAAGTTTAAGGTTGATTTATTAATCCAATATTCCTATCACAAAGTCACCTGAAGCGGCGGTTTACGTTTAAAATCGTGAAACGCATACAACCCTTCTTTGACAGAACCAATAGTACTATGCTTAAATATATATAGTTGAATTGCTGCATCATAAAAATAACGGCTTTATTTAAGTCATTTTGCAATTGCCTTTTCTTTATAAATATCAAAATCATTTTTCATGCATTTTAATTTTTATATTCAATATTTCTTGAATATTAAACTAAAATTTAACGTTCTATTCTGGTTAGAAAAAAGGTTACATACCTCCCCAAACACACACACACTCACACATATAGACACGCATATATACACACACATATATACAGGGTAATTGAATTTATTAACTATATTTTTTAAAAGAAATGGATATGAGAGAAAAGCGTTGAGCATGAAGTTTTATTTAAAATTCAAAACAGCACCAGATTTCTTTATTAGATTCAAGAGCCGCCCAGGAATTACATCAACTGACTTCACTAAGAACTCTTGTGATACAGAATACATAACTTCTTGTATTCGCTCTTCAAGTTCTTCCAAAGTCATGGTTTGGTATAGTAAAATGGCTCCTTTAACAACCCTAAACATATAAGTCACAGGGTGTTAAGTCAGGACTCCTGGATGGTCACTCATACATAAAATAGGGAGTTACTTTTAATTCACCCTGTATATAAGGTTATTCAGAAAATAATGTCTGATTTTAGAATCAACATTGTTGAATTAATGCATGTAAATGATGTTTAAATCAATCAAAATAGACACCCTGAACATTTATAGATTTCTGCCATTGGTTACAAGGTTGTTTATGACTTTATGATAAAACTCCTAAAGGTTTAGATGCCAAGAAATCTTTGAATGCAGATTCTCATCTTCTTTGTAACAGAACATGTTTTGGCTTAAAAATTTCTCAAGATGTTTGAAAAAGTGGTAGTCAGTGAGAGAGATATCAGGGTAATACAGTGGATGTGTTGGTCTTGTATGCAAAGTTGGTGAGCTTCTGCAGTGTCATATTGACAACATATGGCCAAGCATTGACATGAAGTAGAATTAGACCTTGTTGATTAACTAATGCCAGTCACATTTTGCTTAATTTAATGTACATTTGCTGGCATTCAACTTTGACAGTAATGCTCTGGTTAGATTTCAGAAAGCTGTAAAGAATAATGCCAGTGACAGATCACCATCATGGTGCAGTTTTTGGTGTTCAAGATATAGAGTATATAATGTTTAAAGTTAAATTCTGAGAATATATTTTTATACCAAATTCTGAAAGAGATTGATATAAAATTAAGAGGAATTATTAGGAATAAGTAATATATTTTTGTGCAACTATTATAATATTACACAATTAAAAGGTTTATTTTAAAATTGAACATTATTTTTTGAACAACCTAATAGAATTTATTTTATGCCTATATTGTTATATTTGAATACGGAAGGAAGTGATGGAGAGTGAGAAGAAGGGACTAAACATAAACAAAAAGAAAACCGAGTACATGGTCGTCAGTAAGAAGATGAGCCCGAAATGTGATATGAAGGTCGGGAACACTAGAATCAAGCAGACATGGAAGTTTAAATACCTGGGAAGTGTTTTGACAGAGGATGGTAAGTGCAACACCGAGATCTGTAGGCATATCGGGATGGCCAAGAACACATTCCAAAAGTTGGGCAGAGTACTGTGAGACAGGAGGATATCTTTGGTAACAAAGAAAAGAATACTGAGCTGTAACGTAACATCTGTCCTTCTTAACGACAGTGAATGTTGGACAATTTCCTCAAAGATGAAGAAGAGACTTAAGGCGACAGCGATGTGGTTCTACAGAAGGATGCTAAGGATATCGTGGACTGAGCGTGTGAACAATGATGAGAGGTTGCAAACAAAGAGGAGGCTTATACTTAATATCAGAAAAAGGCAGCTGAAGTTTTTGGGATACATAATGAGAAAGGAGGGCCTGAAGAATCTGACCCTCATGGGTCGAACAGAGGAAAAGAGAGACAAGGGTAAACAATGTGTGACCTACCTGGCAGACTTAAGCAAGTGGATGACAGAACGTGGTCTGGAGGAGGAAGCAGATGGAAGGAACTTATTGAGAGAGGCAAGGGATAGAGGGAGATGGAGAGCCATGATCATCTACATCCTGAAAGGACATGGCACATGAAAAGAAAGAAAGAAAAGACAAAAGTAAAACTTATCTTAGCTGACCCATTTTGTCCACTAAGGGTCTTTACCAGGGCAAATTTTTACACATTATGTGTGAATTAAGGAATTTTCTTTTTGTAGAAAATACAGGCAAAGCTGATAGTTTGCATAACTGCTCTATTCATTTAGCTTCCTCTAACTGGTAGGTTCCAGATTTTGTGGATTTTCTGGTGATAGGGCTGTCAAAATGCCTACTGTTGGGCTGTCATACTCACAATCACCCACACAACAATGGATCTGTATATGAAAATTCTTTTTCAGCTCTCGAAAAAGAAAAAAAAAATAAGGTATCAAAGAGGTACTTTGTCTTTTGGCATAAAGACTTTTTTATAGCAGCATTTCCTTTTTATAGCTTGCAACATTAGACATGTGGCACCATTAAGGATTTTTAGACATTTTTTTTTCATATTCATTATGAAAAAAAAATGTCTAAAAATCCTTAAAAGAAACTAAAAAAAAAAAAAAAATAGGTTCCTCCACATTTAAAAAAAAAATTCTTTCAAAGTCAGATGTTTTTCATAAAAAAAAACCTTCTGATTCTTGGTTACACAATTTAGATTTTCAATCTCTTGATAAAAAATCTTTAAATCTTTGGTTTTGATAATTGGAATTTTGCCAACAGTAATATCATAAAAGAAAAAAACAATCCAAAATTGGCAATTGGTACTTGGTAAGATTCCAGATTTTTAAACTTATTTGTTGTCAAAGAAAAATTTAATTCTATTGGTTCTGTATAGTTTGCTATTTATTTTTATGAACCTTAGATTAGCATTATCACTTTTGCATTATTATAGAATTGTAGTCTGGCTGTGTTGGACCATTTTGTTGAAAAATACAAAATTGCCATTTACTGGAAATAAATAACTGTAGCCGCTGACAGTGTTTTTTTCAAGGATGCCACTATTTTAGTTTCAATCAGCAGTACGGATTAAGCTAAACACCACCTCCAATATACAATATAATAAGAATACATAATAAAACAGGTATGCTATTATATTTCTGTGCAGGTTTGGAAATAGTACTAAAAGCTAGTTAGTTTATAGCAGATACACTAGTAACTGACATTTCATAGTGTCTTGAAAATGTATATATATATATATATATCAACAGCACGCAATGTAAATTTCTTAAAGACATATAAGTAGGTCCACAGCAGTGGAAATGCTAACAATTTCTGTATTTTTTCTCTTTCAAAATAGGGTTAATCTTTTTATTTAGACATTGTTTTTTCATCTTTGCTTACAAAAGACTCTAGGAAGAATAATCTTAGACGACTATTTGCTTGTTGAACATTTTATTTTTCAATTCCATTCTCTTCATTTGAACCTTTTTACACAAGTGCGTATGAGTCCATCATTTTATTCTCTTACCTCCAGCTATGGATTAAATAGCAAGGCAAACTAAGCTCTTTAGCATTGGTTGACAACAATTCTAGATGGACGATTCTTAATTCAAAACTTGTTGGGTGTGGGATTAGCAACTCTAAAACCTATTTGCTACTGAAACTGAAGTAGCATTGTCTAGCATGGTGTGGCTGTGGAACCTCAACTTCACAGGAGAGTCTGCATATTCAACTGATCAACCAATACTAAGCTAAGCTTTTAATAATTATAGTTAACTTTTAAAAAGGTTAATGCTAATAATTATGAATAAGATAAACCTGACTATTTGTCCTTCTGTTAACTATTTTTTTTTTTTTTTTTTTTTTTAAGCTAAAAAACAAACTATTCAGTCTAGCAGTTTAATTGTAGCTTAATGACTAATATTTATTTGTGTTTTTTCGTTCATGGTGAAGTCAAGTCATCTTAAATTCTTGAAATTAACATAAATGTATGTCAGCCAGACTTAGAGAGCAGGATGGAGTGGGAGTAATTAGTAATTGGAAATACATTAAAAGAATGCTGATAGGAATGTAAAATGATTTAGCTCAAGTAGCCTGTTATAAATTTAGGTACTGTTACTAAAGGCCTGACTTGAAAGGAATTTTTGTTTGTTCCACCAGAACTATCAGATATCTCTCTCATATATATATATATATATATATATATATATATATATATATATATATATATAATATTTTACCGTAAGGTTGCCCCCCTTTGCCTTTTCTATAAATACTTCTATAGCAATTGTTTGGATGAGCTCTTCACTATTATACCTAGACTCTTTGAATTTAAGCTCAGTGCTACACTGAGGATGAGGTCTTACCAATTTACAGTTGAGCTGGCTAGATGTACCCATAAATTCTCATGTTAAGTTTCTTTTCCCACATTTCTTGTTTTATCACTTCCTTCCGGCTCCATGATTTCCAGCCAACTTTAATCAGCAAAAATTTAAATGCAATGTCAATCACTATCTACTGTCCTTCCGATTATTCTTCCTCCATTCTTGCTCTCGAACAACTGTTCCTAACTCTTACATACCCAGTTAACTCCTTGTGTCTCAGTGCCCTTACTTCCTTGCTTGAGAGGAACTCTATTTTATATATATATATATATATATATATATATATATATATATATATATATATATAAATAAGGCACATGCCATCAGTAATTAATCAGGGTAGGCAGCTTGTGACCTTTATGTAGTAAAGCTAAAAAAAAAAAAAACAATTTGCATTTTATGCATAATAATCAGAGTAACCTTCAAAATTTTGTTGTATTAGGTGCATATTGTGCCACTGAAGGAAAATGTGGCTGCTGATCTATTTTTTATTCACTGTAGGTACTGCCTACCTAGATGGCACATCCCTTATCTCCAAGAAGGCCATCAATGTGTAAAATAAACAGAATAGTAATTTCTTTTCAGTTTTTTTTTTTTTTTTTTTTTTTTTTTTTTCGTTTTTGGATATTTGCCTTCATACATTTTCTCTCGCTCATACACAAGGTGTGCCAGGTATTTGAGAAGACACCTTCAGCGGGCCATACATAGTGATGACCTAATTTAATGCTATGTGTCAAGTTTTATCATTCTCATTGATATATATTAAGAGTATTAACATGGCACAAAATCCAATTCTTAAAAGTGGACATGTTAATAGGAGGAATGCTATGTGGCCCTGTATGGATTCTGTGCAAGCACTCCTCATAATCCATACCAAGTTCACATAGCTTTAGATAGTCTTAAAAGTTGTAAGCAATGAGAACACTTCTTTCTGCAGAGCCTCAGTATCCACAACACAGCTTGCCTTGAAATACTGGATACAGTGGGTCCAGCTGTGATTAAATTGATGGCTGTAAATTTTCCTTCAGGACTCTTGCTCATCCCATATGTGTCAAGAGTGTCTGGCCAAGAATTTTCATGAATACACTTTTTCCTTATTTGAATCCCTTAAAGTGTAGCTGCATCTAGATGAAGATGAAGTAATACCAATACCAAAGACCCGTTAAAACCAGAAGTGACAAGAACCATTTAAAGACTAAGAAGTATTTTTTTAAAGTTCTGATGTCATGGCAACTGTTCTGTCAAGCTTCTTTCTTTTTTTTTTCTTTTTTTATCTTGGTGCCCCAACTATAGAAATTTAAGCATGCTACTACACTAACATCTAGGCCCCACCCTTTTACTGTTGAAATAGTTAAATGTAACCACCACTTATATTCTGACAGTTTCTTTTCTTGCACTTTCTGCCTGTGGGACTCTCTTTAGTTGACTTGCTTTCCTGATAACTATAATCTTCAAAATTTTAAATGCAACATCAATCGCCATCTTCTGTTATCTTGAACCCAGTTCATCTTTTATCTTTTCCTCATTCCCCCATTACACAGTTTTGCTCTCACCGTCACTCTACGTAACCCCCTGCAAACCAATGGCAATCCTGGTTTTTTTTGAGGTGATATGCTTAAAAGATAAAAAAGCTATAACTGACATTTGTTGTTTTTTCTGCACTGTTATATTTTTCCTTTTTATATGCAAAACTGATTACAACCATAAAACGTACTAGTTTTAAGAAGTTACTTCTAGGAACAAAATTCATCACTAAGTTTCCCTATATATTTTTCAGTACATCACTTCTAAAGTATCCCTAAATTTTCATACGGGCAGATATTGTCATTTTCTTCTGTATCATTTGAATAAAATTTTTGTAAGTTAATAAAGTAAAATTGCTAAAAACATGTACAAAAAAAAATACCTAAATGAAATCAGGTAGATTATATACCCAAAACATATTAAATTAAAAAAAAAGAAACAAATCCTCAGTGTCCTTTGTGCGCATGTGTAGTCACGTCAGTCTAAACATAAATTTAGTCTGAAGTCCTAAAGGTTGAAACGCATCACACAAAAGCTTTTCCCACTTTGTCATATGTCTTTCCCTTAAAATTATTCTTAATATATAAAAAATATTATATATCTTTTTCCCACATTAATAAAAGAAAAATGACATTTAAATGGTGATCTTGTTTTGAAGTTTTTTTATTGTACTAACCATGACTAAGTTTTTTGTAATTTGACGTCTACTTAAGCAGACATGTTAAGTAAACTGGATTAGCTGTGTTATACAGATTAATTCACATTGTTATCATTCATAATCCAAACCTGGATTAGTATCTGATAGTTCCGTTTTCTTTCTTTCTTTTTTTTTTATTATCCCCAAGAGATTTAGTTGAAATATAATTTCCTCTACTGTCAAATAGAATTCAGAATAAAATTCTGTATCCTACAGGGTGGTCCAAAAGTCTTGTCAACACCGACCTTTCTTCCAAACTGTAGGAGCTCATGTTAGCCATTTGAGATAGAAAATTATATTATATATGTATGGGTGACGAGACTTTCGGACCACCATGTACATTAATTCTTTTAAAATAAAATTTAAATATAATAAATGTATTTATCAGTTTGATGAATACTGGCCAAATATATATTTTCTATTTTAGCTCTCTTTATGACTGACTTTTTTCTTTTTGTAATTTATTGATAATAGTTGCTTAATCTGATTTGACTGTGATCACTTCTAAGCAAGAGATGAATTTTCATCATCTCATGCATTTGATGTTGAAACAATCGCATCATCTAAAATGCTAACAATAAAGCCTTCAGCAGATGATGACTCTGGGGGGTCAACTATTATGGCTTAGTTTTTGACTTATTGACTGTCTGTGGTTTTCCATTAAGGGAAAACATTTTAATGTGAAACTGTCAACATTAAAAACAAATTATATTAAAATTATCAAGGATATTTTTAAAAAATAGATCCCAGAAATAAAATAATAATTATTAAATTTTTTTCTTCCTATTGTTTACCAATACAAGGCCCAAAAGCCACTAAAGGAAGAATTGCTGAATGAGATTGTTGTAAGGGTGTAGGGAAGGAGGAAGAGATGAATATTAGGAGGATGTGCAAGATAGATAACTCTTGACCCCCAACTTGAAGAGATTAATATTTTAAGGGTTGGGAAACTTTCTCTCGAGAGTCTGTTCCACAGAGTGACAGTTCCAGGGAAGAAGCTGTCTAAGTGAATCTTCTTCCTTACAAATGGAATACAAAAGTAATGAGGATGATTTAAAAGACATTTGGTGTGTTGTCAGTGTAAGAGTTAGTGGCTTGGAAAAAGATTAGCAAGTTGAGATCAAATTCCAGCTGATTTAATTGCATTCACTTTCACACCTATTGGGAAGATATGAATCCATTTTTTTTATCTCTCTCAGGAGAAAGACAAATCTGAATTCAAAACCATATCTCGCCCTGGGGAAATGTATACTATACAACCATTTAAAAATTTATGGAGTCCACAATTAACTTAATATTTTAATTTATAAGTCATTTAATCTTAATTAGTCATTGTATGATAAATATGTCATAAGAGATAGTACTTAATCTACTATTCTTTATGTATTAGAACTTGTCACCAAGTAATGTTTTTGAGAAAATTCTTTCAGTTGAATTGCCATAATTTTATCACAAATTATTCAGACTAAAATCTCCATCACAGCCAATGCCTTCTTTGACTTTGAAATGGAGTGATAAAAACATTTTTCTTTTTTATCAGAGTGACGACTAGATAGTCTCTGTCTGCAAGAATATTTAATCATCATATCTAAAATTATCCAGAAAAGAAAAAAAATTATATCTTGAAAAATACATCAGCTGAAAAAATGCTCTAAAAACGACAATGAAGATATTTGCCTAAATAATTTGTAGATTAATGTCATGGACTCATTCCAGAATTCTAGAGAGCTAACCATTTTCAATAATTCTGGTGTTAATTGAAAGGGATTTGTTTTTAAATTCTGAGATGTCATATTAATTACATTAATTTTGTCTCCATTATTTTTGGTATTGTTCTTCCCAATTTGAGTCTGAGTCACTCTTTAACCGTTAACTGTAAACCTATTCTCATTTTACACTTTAATTAAATGCACAATGGACAATAACAACAACAAAAGGGGACATTGAAATGATTTAATTTTGTAATCGGAGTTCTATCAAATTGTTTTTAATTAGACTTCAAATTATGCCTTTTTCATGTTGCTATTAAAACATTAGCAACCATAAAACCATAACCATAAAAATGATGTGTTTAGTTTTTCTACCTAGGATCAGAGATTAGTGTTTGTGCATCCTATGAAGTGTTAAAACACACACAGAAAAACCCTATATTTTACACTTGGCTGATTAGACACCTGGGTTTCAAGCACAAAATGGTCAATTTGTCAAGGTGATTTCCTGATAATGTCTGCATGTAATAATGCCTGAAAACCATATCATTGATTAGACCAAAGCCATGCAAGTAAAATTAGGGAGAAAAAAAACTAGATTATATATATATATATATATATATATATATATATATATATATATATATATATATTGTCTGGTTCTCCTGCTATTTATCTGGATTTTCTTGATAAGATCAAAAAAGAATCAGCAATATTATTGGTCCTGATCTGGTGGCTCAACTTCAGTGACTTTCCCACCTGCATAAGGTTGCCTCTCTGTGTCTTTTTTATAAATGCTTTCATGGCAATTGTTCGGATGAGCTCTTCGCTATGGTGCCCAGGCTGTATGAATTAGAATGCCAGCAAAATTGCATCAATTTACAGTTGAGCTAGCTAGATGTGGGCATAACTTCTATGCTAACGGTTTATCTTGCACTTCTCACTTGTGGAACTCCCTCCTGGCTCCATACTTTCCAGACATCAAGTTTCATGGCTATTCCAGTCATTTTGGTATTCTGGCCAATTTTACTGATGTTGTCAACTGGTTGGTTTCAATTCTTTCTTCAATTTACAATCTCCCAACTATTTAATTATATTAATATTATGTTACAATGTATACTTTTTGAATTTTTGACATTAGTGTCTGGTGGCTTTTCACTGATAGCACAATTGCTACTATCGCAACATCTTAGTATCATCTTAGTATTTTAGCTGGTTTGATTAATACTTTTTTTTTTTTCTGGATGGTTTATGTTCTTATATTATGTTCTAGGGTTGTTATAAAATTTCTATTGGAAACCTTTTATTTTTGTATTTCAGAAAGGAAATACAGCACTTCACATTGCATCCCTTGCAGGACATGAGGAAATTGTCAAAATCCTTGTGCAGAATGGAGCCAAAGTCAATGTTCAATCCATGGTTTGTATAAAATCTGCTTTATTTATTGTTGCTTGTCTAACTGAATATTCATTCTGTTTTCAACTGAAATTTTTAAGGAAATTTACTCATGAAACAATCTTTTGAAATGCAAATTTTAAAAGTTTGTGTTCATTTTTATGCTTTTATTAATGCTCACAATTACAAATAATTTTCCTCTATCAAATTTTCTATTTTTTATCTAACAGTTTTTGTTTTTTTCTTAAAATAATTTTTTTTTTAAATCTCAACATTTTTATTTTTTTATTTTTTTTTTAAATCTCAACAATTTTTTTTTTTTATTCTTTTTAAATCTCAACAGTTTTTGTTTGTTTTTTTTAAATCTCAACAGGGTTTTTTTTTTTTTTTTTTTAAAAGAAAATCTCAACAGGTTTTTTTTTTTTTTTTTTTTTTTTTTAAAGAAAATCTCAACAGTATTTTTATCAAGTTTTGCTAATTTGAACAGTTTTTTTATCTCCAGTTTTTAAAAAAATTTAAATTTTTTCTCCTACTTTATTTTTCTTATTTTGTCTTTATTTTTATCATAGTTTTTTAAACTTATCAATTTTTCTAAGCATTAAACTAAAGACAAATATGCCAACATCTATTATTTGAGTTCAGATCTTCTGGGGTTACTTCTTTATTGTGATTTCCTTCAATTTATCTTGAATCCAAACAATTGACTAACATTGCCTTAACCAGGATGGGTTAAGCTGGCTAATGATTGTATTGTTATTACAAGTTCTCGTGCACAGTTTTATAATAGTAACGCCAGTTCTCTAAAGTCATAGATTCTGATCAACCAAACTGTAGGAGAAGGTAATGCAGTCTTTGGCTTAAATCCAAAATGCTGTAGGGTCAATTACAAGGGTTGGTGTCACAAAGAGTTACTGGATTCTAAAATAGTTTAAGATTTTACCAGAACTCTCTTTTGTCAAGACCCTGCTGTTGTCTCTACAAGAGATTGTTATCCTTGACAGCATAGCTAAAACGCAAATTCATTGTCATCAACTCACCATGTTCTGGTCAAAGTATGTGCCTTAATGTATGAAGTATAAATTTGGACGCATTTAAAATTCACTTTTTATACCTTGAGAATTTAAGAATTGATCAGTGAAAATAAGATAACAAAAACCATCAAAAGAACATGAAGGAAAAGTCAATATAATAATGAAGATAAAAACAGTTGGAATATTCAGAGAAATTGGCAAGCCTGATTAGGAATGGTATATGAACTCTAAGCATTCAGTTTAATGTGCCACATAACAAAACTTAACGGAATTTTGAAGAATAGAATACCCAACAGAAATAGGGCAAGAATAGTGCAGTTTCATTAAAGACACTGGCACAAGGTGTGCGATATTTATGCTCAGAATGATGTCTGAAAGTGCAATGAAAATACAAAGAGACGTATAAATATGTTTTATACATTATGCAAAAGCGTTTGATGAAGTATGTCACGATAAAGTTGCCTCTCTGTGCCTTTTTATAAATACTTTTGTGGTAATTGTTCAGATGAGCTCTTTGCTATGGTACCTAGACTTTTTTTAAAAAATTTGAGCACTGTACTAGACTAGCGCCGAGATCTCATCTATTTGCACTTGAGCTGGTTAGATGTAGCTCTAAGTTATTTGCTAACAGTTTCTTTTCTTGCACGTCTGGTTGTGGAAATTCCTTTAGGCTCCATGCTTTCCAGCCAACTTTAATCTGCAAAAATTTAAATGCAATGCCAATCGCTATCTACTGTCCTCCTGATTGTTCTTTTCTCTTTCTACTCATTACTAATATTTCCTTTCCTAATTCCTCAACACCCTGTAAGCCCTTGCATTTTAGTGGCTGTACTGCATTGCTTTTGGCGATGCCAATTAATTAACAAAGTAATGGCAATTTATAGATAAAAATGAAAAGGAATGTGTGGAGAGCTATAATCATCTACCTTATAAAAGGACATAGCATTTAAAAATAAATCTTAACAATCTTGCCTTTTGCACTAATGGCCTTGGAAAACTGTTGGAAGAAACAGGTAAACTTCCTTAGAAACAAACTACTGGACTATTATGTAATATTGGTCCTCATATGGTGATGAATGTTGGGTAATCTCCTCACAGATGAAGAAAAATCGTGAGGCAACAGAAATGTGGTTCTACAGAAGGATGCTGAGAATACCATGGACTGAACATGTGAGCAATGATGAAGTTTTAGAGAAAATAGAAACAAATATGACACTTATATTTAGAATCAGAAAGAGCAAGTTGAAATTTCTAGAGCACATACTGAGGAAAGGGCTTAGAAAATTTGACACTGACAAGACATATTGAAAGCAAGAGGGACAGAGGAAGGCAGAACATAGCTTTCCTAATGAGCTTCTGTAAATGGTCAGCAGAATAGGAATTAGGAGATATATCAAAGAGCAAAAATTTAACAAGAGCTACAAAGAACAGGAAGTTGTGGAACACTATGATCGCCCATGTCTCGAAGGGACATGGCACATAAAAGACCTTACTGACCTTGAATACTAAAATGATGTCACAGATCCTGAACAGGGACAGGGATCACCTAACTTGTATTGAATGCAGACAGTTGGACCAAAGAAACTGTAAGCTGTTACACACGTATATGCTTTCTCCCAAATTCAAAAAGATGCTATTCTATTAAGGCTTGTAATCAGTTAAGCAAATTACTGGTAGATATACTCAACCTACTAACAAGTACAACAGTCAAAACATTGAAAATAACAACCAAGACAAGGATAACAGTTTGAATAAAAATACATTCTTCTAATTTCTCATCTTGGAACTCAAGGTAAAAGGAAGACTAGTTGAAATGTGTATCAAAAATTAACATAAATTTGCATTTTATTTAAAAGATTATTTTTATAAGAAAACTTACTTTCCAAATAATTTGAAATATTAAGTTTTAATCGAAATTTTGTAAATGTAAAATGACTTCAACTGAAAAATAATTTAGTTTTTGTTACTGTTACTCATTTCATTAATTTTTTTTTTAATTTTAATTTTGTGATAGTTTAAATCAAAAAACAAAAAAACCTAAAGAGTTTTATTTATTGTTTTTTGCAAGTTAAGATGCTAAAAAATTACTTAGACTATTAATGTGGGCATCTTCATATTTCAAACATAAAACCAATTGTCATTTCAGACTGGGTTTACTCCATTGTACATGGCAGCCCAAGAGGGCCATTCTGAAGTGGTAAAGTTTCTTCTGGATAATGGGGCTAGCCAGAGTCTTGCCACTGTGGTAAGAATTTTATCTTGTTTTGTATCTATATATAATATGAAATGTTATATTATGTCTGTATGTTACTTCTAAGTAGTTGAGATGGTTCATAATAGCCAGAGGTATTAAATTAAGTTACACCTAAAATGTGCTAACTTAAACATGGTGTCTTTTTTACTGAAACTTTCTTTTTTTTTTTTTCTTTTAAATATATATAAACCATAATTTTTGAAGGTGAAAATTTCACTGAAATATATTGTAAAATTTCTGGACATTAAAAATGATTCATAAGATTCAGAAAAAAATTGATAAATACATGTTTATTTTTTAATGCTAAAATAAATGTTGAACGTTATCAAATTTTAAGTTATGAATTGCTGATTTATGGTTCGAACTAGTTACAAACTAAGGGAAGCAAATTCAAAAATTGTTATCTTTGTAGGATGGTTTCACTCCCCTTGCTGTAGCATTGCAGCAAGGACATGACAAAGTTGTGGCGGTTTTGCTGGAGCATGACACCAAAGGCAAAGTACGTCTCCCTGCTTTACATATAGCTGCCAAGAAAGATGACATTGGTTCTGCAAACCTCTTACTTCAAAATGATCACAACGCTGATAGTACCACCAAGGTAAGTTCTATTGATAATATTCGTCATTTTTTCTCACTCTAACCAATATTCTACAAATGATAACTTTCTGCCATTATTCCTATTACTATCAGACTAATATCCTCATCTTTGTTACTATCACAATGCTTTGGCTGTTTTGCCTTCTGGCTTTCTTTAAATGTCTGCTGAACTGGGTAACCTTCAGGGGATTTTGAAGTAAACAATTTATTCAATCTACATAGATAGAGTATTTTCATTCTGCTGTCTATGTCTTGGCATATCTCATCTTCCTCTTTTTACTACTGCTCAGTTATTACTACTTCTGTTTCTACTGAGTCAGTCTGTACTATCCAGCCCAGGGATTGAACTCATAATTACTATATCACCAAATTTATGAACCAATGCTTTTAATCCACTAGGCTAGTTAACAACAAAGATGAAGATATTAGTCTGATTGTAAATTTTAAATAATTTAAAAAAAAAAAAATTTTTTTAATTAAAATACGAATTTTGGGTTGACTCTAGACTTAAAAATACACAAGGAATATTCTGTAACAAATAAATTTTAGTTAGGGTATAAATAATATTATGTAGTAAAGGATTATCTTTAATGTCACAGAGAACTTATCTTTCATATCCAATATTGTACTGATTACTTGCTGTTGTAGTTTGGTAACTTGAGTAAAACTGCAATAAAAACTATTAAAAATAAAAACACAAAAATAAATACCAGTTAAAAATTAATACTAATAGTTAAATAGTATGTTGTCATGTCATGAGTCCACAAACCATTAGTGTCGTAGGGATGCTATATATTTACTTCAGCAAAAGCAATAGTGGTGTGTCTCTTGCTTTGTGGCTCTTAAATCAATTTTAGTTTTTTTTTTAAAAAAAAGTGTGCAAGATCATTTTTTGTTTTAACATAAAAATATTTAAAATTGCCAACTCTTGCTAAAATATTTTGGTTCTGTCCCATAAAATGTTTTTAACAATTCATATGCTCCCGACATTAAATGAACTGAATACAATTCCTCATTTAAGGTTTGGATTAATTATTTTTCCTTACCTTAATAGAATTAATCTAAATCATTGCAAAATTTGAACTTCCAATATCCTTGGTCCTAAAGATAAAACCTCTCTAATCCTTACTGAATGAAATTTGAATTGATTACTGGTGATTAATTTACCTGTATCAGATTATAGACCATAAGCCAGATGAACTGTACAGCATTTGAGAGTCCTTGATTTGGTTTCTAAATCCTTAATTCAAATATTGAGTGAATACAGATACCTTAGCAGAAAATATTTTTGGAATGTTTAAATCTCAAAATCTGAAAAATATATGCTTTGCTTAATTGTTTTTTTTCCTTTTCATTTATATTGTATCTTTGCAGTCAAAGTTAGCTTGTAATTGAGGAGCCTGTGATTAAAATTAGTGTAAAAATAAGAAAAAAGTGAAAACATCATTTAAGTTATTAGGTTGGTGCAAAAATATTGTCGTTTTCTCACATAGTAACATATGTCAGAAAACGACAATATTTTTGCACCAATCTAATATAATGCTTATAGAATTATCAAAGTATTTATTATATATATTGTATTTATTATATTATTATATACAAATTAAAATTCAAAGAACTTTAAATTAACTAAAAAATCTACTAGCATCATTATTTTAATTCTAAAAAAAAAAAAATAATCTACCATATTTCTTAATATCAAGGATGTGCCCCAGTTTTAACTTGGAAAATTCCTAAAAATTAATAAGCACCAAATTAAGTAAAATGAAAAAGTTAACTTTTGGTTTGTAGGATAAATAAATGTTTTAGGTAAATGTTTTACTTATTTTGAATGGAAAAAATTAACAGCTTTGATATTAGGAAATAGAGTAATTTTTCATTTGAAATATTTAAAGAAAAGTAATATATATTTAAATTGTAATTTATTTCATAATTATTTTTTCTGTATATACTTCATTTGAATTATTCGTATAGATACAGGGTGCAACAGAATTATGCCCCAGAAATAATTCCATCATAATGGTAAGACATTTGTTAGATGAAAACAACATTGCTGCTAATGTCATACCATTATGTGTGAGGTATTTTTTCCACACCCTGTATAATAAAAAGTATTCATATTTTTGATGAGGTGTAGTTTACCGATATACCTGATTTTTTTTTTTTTTTATCCCAACAAAATTACAAATAAAAGTAAACTAACATGAAAATTTCTACAAATGGCAAAAAAACTGTCCCGGGAAACTCTCATTAAGTCATTTTTTAAAACTCTCTTGTGGTATAAAAGGTTATTTTCTTGAACGAACAAAAGTTCAATCAACTCTATTTCAAGTAAAGAACCAAGTCAACCCTAAAATGACCCTTTATTAGTTTTTGAGGTTAGCTGCAAAATTTGAACCACATCTAGAGAGTGTCAAGTTTAAAAACTGTAATAAGAGTCAAAACATTTCTCCTTTACATCCTTTAATATTTTGCCTTTGGACTTAAGAACATTAATAAGAATGTAACTTGCAATTTCAATTCTCACCATACTTCAAATATTTGCAGATTTGGGGGCTTGAGTTCACCAGCCACACTTAGGAAAAGCAATAGCAACTTATTGACCATTTACTAAACGACTTCTTTTTTTTTCTTTCTTTATAAACATAAAAATGAAACGGTTGAATTAAATTTTTTAAACAACAACAAAATTAATATCATTCACAAATAAACTATACCTTTTCTTCCTCATTATCTTATTCTATAATTTTCATATAAATTTCCCTAGCAAAATTGTATCAGTCAACTGTTTTGAGATTACATTTTCAAAGTAACCTCTGCACAAATTATTAGGGTATTTCGTTTACTCAATAATAGGTAAGATTTAGTATATGTTTTAGCATCAAGTATAAACTAGTAAACCAACTGTTGTGACTAATAGATTTCTATAATTTCTACTACTACACCTATAAAATAATTTGTCATACCAATTATCAGTATTTCTTTTTAACAAAACAATAAATTGAATTTTCTAAATAGCTATGACAAAATATCCTGCATCAATTTATTTTTGTTTTAAGAAATGTTAGTAAGTGGTAGATAAATCATTACTGCTTTTCCTTAGTGTGCTTGGTAAATGGTCAAGCCCATTTTCTGATATAAAAATAATCTAAATAAAAAGTACATAAAAAATAGTTTGCATAATTTAAAAACATTTTCATCCATTTTTTTTTTTTTTTTTTTTTTTTTTTTTTTTATAGAATGGCACTAGTGAGTCATGCTAACCTACTATCAGAAGATGTCTGATTTGTATTTTTTTTAAAAATTGTTGAAATTGATAATAGATAAAGAAAAACTTGAATTTTATAAGAATCCAGAAACTGGTTTGTGTGAAACCGGATCCTACAACTGCTTATAAGTAAAATTCCCAACACTAATTTTGATTTATAATTTTATAAGAATGAATTGTTAGATATTGCCATAATTTTCACTTACAGTACATTAAAAAAAATGAAATATATACATAAATACATAAAGAAATCAAAAGGCATGCAAATTACTAACAATTGTTCAGCTTCCTCTTTCTGATTTACTAATGAATACTTATCCTTGCCTTTCCAGATAAATTTTAAAGCAGCATGCATTTTATTTTTTTTTCAATAGGAAATAAAAAAATAAAAATAAAAGTTCTTTCCAAATTAGTGCAATGAATATGCACAAGATTATCATGAAATACCTCATATTGTCTGTCTGCTTCATTTCCTTTGTTTCCCTTCAGCTGTCTGGCTAGATATTTACAACTATATCAATATGTGAAAAATAATGTCAGATTTCATTAACTTTCTTTTAAATTTTAATTAAAAAAAATTTCTGTTTTTATTTGTTCAGTTTTATTTAAAACAAGTAAAATATTAAAAAAAAAAAATGTTATATTCAGTTTTGTTCTGTTCTTTTCTCTATTAAAAAATGATTTCTTTGCTTTAATTGTTTACAATTTATAAACTATTTATTTAGCCACTTCGCTGATTTTCATATTTACCTCCCTTTAAATTATTACCTGCCATTTTGTCTGATAAAAAAAAAACCCTGTTTGAATTTTTTTTGTGTTTGAAATATGTAGCTTTGTACACATTATTATATTCTACTGCTTTTTCAAGTAGTATTTTACCATATTTTCTGCTTCATTGTAATATTTGTGATTATATTCACCCTATTTTAGTATAAAAAGCGGAATATTGCTTAAAGTTCATGGTAAAAAGATACAAATTTAAACTGTTTTGATTGTAATACTTTTTTTTTTTTTTTTTTTTTAAATTATAGACTCTGTTTAAAATAAAAATAAAAAAGTGATATTACATTAAAAAAAAAAAAAAAATACTGGATTCTATTTGTTGTCAATTTGTAACTTCTTAACATGAACTTTAGCTCCAAAATGGTGGTATTAGAACCTGAAGTGTGATTAAGGTGATTCATGGTTGGTTGTTGTGGACAAGGTGATGATGCTTTATTTTATTTTCTCCTGCATGCTTTGCAGAGTGGAGGGTTGGTTAATGACACCACTAAGGTTGGTATTTGAGCCCAGAGTGTAAATTCCTTTTTTTCCTTCTCCATACCTTGGAATGTTGTCCCCTTTGTTCACTATATATATCACATCCATTTTCTCATTTTGCGCATGTTACCTTTTTATTTTTTGCTCCTGTTGCTTAAATCTTGTAGTTGAACAGTTTTAAGTTTTTGCATTTGAAACTCAGGAAATTGACAATTATTTTTCCAATAGAACTGGTGATCATTATAATAATTTCTTAGATATAACATTGTCAGTTATTCATTTTTATGAGTATTTCTTTAATTTTATTTCTGTTTTTGTTTTTTGTTTTTTTTAACATCTCTCAGACTGTAATTCTATATAATTATTAAGGTGCATGGATTGAAAATAACAAATAAACCTCTGATGAAATTCAAACTTGCATCCTCCCTTTTTAGATTAGTGGATTTTATTTAATACTAGCAGTAGAGCCCGGCATTGCCCGGGGAGGTAACAGTAAGAGATAGATCAAGTATCGACCATCATAAAGACTGAAAAATGAAATTGACAAAGATTATTGTTTAAGGTTGATGGACACACATGTCTTAATTAGTTTTTTTTTTTTTAACAAATTGGTCAAACCCAAACTCAAACAAAAACATTGTTTTCAATCGTTATGAGTCTACCAATTGAATAGAATTTTATTATAAACAATTGTCTTGTAAATGGAATTTTTAAAGCATTCTGAATGTAAAAATAAAGAAAAAAGTGTGCAAGACAATAAGAAACACTACCTGCCAAAAAAAGTGAAGTTTTGTTGAAATCAGTTGAAAAATGTAGGAAATACGATCCCATATATAAACAAACACACACACACAACACAACCTGGGTTTTATAATAAGTATAACTTGATATGAGTTGTCCCCTTTTCATTCTTGCGATGCCTCTTAATCATGTTTTCAAATTGATTTCATGCAAACACAATTTTGTTTTTCAAATTTTTGGCACTGTCAGAACCATCGCAAGGTAATTTTATGTAGTCCTGTGAAGTTTTGTTGATATCGGTTGAAAAATGTAGGAAATCCAATCCAATATATAAACGTACAGACGTGCACACACACACACACACACACACACACACACACACACAACCTGGGTTTTTATAATAAGTATGATTATCAATCTATTTTTTTTTTTTTTTTTTATTATATGCAAGTCAATAGGTAACCTTAGGTCACACCTGAGCCCACTGTTAGACTCTGGTCATGCCCACAGTTAGATTCTAGTTGTGCCCACATCTTTCTACAAATAATCATTGGTTGAGTTTGTAATTGAGTCTGCAAGCACTGGCCCAGAAAGTGGTCTCTATTGGAAGATGTCTTACCTCTTTGCAGGGGATGTAGTCACCATATTCCAGGCCCTAACCACAGGGCAGTTTCACCATGGGAATACTATAAGTTGAGAACAACTGCCTTCTTGAATAGAGCATTAAAATGTGGTTTCTCAAGCAAATGGGATGTAAATTCAAATATCAGAGGTTTATTCTTTATTAATTGTTTGCTAACAATAATTGACAGTCGGAGAATGGTGATTATAAAAACAGAAAAACAATGTAACAAATGCCAATCAAAAATGTGTAATAATTTATAATTGACTTGTCTTTTGTTTAATAAATTACTGCCTTTTCAGAAGTTTACAAATATCTTATTCAGTAACATTCATCATTTTCCAGAGATAACATACATCATTAGAAACACTGAGATTCACTTATAAAATTGGAAAATAATCGTTGAATTCACTGTGTTTAATTTCCATTTTAGTTTCCTACATGGATGCACTTGCAAATATCACACACGCACACACACACACACACACTCTTTCTCTCACACACACACAAAAAACACACACACTCTCTCTCTCACACACAAACACACTCTCTCTCTCTCACACACAAACACACTCTCTCTCTCACACACAAACACAAACACTCTCTCACACAAACACACTCTCTCTCTCACACACAAACACTCTCTCTCTCACACACAAACACTCTCTCTCTCACACACAAACACTCTCTCTCTCACACACAAACACTCTCTCTCTCACACACAAACACTCTCTCTCTCACACACAAACACTCTCTCTCTCACACACAAACACTCTCTGTCACATATACTGTCTCTCTCTCTCACACACGCATTAATAAATTGAAACCAATTTCTTATTTCTATACAGTAAGATAGTTCTAGACTCTCCAGTAATTATTACATCATTCTGTCCTTCATTAATATGTTCATGATTGTTGCATTAACATTTTAGTAACTCTCTCTCTCTTTTTTACGTTTTCTTTTTTTTATATGCCTACCAAATTATTTGACTATAGCTTGTACATTGGTGCCAAGAAATGATCCTTTTTATTCCTGCTTCTACATCCACAAAAATCTCTTAAAGAATTCAGACTTATTTAACTCTTTGTCTCCTCAAATCTGTTTATTTTTTTAATTTCTGTAACATTTATTATTACAAATTTGACTGCATGTTTCAGTTTGTAAAAGAAGCAAATAGATGTCAGAATAATGTAACCACATTTGTAGTTTCTTCATAAAGTTTGCCAATTAATGTTTAGTTTAGAATTATATTTAATTTATTTGGTTGCACTGTAGTTTTTTTTTTTTTTTTTTGGATCGACACAAGATACTGTGTTGTACCTGATTATAATTTATTTGACTTAGCCTTCAAGAAACTTTCATTGTACATTCTAAATTGAAATGTGATAATTTCTATTTAAATTTCTAGGATGAGGAATTATTATTATACACTGATTTATTTACTGTCTTCATCCTGGTTATTATAGTCATATTTGGCTATCGTATCGACATACCTTCTTCAAGAGCTGGTCATATTTGGTAATGCTATTAGAATTTTAAAATGTACCATTTATTCAGTCCATGGAGATAGATCATTATTATTTTTCTTTCTGTCTCTTATTAATTCTTTTGTTAGTGGTAGCAGAGAATATGAAGGCAAGACCAGTGGCCTACAGGTACGGTTGAGAGAATATAAGAAAGCTGTACTCTGTGTAAAGACTATAAAGTTGAGTATTGCTGATACCGTCTAACCATAGGTTCGGCTGTGGACAGAAAAGCAGAATCCCCAATTCCTGTGAAATGAAGTCAGATAATAGAGCAAAACACTAGAGATGAAGAAAGAAATTGGTGCACATCCAAGACTCTGAAAACTCAGTCAGTTGAACCAGCATAGTGTTGAGCACCATAATAAAGACTGTGATCAGAAAAGGACATATAGTTTTAAGGCTCCAAAATTGTACCACTTGTTTGTTTATGGAACAGTGACAATGCTATAAGCATTGCATTGTACTTGATCTGTGTTGGTGGAATCCATATACACTGGTTCAATGGAAAGAGCAGAAACAGTATCACATAGATGAATTAATGAAAATTTGAAATAAAAGCAAAATGAATGAATGTGTTATTTTTCCTATCATGGAAAAGTGGAAGGAGAACATTCTACCACATGGATTGAATTTAAATTTGAAATTCAAAACCTATTACTCAATGACATACACTGGAAGAAGGTCAGAGAGTGCAGTGGTTGAAAGAAAACAACTAAGATAAGAACAACAGTTTGCATAGATCAGTGTGAAGAAAAATATACGAAAAAAAAAAAAATCCTAATATGCAATTATGCTGTTTTAATGTTAATATAATGTCAACGTCGGACGTTTCAGTCTAGTAGACCATCTTCAGGACATTTTCATAAAACATAATTAACATTAGACTATATTTAATTCAACATGAAAAGACGATGGACATATTTTCAAAATCAGCATTCCATTTCACGTGACACTGATGTGATCATATTGAAATGGAACGCTGATCTTAAAAATTTCAGTTATCTGTTTTGATTAGTCTTACTCTTATGTCCATCGTCTTTTCATGTTGAATTAAATATAGTCTAATGTTAATTATGTTTTTATGAATGTGTCCTGAAGATGGTCTAATAGACTGAAACGTCCGACGTTGACATTATATTAACATTAAAACAGCATAATTGCATATTAGGATTTTTGTTTGTTTTTTCTGTATATTTTTCTTCATACTGTCGGATATATATCCATATATTTGCTTACATAGATCAGTGTGTAATAATGAAATATACTACTTTTTGAGTTGGTTGTGTTTTCATTTTATGATTAAACTTACTGAAATAGTTTTTATTTTATTTGTCTTTGTTGAATACCCCGATTCTTAACTACCGATGAATAGTGAAAGCATTAACTTGCAATTTAGAAATGCTTTTAAGCAACTTTATGTTGACAAATCATGCATGTACACTTTTAAAGAAAGCACCTGATATTTAAAGAGTTTAAATTATGTTTTCTCAGTGCTTTTGGCACTTTAACTGTTTAGTACATTTATTTCTGGTTGTATCTTTGTCATCATTTTTTTTTTTCGACAGCTGCTTATTCTGCTTTCATTCTTGTTAAAATTTGGATCATGAGTTTTTTTTTTGTTCTGATTTTTTTTTTTTTTTTTGTAGTGTGTTGTCAATTTAGTCTTTATTCAAGTTCAGATTTGTGATATATTTAACTTTTTAATTTTCTTATCTTTTTTTTAAAACTTTTAGTATTTTAAAACTAAGTTTGTTCTTGCCTGGTGTTATATCTATTTGCATGAAAATTTCTAAGTTTTTCATATATCTGTTAATGTACATAAAATTAATTATATAAATATGGGTCTTTTTCATCTATCCTCCACCAAAATCTAACATCCATTATTTTCAAGTATGAAAGCCTAAAAAGAAGTAAAAAGATTAAGTTGCATTTTCTTTTTACTATAGACTAGAAACTAAATTCATGATTATAGTTTGAGATAAAATTTGATTGTTAGAGAATTAAAATTTTTCAGTTTTTATTTTATGTTAAATGGTGAAAGCATTTAACTTAGAAATGTCATCATTTTAAGCAACTTTAGGCTGACAAATCATGTGTGTACACTTTTAAAGTGCCTGATATCTATAGTTAAAAAGACATACAAGACTGACCACTCGGTTTCTCTCTGAGTGGTCAGTCTTGTATATCTTGTTAGTTGAGTTCTATATCAGTAAAGCTGTCAGATTTTTCTGGCTTTTCCCAAAGAAGCTAATTCTTTAAAGTTTGAAATTAAAAAAAAAAAATAATAAATTAGAGGTTAGTCTGACATTTTTTTTTTTTTTTTTTTTTTTTTTTTTGTGGTAGCTCCTCATAGACCAAAATGTTATAAGCAAGAACATTTTCTTAGTTGAATAGATGAAAAAGAAATACAATTTTCTCATCTTTTTAAGCTCCCATACTTTTTAAAAAAAAAAAAATATTATTTTTTGGTGGGAACTAGTGAAAAACATCCAACTATTTTATCAAATATGACCCGAAACAAATATTTTATAAATTTCAACTCATTCTACATGCCAATTTCTTCTCTCTAGTTATCAGGCTTAATTTTTCATGTTAAATCATTATCCACCAAGAATTTAGCATTTTCTGAATAAATATTTTTAATGCATATTATATCTCAATTCTGGCTGTTGTTACTACAGAAATAGTTAATCTTAAATATCAGTTTGCCTTGTCTATATATTGAAAAGTCTTTACGAATTTTATTGTAGTTCATTGAAAAATTGTCATTCATCACCAAATTGGATTTAGATGTATTTTCATTTAAGCAAACATTTTTGATTAGTATTGACTTCAAATCTCAACTCCTCCTATGACCCAGCAGATCATTGGGATACTATGCACTATGCTAGGACCATTAAAACAAATTTAGTATAAGAGAAAAGGAAATAGAAACATAGAATAGGCTGTAATAGAGATAGTTTCACACAACACCACAAATTGCTACGTAACCAAAACATTAGCCTGAAAACCGAAGTCATTTTCTTAAATAGCCTCGTTAGATTGAGATTTTCATGTGGATTCTATACATGATTCCAGACTCGTTCAGAAATATGTAAATTGTCAGCTGTTTAAAACCGTTTTCTAAGATCAGTGGTTAGAAAAAAGCTTTGAACGAGTGAAACCTGAGGGTCTTGGCAAAGATCAGCCTTCTTTTGAATTGTGGACTGACAGTACAGAGTCACAAACAAAGAACTGTACCAAATAACAGGAACCACATCACTTGAGGACTACCAACATTGGCAACAACTAAAATGGATAGCACATGTAACTGGAAGAGAAAATAATAATATAATCAAGATGTTGGCATTCTACAGTACTTCAAATAAAAGGCTAGGAAGGAATCCCCCCCACTCCTCCCATCAATACTGGAAAGAGCAATAACAGCTACTGAACTTGAAAAATCTATTTTCCAGAAAAATTGTTTTAAGAGAAAGGTTTTATAAATTTCAACTGAAAGCAGTACTGACTGCTAGTCAATGTATGCCAAATGTTTCCTTATAGGGAAATGGCTAATATTATCATTACCATTTTTGGCATTTCTTAGGATAATAGGGTTACTTGCAGGTGGTGGTGCCCAGTGTCAGGTTACTAGATTGGTCCACAAGTGAAAGCCTAGTGCTACTAAATTCTGAATTGACTTTTTTCTCATTTCCAAATTAGAAAGTATCTTCAAAAGTCGTAAAATTAGAAATTTAGTAAATTAATAAAGCTGGGCTTTCAAAAGTCAATCAGTCAGCAGCCCTATCAATAAGTATTGTTTCTAAAGTAGAAAAATGTAATGATTAAAAAAAAAAAAAAGTGATTAAATTGTGTTTATGACCAAGGTGTAAAATAAATCTAATCCTCAACTTCATATCCACTTATTTATTAATGAAACACTGATTATCTAACAACAGAATTGACAGATTGGGTTACAAGTAGTGAATTGAATCACATTTGAAAATGCATCAAAATTTTGAATGAACTTGAGAAGTTCAAATTAATCAAGCTTATTTTAAAACGTTACCCTAGAAGTGGCAAGTAGCTAAATTCAAATCTTACTAGCACTGCACTTTGAAAATTTGCCTATTCTGGTAATCAAGCTGATAAATGTTTTCTTGTATGGAATCTACCATGGTAAAAAGTGAGGGATCTGTTCATGACTTAGTTGTAAATCAGATCTGAGCCTCATTTAATATCCACTTAATTTTAAATTAAATCCTGATTATCTAACAAGAAAACTGACACATTGGATTACAAGCAACAAATTGGTCCACATTTGAAAGCTGATCAATACTAAATTTTGAATGGACTTTCTTCTCTGAATTTGTCCAAATTAGACAAGCTCAAAATATATATATATATATATATAGTGGAAAATGTTACAAGTATCAAAAATAACAATTTAATAAAGTTGGGCTATTGATAGTCACCCAATGTGGCAACCGTGTCTAAATATATTTCTAAATTAGAGAAATTTAATGAATCTAAAAAGTGAGGGATCAATTTCTGACTTAATTGTAAAACAACTCTGATCCCCCACTTGCTAGTGAAAAATTGATTGGGATACAAATAGTGAATATAAAAATGCTCACTGGTACTAAATTTTGAATTGACTTCTACTTAACAGTCCAAATTAGTCAAGCTTATTTTAAAAAGTAACAAGTGGCAAAGTAATGAAATTCAAGCTTTAGTAGCACCAACGCTTTTAAAAGTTGCTCAATCTGGCAACTCTGCTTATAAATATATAACTTTATAATGGCAACCATTGTCTTTAACATGAGGGCAGGGTTGGGTTACCATATTGAACTACCAAGTAATGAATTGAACCACTAATACTAAATTTTAAATTGTCTTTTCATAAGTAGTCTAAATTAGCTGAGCTTAAAAGTAGCCTCCAAATTTGCACATAGCAAGTTTTAAAATTTAGTAGCACTTGGTTTTAAAAAAATAGTCCAGTCTTCAAATGACAGGTTGTATTGGGTTACATGGTACTATAAGAGTTTATTCTCTGATGTGACCTACTGATAGAAGTGAATTGATGCTTTTTCTAGAGGAATTATTGCAAAGTACTTCAACCAGAATTTGAATTCTGTTTGCTGGTTTCCATTTTCTGTTTTAACCATCAAGCCAAATCTGCACTCCAGTATTGATTCAATAACTGCCAATTTATACTGTTATTCTGCTTGCTTATAAATTTGACTGTTCTGCTCAATCCCCAGAACTTTCTGAGCTGAAATCAATATAATATTAAACCGGAAGGAATTGAGGTGAAAAACAAGAGATAAAAAAAGGGGAAAAGATGGGGGTCTGAAAGATATTCTTTGACTGAATAGCTTGTGTGTTCAGTGTCTGTGTGTGTGTGTGTGTATATATATATATAACTGTCTGAGATATGAATAAGCTCAATTCTGATTGATCTGGTGAACATTGTTCCTTATATAGAGGTTAGTCGGATCAGTCAAGCTGTTTTTGGAGAGTCAAAATAAAAAGTTCTGATTGGTTAATAAATCTAAGGCATTTCCTTTCAAACTGTAGCAACTTATCTGGATGTTGTTGGCTGAATCCTTTGAAGTCCGAATTAGAAGATTTTAGAGGTTTCTCTTATTGGCTTTAAAATTTTTATTGGATTTGAATTGATGTAAAGCCATACTTGACAAATGCATTTTAAGTCACTGCAGGCGTAATTGAAAATAACAAAAATTTGTTTATTAAAGTTACTGCCACATTATAAAGCTGCAACTCTTGCTGAAGTCCTTGAAAGCAGCTGATAGAAATGACATCAAATAGAAGGAAGAATGGGTTCATTCTCAAGTCACTTGTACATATGACTAAGTACCTTGGAAGTTTTCTTTGAGATATCTTATGAAAATATTCTTTTTTCCTATAGTGGCTCATCAGATATTTTGTGATAATTTTTTTTTTTTTTTTTTTATCTGAGTCTTCTTACTGTGGCAGTGAATTGGTTAGTGATTCAGAGGCAATTTGTAGGCAGTGATGAAGCCAAGTTGAAAGAAATGATTATCCTGGAGTTGCTGACAGGATATTTCACCATGAATAATATCATACAAAAATATCCCACTTCCAAAATTGTTTAGCAGGTGATACTTCTTAAGATGATCTGAATGAGATTCCTTTTGTTCTGCTAGCTAACCATTTCCAAAGACAAAAAAGGATCTGTTGCTTTAAGTACCATATGTTGACTTGCAGATAAATTTTCAAATGAAATTAACTATAATAATATAAAACATATTGTAAATTATATATTCATTGGTCACACTTAATTAAATGAGATTTTGTTCTTACAGTAATGAACAGCATTAATCAACACCAATAAGTGGAATAGCTCATAAGTAAATAGGGGAGACCAGGATTCTAATCCATTGCTTTTTGTTACATTGTTAGCTTTATTGTGATATTTTTATTTTGAATAATTTGAAAAAAAGGATTAGTTTATAAATGTTGATTTTTATTATGGGCAGCTGCTGAAAAGATTTTGATTTGATCCACTTCTCAAAATTTGACTAAATGACTACACATAATTTTTTTTTTTCTTTCAATAAAATATATATATATATATATATATATATATATATATATATATATATATATATGTGCGTGTGCGTGCTGTAAGCCCCATAAAACATTGTTTCAAAGAATACACTTGTGTAAACAAATATTGAATTTAATTTTTTTTTTCCTCTGTCTCTGTTCAAATATAAAATGATCAATGTTTCGTGCTACAGATTATACAAGTATTTGAATACAATCACTTAAGAGGGTTAGCTTTAAGAACCCTGAGTATTATTTTTGAGACCCCCTCCAAGGGAACTACATTCACAATTTAGCTCTTTTGAAGAAGAAAGCTGGAAAGAGAAGATAAAGTAATTTCCTTATAGATTGATATGTGATGTTTGAAATATCTGGTGAGACACAGTAAACACTAAGTAATTTGACAGCTGAAAAGATTGATCAAGAAAATTAAAAAAAAAAATAAAAAAAAAAATACTGATGTTTGTGCATTTTGTCTGATTTTGGGAAGTAGTGAGGCTGAGAATTTTTCAAGACTCCTTTCTACAAATAAAACATCCTAGGTTACTTATGCAAAACATATAGACAGTGCAGTTGCAAAATTGCTTAAATATTGCTGCCATTTTGTATCATAACACAAGAAAAACTAGTAAAGATAATAAGATTAACAAAGACAAATTAAATTTGATAGCAAAAGAATTTACATGAAGAAATAACTGAAACTATTTCATGATTCAATATCAGATCTTTGCGGCTTAGAGCCATATCGTGTTGAAACACCAGTTCTCACATGATTTTCGAAGTTAAGCAATGTTGAGCCTTGTCAGTACCTAGATAATTGACAGCTTGAGAATGCCAGATGCTATAAGCTTAGATGTGTGGATGGTGTGATGGATAACAACTTAAGAGTTGGAAATCAGAGAGCTGAGTTTCAATCTTAGTTGGTTCATTATATTCACTTGCACACAAATACCCTTAGGAACGGTATGAATCCACCTCCTCTTCCTCCAGCTATGGGTTAATTAGTAGGACTTGTATCAGAAAAATATTCTCCAAAAACTTCTTGCAATCTGAAAATATTTTCAGGTTTTAAATAACCTGCAAAAGGTTGATAAGCCATAAAAATCAATCAAAATTAATAAATCAGATCTTTGGTATGTTTACTTTGCTTTCAGCATAAAAGCAATGTCGCATGGGTGCCTTACCATGAAGCAATAGTTAGCAAGCTCATCTTGTAGTCTATTACTATTCTCCTGTTTGATTCTCATTGTTTGCTTCATGAAAATGGCCTTGTGCCAGAATAAGTAATAATACTATTGATATTTACTAATATCAATAGTATCACATAATGCTCCACACTGGTGACTTTATACTGTACTAAGATAAACTTAGTAGTTAACAAGCTAGTCTTTCACACTATAATTGTGTTGAGTAGTGTCCTCATTTCTTTTAAAAAAAAATACCATGTCCCTTCAGGATATAGACAGTCATGGTTCTCCAATTTCGTATTTTTAATATCTCAGTTGTCTAGCATTCTTTGGAAAGATAGTGGAGTAGTTTCTTATTGCTGTAGGGTGACTGAATAGCCCAAAATTAATAAAACCAGGTCGGGAGATTGAAAAAATTCAAAGATTAGCAAAGTAGGGATGTTTATTTGGTAATTGAGAATACATGGTTTTTGAATTCAGTGTTGCCCTTCTCTTAGACTAGCAGTCTTACCAAGGCTAAAGAACCTAGTCTACCTTGCTATTTAACCTAGGAGTAGGAAAAAAACAAAAAAAAAACGGATTCATGCCTTTCCCAGGGGCATTGGTACAAAGTGAACACAACAGCCTTGACCAAAATTTTAACTCTGCCTGCTGATTGCATTTTCTGTACTGATAACCATTATACTAACCATAAATCCCAATCCTTACTAAGTAACCCATATTCATGGCTTTATGCCATATTAAACTTAGTAAATTTTAGTAATCTAGCAGTTTTAGATTTATCCAAAAGTGGTTCTCATTTTATTGAATGGATTGAATCCATTCTCATTCAATAAATCAAATCTCAAAGTTATTGAATTTTTTAAATAAAATATTTCCCTTTTATTTTCATCATAAAATATTAGGCAATGTTTAATCTTTCTATCTGCAAAAAAAAAAAAAAAAAAAAAGTTGTGTCGAAAGGATGGTTATTCCCTTGACACCACTATTATTGTATACACTTTTGACTCCCTCACCAATATTTATTTATACGATTAAATATTTGAACATATTAAATATCAATTATTTTATGACAATATATTGTCTTTCTTTGCCAGTGTTCTTTTTTCCATGGAAAAATAAAAAATCCCTGTGCAAAATCATCCTGTATTTTATACCCTAATGTCTGAGTTTCCAGTATTAGACTAACACCTCACTACCCATATTTCACACACTAGTCCTTTTGATGACCCCAGAATTAAATATATATGATAATGCCACTAAGACGTATGGGTCTACTGGGAGTGAAAGAGAGTGGGAAGACATTAGATGGAACCAGAAACCCAATCCTTAAAAGGAAACAAGGGATAAACCTTTACAATTCTTCAAAAGACTAGGGAGGGGTTTGAACTGGGCGATAGGTGAAACTATCCACTCCTATTGAAAAAAAAAAATAAATAAATACTAAATAAAATTACAGATATTGGAGGAGATGTTAGAAGTATAGAGTTGAGGTAGACTTTAGAAGGAAATAGAAAGCTAATCCTAAGCAAGAAACAAGTGATAAATATCTACTCCTGTTCAAAAGACCAGGGAGGAGTGTGAACTGGATGATTGGTGAACCTATCTATTCCTACAATAAATCGAATGAGAATGAAAATGAAAGATAAATATGAATGACTAAATTGTTAATTAGTGTTTCCTTTGGAAAATTATCGGTGCATATTGGGTGATACAGTATATTGAATTTTCACACTATGAGAAACAATTCTTTAATTTTTAAAGACTTACTATTTCAGTGGCTTCTAATTTATTGTTACAAACACAACTATTAATAATAATAATAATAATAATAATTTATGATTTACCATACATATTATTTCTCTGAGCTTTTAATATAGATTTTTTCTAATAATAAATATTTTCTATACTTAGTTTAATAGCAGTAATACTATGACTTTATTTTTATATAAATTTAACTGTTTTTTAAATATTAAAGATAGCATTATATTGTCTATTTTTATTTTTTTAAATGATAAAACTCCACTGAATTGAAGCAATATTTATATAATATTGCTGTCTATTTGATAAATATAAATAGACAATAATAATATATATATTATGTATCTCCCATAAGAATTTACTTTATTATTAATATTATAATTTCTAACAAGTTTCTATTAAAAAAAAAAAGAAAAGCAACTGGTTGTTTTACATGTTTATGCTTCTAGGTGGCTTGCAAATACCTACCAGCTTTGCCATTAATTAGTGTAGGCACAGTCAAATTTGACAACTTATTAATCTATTAAATTTTTTTATTAATTTTTCTTTCATTCATTGTTTCTGTTTCATTATGTCATCTTAAACATGACTTTATTTCAATGTTTATTGTTTTGCATTATATTTCATAATCTGTATCACTGAAAAAAGATGTTACTTTCAAACATGTATCATAATTACCATTACTTTCAAACATGTATCATAATTACCATTACTTTCAAACATGTATCATAATTACCATTACTTTCAAACATGTATCATAATTACCATTACTTTCAAACATGTATCATAATTACCATTACTTTCAAACATGTATCATAATTACCATTACTTTCAAACATGTATCATAATTACCATTACTTTCAAACATGCATCATAATTTTACCATTATTTTCAAACATGTATCATAATTACCATTATTTCCATACATATATCTGACAGTTATTGCTTACTTGGTAATATTACAAAAATTGACACTTGGGATATTTTTGTTTATAATTTTCTTCATTATTGAAACAAAAAGAAACCTGAAAAATATTAACTCTTTTGTGTTTAATATTTTAAACTTTACATTACACTTGTCATGTTCTTATAAACTTTTGAGTTTTTTATATTTATTTTTCTACTTACTGTTATTTGTTTAAGTCTTTTATTTAATTTGCTTTTCTTTCAGAGTGGTTTTACTCCATTACATATTGCTGCTCATTACGGCAATGTTAATGTTGGAACCCTTCTCATCCAAAGAGGTGCAGATGTCAACTACAAAGCTAAGGTAAAAACACGTTTCTTAGCAAATAATATTAATGATAATCAAGCAGGATCAGAGTTGCACATAGTTGTGCGTCCTGCATCCAAGACGCATAAAAATCTGAAACTTTCTTACCAGTGCATCCCAGAGACGCAACTAAAGTTTCTCATGAAATGTGATATATTGCACAAAATCAACCCATAGCCCCTCACTACAAATAATTGCCTTTATTTAAGATGACTCCTCCCCCTCCAATCTCTCTCTGTGTTGCACCCTTTTTTTTCTCTATATCCATCTCTCTGTTTTTTTATCCATGTATCCTCTCTCTTTCTGTTTGCTGCTTGACCAAGCATATTAATATACAAATGTTAAGGATAATCCTGCAGTGATGTTGATAGGTTTTTAATATAGTAAGTCTCTTGGACCCACAGATGTTAATTTATAATGAAGGGCTAAATCATGTTTCCTGACCGAACAGTCTGCTGAGGACAAATTTGTCTACAAACTGTGTGTGACCTCTTAGAATTAATTCTTAATTTTTGCGAATTTGTTACAGGCTAAGGGAAGTAACTCTGTAAATGATATCTTTGGGTTGGGCGTCAATTTACAACGAATTTCTATTGCAAACAGCGACATTGGGAGACAAAAAGAGAGTGCGACACAGAGTGGGATTGGAGGAGGTGTCATCTTAGATAAAGGCAGTTGTTTGTAATGTGTGGTCAAATCATATTTTATGACATAATGAGGACATTTCAATAATTTTAAGAGAGACTGTCATTCTCTTATAATTATCGTGGAATGGTCATATGTTGAAAAGTACAGTGCAGCATTAAAAGCATTTATTAGTAAATCTATGTCCTGCTAATTATTATTATTGTTGTTAAAACAGGATCTTTCTCAATAAACCGACAGCACTTCACTAGAAAAATGTTCCTTGAGAAGTTTCAATAAACTTAAATAATGCCTAACGGTTAAATCCACATTGGCAGAAAGGGAGACAACTCTGCCACTGCTTAGAACACATCCATTAAGCATAGTTAACAATTATTATTAACACAGCATTAAAATTTTGTTTTCTTCATTGGAGTCACATGTTTTAAGTATATGATAATATATATATATATATATATATATATATATATATATATATATATATATATATATATTTATTGTGTGTGTGTGTGTGTGTGTATATATATATATATATATATATATATATATATATATATATATATATATATATATAAAACCTGTAGATTTCCCTGTTGGGTACTGGGCCACAACTTCACTCCTCTAGGTGTTGTTGCTTCGGTTTCTGTAGCAAGCAGGTTTTTTACAGGGTGGAGTTGCTAACCCCATGCACAACTGATTTTGAATTCAGAGTTGTCCTTCTCCAAGACTAGCTGCCAACTAAAGTTAAGGAACTGAGTATACACCCTGTTATTAACTCCTAGCTGGGAATTGGGGTGAGGGGAAGAAGAGACGGCTTCTTACCTTTTTGTAACAGAGAATTGGGTCGGTCCGATAAAAGACTCCGAGTTAGTTGTATATGATGCTGTAAGAACCAGGAGTTACGTCCTTTTTCACAATGGGTTGTTGAGAAAAGACCTTCTACTTAGAAGAGGTCATGCAGACTATTTACATATGAACGATACTGGGCAGGTATTAGCCAATAGTCAGCATGGGTCTGGGACTGGGAGAGCTATATAACACTAGTGTTTTCCTTTCAGTAGAGGGAAGTGCTCTCAGTGTGTGGATGTGTGAAAACTAGACAAAATTAACACACTTTCAGAAACGTATTTTTGCAAAAATGTATGCAATGGACTATGATGTAATTTGAAAAAAGCATGCCAAATGAAATACTAGATTATATATTTTTTTCCAAAAATAGGGAACATTGGAAGGAATCTAAAGTTTTCACAGATTCTATATCTACATTTAATATAGACATGATATAGATTTTTGTTGATGTTTCTTGAATTTCGTCCCATCCACCTAGATATGATTCTATCGAGAAAAAAACTTATTTAGCCTGAAGTTCTTTTGAAGGATGAAACATGTCAATAAAATTTTTTTTCCATTTTGCTATTCATTTTCCTGCATCTATGTGTGTATTTTTATTTGAATTAATTCTGTATGCATGTTTTTTTTACTTTCAGAACAACATCACTCCCCTGCACGTGGCATCTCGCTGGGGCAAGTCAAATATGGTTACCCTACTTTTAGATCATGAAGCAGTCATTGAAGAAAGAACTCGGGTATGTTTACTGTAGTTATATTTTTTTAACACAATTATCTGGAAATTAAAGCTTTGTTATCGACTTGCATTTGTAAGCAATCGAGATGTCCGCATAATTGGTAGCTGAAGTAATTGGTTTATTTCTTATTGGCACAAGTTGTTTTTGTTAATGCCCCATATAGAAACCAAGATTTTTAATGACAATTTTCAAGAAAGGCTCTTTCCACTTGGAGAACTGGTGCAATATAATCTTCTAATCCTCTATATCACTTTTTATATTTGTTCTTGTACAGACTAAGCTTAGGAAAATAACATGGGGCTGTATGAACCATGATTATCTCTGAGATTCACTCTGAAAATAATACTTCCTATTCTATTAAGTTTGTCCACAACATAAAACATATCATGGCAGGAGAGGTAGAACCGTCTTACAAATAATTCATTATTTTTTTTTTAACGTGTTAAAGGTGGCATCTGTGTGGTAATCTGATAAAACAATAACTGATGGAAAAGGGCATATAGCATTATGGAATACCTCGATGTTGAAAAAATTGCTTCCTTTAACATTCATCAACTGTTGCTGAACATTTATAGAGACTAAACAAGGGATATGAGCACAGTTAGGTGTTTTAACAGTTGCAACAATGATTTGTATCAAAAGGAAATCACCTCTGTGGTGCAGATTTTTACAAGAGTAGCATATTCATTGCTGTGGGGAAAATGCATGCCCAATAGGGATGTGGAGGACTGAAAAATAGTTTTGATCACTGAAATCTTTCTCTGTCCATTGGTGTTATTGTGGTCTGTTGAAGTTTTAGTAGAAATAAACATGAATTATTACTTTGTGATTATCCTTTGTATAATCAGGTTATATAAACCATGAATATCTATAATCTGGGTCTATGCTATATATATGATTAATAAAAATAAAATTTGTCACTTAGCTAATTGATGTTATATTCAGTACTTTGACCCCGTTGTTTTGTAGATGAAATCATTTTGTAATCATTTGGTCCACTCATCAGGAGTTTTCAGCAATTGACTGCAGATTTTCATTATCTTTATACTTGGTTAAAATTTAATTTAAGCATTAGTTATTGGTATTATTTTCCCCCTCTTTTTGTGTGTGTGTTTCTGTACCCGTGTGTCAAATGTTGTGGTTATTTTTCCTTTTCATCGTCTTCTTGTCTCTTTACACTCTCTCCCTATTCCTTTTCTTTCTTTTTCCTCTTTTGGCTCCAAGTATCAAAGATAATGTAACAATGTCATTTCCGGTATCACAACCAGAATTTTTTTTATTTTATTTTATTTTTTATTTTTTATTTTATTTTTTATTTTATTTTTTATTTTATTTTTTATTTTATTTTTTGTGTAATTTGTTTTCTTGTGTAATTTCATTTTTTTTTTTTTTTTTTTTTTTTTTTTTTTTCTTTTCTCTTTTCTGCAGGATGGATTGACACCATTACATTGTGCAGCTAGAAGTGGTCACGAAAATGTCGTTGACCTGCTCTTGGAACGAGGAGCACCCTTCTCAGCAAAAACTAAAGTTAGTATCTTTTTATGAAATTTTTTTTTTTTTTTTTTGCAAATACAATATTTCTCACATATTATACACAAGATTTTTAAATTCTGAGTGATGTTTGTCAGTAAGCTCACATTGCTCTCGGGGCAATAACCAATAACATACATGAAAAGATTCACATTATCAAATAAACTGACAATAAAAGTAATAAAACCACTTCTACCTTATATATTACTGGCATAACTTCATAATAAATTTCCTGTTCAAAGAATAATTCCATATCAATGAAATCAACTTGTATCTATGCAAGCTCAACTGAGAAAATGTAAACATTGAGTTATGATTGCGTTCACAGCAACCTTTATCTGTTATTAACCTTTTATTAGTGGTATTTTGTGATTGTCAATAAAGTATAAGTAAATGGCCATTAATACACCAGGCTGTCTGTAATTGTTTAGATATAGGAAAAGAAGAGGACTTAATATTTGCAGGAGATCACATGATGAAACATAAACGAAATAATGGTTGGAACAATGTATGAAAAACATGATATAGAATCGGTTTTGTTATTTTGTTTATTTTGTATTTCTAAGGATACAGTAACATTTCCAATAACATCATCTTTATATAATCAATAAGTAGTCATCTTTTACTACAGGTATAGGATAAATCCATGAAAATTTACTATATTTTTTTTTTTTTTTTTTTTTTACCTCATTTTATCTAAAGGTTGCCTTATACACAGAAATATGAAGTAATATCTTTATTTTAATTGATAACCTATATTTACTTGCTTTTATTCAAGCCTTTTGCTTTTTATTATATTTAAAAAAGTTTTTTTTTTTTTTTTTTTTTTTTTTTTTTTTTTTTACATTTATTTTGCTAATTTCATAATTTTACCTTTGTCTTTAGAATGGGTTGACTCCTTTGCATATGGCTGCACAAGGCGACCATGTTGATTGTGCTCGATTGCTACTTTATCACAAAGCACCAGTTGATGATGTCACCGTTGTAAGTAATCCAATATTCTACAAAAGATAAAAGAATTCTCTTTAAATTTTCAGGAAACTAGATAAAGTGTTTTCTCTTCAACATATATACATTTGAGGTTTGTATTTCACCCATGAACCTAATGTCTTACTCTGTTGCCATCTCAAAACAAGCCCCTCACCACTTAACTTCCCGTTAAATTAATGATATTAGGTTGGTGCAAAAATAATGACGTAATAATGTCGTTTTTTGACGTTAAAAATACGTAAAAAAAAAAACGACATTATTACGTCATTATTTTTGCACCAACCTAATACTTCGGTTGGCAAAACTAAGGGAAAATATCTCACGGCTGATAACACATTAAAATCCATCATTCTTCTCATGCTTGTAGAGGAACCATTGGAAGCTAATTTACAAGAACAGCCTTTTAAAATATGAAACTAAATCTAACGAAACCTTTGACACAAATCATCTTCATGCATATACTTCAAAATGTAAAAACATTTAATGATAATGCATTCAAAAATTTATACATTCATATGAGTGAACACTCTTAGTCATGGGTCAAATAGGAGGGTAGACTGGACTCTCTAGCGTCACGTGATGACCAGTCTAGGGGGAGACTACTCTGAATTAAAATCTGATGAAGGCAGTAAGAAACCACTCCTCTATATTTATAGTTATAGCAATTCATACATAATAAAAGAAAGGAAGCTGTGGAGAGCCAGGATTGCCTACTTCCAGAAGAGACAAGTCATTTAAAAAGGACATGAGCAGACAAAATGTATAACTTTGTCAATAAAATAAAGTATCTCCCTCTAAGAGGGCCTTTCTTGGGAGTGATGTTTTTGATTATTAAAACTTGGTGTTTTGGGTGTGAAAGTGATTAAAATTAAATTCTGATTATGTCCTTTTACTTTCAGGACTACTTAACTCCTCTACATGTGGCAGCCCATTGTGGCAACGTAAAAACAGCTAAATTACTTCTGGACAGAAAAAGTGATCCGAATGCAAGAGCCTTGGTACGTGGATTAAACATTTTCATCATTCCTTTGGTTTTTTGTTTTACTGAATTGTTTAAAAATAAATGCCTTTTTAAATTGCCTAACATTTTCTTTAATCTCTGCATTTCACTTTCCATAAGCAATTTAAACACTTTTTATCTTTTTTTTCTAAAAAAAAAAAAATAAAAAGCAACATAAAATAATATCTAACTCAGTAACCCCATGTGTCTTAGTGGCTTTATTACCTTGCTTGGGGTGAAATAATTAAAAAAAAAAACAAACTTCCATCTTGATACTAAATTATCATTAATTTTTTTTTTTCAGAATGGTTTTACCCCGTTGCACATTGCATGCAAGAAGAATCGCATCAAGGTGGTGGAACTGCTACTCAAGTACGGCGCTTCCATTGAAGCAACGACTGAGGTAAGTCTCTATTTTAATTACAACACTCCATTTCATGCATATCCTTTTGGCATCAGTTTAAACTGACATCTTTTTTTCCATATATAAAATTAAACTATAATTTTGGTAAGTGAAAATTTCACTGAAATATGTTGGAAAATTTCCAAGTTTTCATCTGAAATGAAGAAAATACAAAATGGCCAATATATATATATATATATATATATATATATATATGCAAAAGGATGTGTCAGTTTAATCTGGCACCAATAGAAAAAATAAGTTAGTTTTATCAATGAAGTATAATCTGTAATATTTGCTTGTTTGTACAAATTTCTCATTTCACAGCTCTCTCTCTGTCTTTAGGACAGTGCCCAACTCGGTTATGTGTCTGTCTGCAGAGAGTAAGTCAAGTTGGTTGAATTTTGATTAGAAATTTTCACAGTTTGTGATTATCATTGTACTCTGTGATGGAGGTGGGGAATATCATTCATTGTACATCAAGATGGGGGTGAATATCATTCTACACCAAAATTTGGGGGGTATCTTTATAAACCAAGAAAGAGTGGAATATTATTATACACTGAGTTTGTAGGGGTGATATCATTGTACACCAAAATTGTGGGTTGTTGTCTTGAAGAACCTGTCTCCTGGGCTCTAAGAACAATCAGGTGGTGTAATTTTAGGATCTTAAACTTTTTGTGTATACTTTTCTGATTTAAATCTCCTGTATGGGTTTCAAATTCGTAAGATTTTTTAATCTTATGAATGAGTAAAACTAATAGTAAAATAAAGAAATAAAGTAAATATTAGTGAAATAAAGTAAATATTAGTAAAACTAATAGTAAAATAATACCTGAGTTGTTGGCTAACAACCAATTTTCCTGTTTGATCTTTCAGTCTGGTCTTACCCCTCTGCATGTTGCATCCTTTATGGGTCATATGAACATCAGCATCTACCTGATACAACACAATGCCAACCCTGACTACCCTACAGTTCGAGGAGAAACAGCATTACACCTAGCTGCCCGGGCCAACCAAACTGACATTATTCGGATCCTTCTCAGAAATGGAGCCACAGTAGATGCAAAAGCAAGAGTAAGTAAACTTTTTTTTCTTCAGTTTCATCGGCCCTTAAGTGATTTCAGTTGTTAAAGTCCTGAATGAACTGTTGAATAATCTGAATGTGATGTTAGTGCATTTGAATTGATATCTCTAAAAAATTGTTCAAAATCAAATATTACTAGTTTATTTGATATGAAAATGTTGTGATATCTTCTCTCTAATGAGGCTATTATTATTTCAATTACTATAAAGTTAGTAGGAAAAGTAAGCCTCGGAGCAACAGTGATATAGACTGAATGCTGGTCAACCGACACACACACCCAGGTTATGTAACACACTTCTGTTGTATTTACTGTTTAATACACTATTTATCTGCAACCTCGTCTTTTGTTATTTCTTAACCATATAGTTGGTCACAACAGAAAGTAAAATGATTTCTTTCAAATGATACCAAATGTAGATTCATTGATATTGCTGGTTATAAGATATGATTTTGAAAATCTACAACTTTAACAAAATTGTACATATTGCAAAAATTATACATTTCTGGTACCTCCATTTAATCATATATCTGGTGTTAACACTGTTTATTGAAATACAGTGCTACCTGATTGCAAGTGCATTCAGATGTTCCCTGACTGTAAGTGTATGAAACATGTGGGTGCATTTGGGTGCACCCTGGCTTTAAATGACTAAACTTGTCTATCCTTTCTCATGCATTAGAAATTTGTTGAAGTTCTGACAAAATTCATTTCTATTGCATTTTGATTGTTAATTACATTTAAGTATATTCTGCAGGATTGATTTTGTGTCTTTTATTTTTGAAAGTGGACAATTTAACTTTAATGTGTTGCATTCTGTATCATCTCCGGGTCCCCATGGTACTACATAAAATGGTATTAATGAAAAACACGATAGTCGAATAGGATTCTAAGAGGCAGTGGGAGGAATGACTTCATATTATTATAACTTCTTATTACTTTAAAGCTCCCAAGAAAATCAAATTTGGTATTAAATGATCCATAAGGAGTTGATATGCTGTTAAACAAACAAATCAAATCAATCTGTTGTATTATTATTATTATTATTATTATTATATACATCGGTCAGCTGAGAAGTTCATAGGCTGACCAAGATATAAATATAAGTAGACACACCAGTTGGTAGACTAAAAGACATGCAAGTGTACCAGAGTACAACAGCTGTCTACCAAATAGTGTGCCTACTTACATTTATATCTTGGTCAGCTGATGAACTTTTCAGCCAACTCTTGTATATAAATATGCATAGGTAGATTCATGTTATGTTTTATATATGTGAATTATTTTTGCTTTTGATTTTAGGAACAACAAACTCCATTGCATATCGCTGCCCGACTTGGTAACGTAGACAATGTGGTTCTACTTTTGCAACATGGCGCTAGTCCAAATGCTACCACTAAGGACCTGTATACTCCACTACATATTGCTGCCAAAGAGGGACATGAAGAAGTTGCTGCTGCACTATTAGATCAAGGTGCTGACCATAGCCTTACAACTAAGGTAAGTATTCCTTGATGAAACAAGTTCTACAGAATCTCATTTCTATATACTATCTAGATTTCAGAGTTTAAAGAAATGATAATGTGAGAAAAACTAGAGTAATGCAGTTATATTTTTTGAATTCTCAAGAATCATTGAATCATTTTGGATTAAAATAAAAATATCTAGATTATTCAACCAAACATGCTTATATATATATATATATATATATATATATATTAGGTTGGTGCAAAAATAATGATGTAATAATGTCGTTTTTTGATGTATTTTTTACTGTCAAAAAACGACATTATTACGTCATTATTTTTGCACCAACCTGATATATATATATATATGATATTTTTGTATTTAGACAGCAATTCTTCTATCATGCACATTTCATTGAATACAACAGATAAGGTACTTTGATTTAGTTTTTTATGCAATTTCTCATGTAATCTATTTTTTTTTTTTTGTTTCGGATGATAAATTCTATAAAAACTGTCCATCTGTTCTTTTTTATCCGAGCACTTTCAGCTATACATTTAGCCATTTTCAAGGTTAAAATATATTAACTGTTAATAAGAAATAGATAGTTGTATTCATGTATTTATATAATGTTTTCATTTTCAAATTTAATGAATTTTAATAAAAACAAAAAAAGCTAACTCTCAATAATATCAACTATGAAACAGGACACAATATCTTGACCGTGTCTATCGTATTCAATGAAATGTGCATATATATATATATATATATATAAAACAGTTTTCACTATGACCTCAGCTGTGAATGTGGGGCCCTATAAAAGAATGTTTGTGATTTGGCTCTGCATCTCCTTAGGCCAGCTTTGTAAAGAAACGTTTATTTGGTTTAGCCATGATAAAAGCTACATGATCATATTTTAAAATGAGAAAAGTTGGTATATCTGGGTAAATTGTCGCCATTTTATATTTGTAGTGAAAGATAATCACCTACCTCGAAAAAGAGTTTTTTGTTTTGTGTGTGATATGCCAAAGAAAAATGACCGAAAAGTAGTTAGCAAAAATCTGCTACTTTAAGTATAAGAATCTATGCTAATGTTCTTTCCTCCCCTGAATGGTGTGACCAATCAGAAAAATTGTTTGGTAAATAAAAGCCATTGTTTTTTTTTTTTGCTTACGGGCAGGATTGTTTTTGAGCTTGGTAGATGAACACGTGTTTTGCTGCTGAGAAGTGAAGGTTGGATGTGTGACCCCATTTTGTCATTCCTATATTGTCTGTTAGATTGTACCAACAGACTATTGTTCGAACTGTGATTTGGCTACAATTGTTTCAGTTGAGAGACAGAAGAAATTTATTGCAGGCATTTATTGCCACTATAGTTTACAGTTTTTTTTTCTTTACTACAACAATATTTTTAATTTTATGTATGTTTGTTTGATTTTATTGACTGCCCAGTATAGTAGGGTCAGTTGGGCACTGTTTGTGACAAAAAGAGCACCATGACACAGTTCACTCTACCAGAAATTTGGAAACATGATGCTGTTCTGCTTGGCATTTGCAATGAAAGCTGCAATACAAAAATTTCAAAGTGTTTGGGTGTCAAACAGTGCAGAAGATTCGGAAAGAGTTGGATGAGTGTAATGGTGATTATGAAGGTACGGCAGCTTGGAAAACTCACTCTGATTGTTCTGATAAGAAATGAACTCCTGAATTTGTTGGTGAGGGCTTCAGACTCAACACGGAGACCTACATAAAGTAACTTGATGAAATAATGCTGCCTTGGGTCAAGAGTTGCTGCTGGAAAACCAGATGTCTGGCAACAGGACTCTGTACCATGTCACACAAGCAGAACCCAGTCATAACTGTCAGCACATCACCCCTTACATCTGGCCACATAACTCCCTTAATTATTATGTGTGGGGTGCAGTTGCGTGAATGACCAATAAAACTCCTTCTAACACTGAAGATGAACTGAGAGCAAAGACTATGGCAGCATTCACCAACTTAAACAAGGAGACCGTCCAGAAGAGTTCCAGGATATTCTGAAGTTGTCATGGTTGAAGCCAATGACGATTTTATTGAATAAATTTACTCAAGATATTTTTTTTGTGATTTTGGTAAATATATCTGTTAAAATGAGATGTCAGTGTTATTTTCATTTTTGCATAATTTAGAGGACAATTTATCCATTGCACCCTGTAGACTTAGGGGAAAATTACAGAAACAAAATCTACTCTGTTTTTACAAGAAGTTTCTTTTTAACTAATAATGTACTTATAACAAATGCTTTACTTGTTTTATCTTTGTTTATTCAGTGTTTTTTTTGTTTTTTTATTGTCAAATATACTATATTTTTTGGCTTATTAGACACACCCTTACTTTAAAAAGATATATATTTGAAAAGAATTGTAAGAAGTATTCTTATGCCCGCAACAATTAAAACTGGGAGAGGCTTATAGGTCCCCTATTGTAACCCATTTATGTTTACCAGCTCAAATACTGGGTGATTCATGTTTACCAGCTCAAATGTTGGGTGATTTTGAAGATCAGATTTGGTTGGTGGTTGAGTTCTCATTTTCCACAAAATAATTGATTTTTTTTTTTTTTGATTTTTTTATTTAACTCTTAATGTTTGTGTGTCTTGTCTCTTGCAGAAGGGTTTCACCCCACTGCACATCGCAGCAAAGTATGGAAACATCAAAGTTGCTCGCTTGTTGCTGTTGAAGGATGCTGACCCAGACGTCCAAGGCAAAAATGGTCTGACCCCTCTCCATGTTGCCACTCACTACAACCATGTCAATGTTGCTTTACTTCTACTTGATAACAAAGCTTCACCACACGCAGTCGCAAAGGTAAGACAAAATTCAGAACTTATTCTGCAATTGGTTAAAACTTGATGCATATCTTTTCAAGTATTAAGCACAATGTCATCCAACTGAACCTTTTGGCTAACATTGTCCAAGAGGTAGTTCAGCAAACTAATAAATGTCTGGAAGCTAAAGGTCACCATTTTGAGCATCTCTTGTGTTTGTAGAGTCCAAAGGTAACTTGTATTAATCTTGTGATGTCTGAATAAATTTAGTATTACAGTAGCTATACAAATTTTTCTTTTCTTGAAGTGTGTATACATTCTTGGGGCCAATTCTGTGTGTGTGTGTGTATGTATGTATGTATATATATATATATATATATATATATGAGGGGGGGACCTAAAAGTAACTGAAATTGTTTTCTGTGTAACAAGACCGTATTAGTTCAGGCTTCTACTGCTAAATGCCACTCGAAGCAACCCTCAGGCATCAGTGTGCTAACTGGTGTCACTGTGGGAAGATGTACAGCTCTGTGGTTCATATTTGTTTTGAAGTGCTTCATGCCTTTTCATCTGTTTTTACAATGCCTGTCGTAAACTGAAAGAACAGTTGGAAGTTGATCCTGACCTTTTTTCGAAGGTCATCATTGGTGACCAAAGCTGGTGCTATGGCTACGACCCGGAAACGAAGCAGCAATCAAGTCGGTGAAAGCATCCAATGTCACCACGACCCAAAAAAGTGCTTCAAGTGAAGTCCAATGTCAAGACAATACTGATTTGTTTCTTTCATGTGAAAGGAATTCTCCACAAAGAATTTGTTCCTCCTGGTCAAACTGTTAACCAGGCTTTTTACTTGGAAGTCCTGAAGTGTTTGCAAGACAAGGGAAGATGAAAATACCCTGACCTGTGGCAAAGTGGAGGGTGGTGGTTGCATCATGTCATGACAATGCACCAGCGCACACCGTCTTGAGTGTGAGAAAGTTTCTGACCAAGAA
>OZ010589.1:45474758-45585807 GCA_963932145.1 Acanthosepion lycidas | reverse complement strand
AGTGGAGGGTGGTGGTTGCATCATGTCATGACAATGCACCAGCGCACACCGTCTTGAGTGTGAGAAAGTTTCTGACCAAGAATGGTAGAACCCTACTTCCCCAGTCACCCTATTCACCCGATCTCACCCACTGCATCCTTTTTTGTTCCCACGAATGAAGAAAGTCCTCAAAGAAAAAAGTTTTGCAGGTGTGGGAAGAGGTTAAGAAGAAAATGATGGAGTTATTAAAAAAAAATAACTTCACAAGAGTTCCAGGACTACTTTGAATAGTGGAAAACACACCTGGACTAGTGCATTGCTTCAAATGGAGAATACTTTGAAGGTGATAAGAACCTGCAGCAATAAATGAATAAAATTATATGATACAATTCCAATTACTTTTGGGTCCCCCCCCCTTGCGTGTGTGTACTCTCTCTCTCTCTCTCTCTCTATCTATCTATATATATATATATATATATATTCTCAGATCAAGTGTATCTGTAGAAGAGAAAAAAGGACAGACAAGATGACTAAGTATAGTTTTTCCTCTTGTCTCTTTTTATCCATATATATATATATATATATATATATATATATATATATAATAATAATAAAAATATAGTTTTAACATATGCTGTATTTATGGCTAAAAGTGCTCAAAATCATGGATAGTGTGTGTAAATATAAAAGTAGACACCGAAGTCAGCACTGTATGGTGACAGCTTGAAGATTGACTGTTGCATGCAATGCTGACATCATTATCCACTTATCTGCAGAATTCATTATCTTGTCCTTTAAACTGCTGTATAATAAAGTGTCTACATAAAACTTTTAAGTTGCAGTGAAGCAACAGTATTTGAGTATCGTTTTTTTTTTATATATATTTCTGATATATGTGTGTGCGTCAGGAATCTTTTCATTAGAATCTAACAATTCAGTTCTTATAACTGAACTGTGTGATTTGATTATGGTTGTGAAGGTTTGTGCAAAATCAACCACACTGAATACATAGGGCTTGTGCACTATTTGCCATGGAGTCTTCAAACGGTCCTTTGCAGGTTTTGCATTCAGAATTGTCCTTCTTCTAGATTGGTTGCCAACAAGGTTAAAGAGGTTAGTCTGCCCTGCTATTTAAACTGGGTGGAGAAGAGATGCATTAATATCTTTCTTAAGGATATTTGCACAAAAGTGAATATAACAAACTCAACTGGAATTTTAACTTGTTTTGCCGATTTCTCATTGCTAATCACCTGCACATTACACACACATCTATATATATCTATATATATATATATATATATATATATATATATATATATATAATTATTTAGGAGGTAGTGTACTCAGGGCTAAAGCATTTGTAAATAGAAAATGTAGACATAGAAATCAACACTATAGTGAAATTTCAGTTTCATATCTTGAGTGATCATCAGACCGTCTACATAGTTTGATCACTTGAGTAATGAAACTGACAGTATATAATCTCTTCATCATGTCTTGACTTGCTGAGCAAAGTTTTGGAAGGGTTTTCTGCACCAGATTTGTGAGTCCACATGTATTGGTTGCAAGAGACATGTGAAGTAACCCTCAGGCCTGTGTGGGTCCTGCTTTCCTTGCAAAAGTTTTTTTGCAACTTTTTTATTTATTACTATTAAATTTGAACTTAGTATAATTTCTTTATTTATCATTCTCTTTCATCCCTTTTTATACCATCCCCACTACCACACTACAACTTTAGGCCTTTGTATTTAGGCAGTAGGTAATCATCCAAACAAGTTTTCTTAAGTTCAACTGATAAGATCTGTTTATTTGATTTTTAATTATATTTTTCAAGTTTCAGAATAAGATCTATATCAGGATAGAAATTATGAATAACCTTTTCAAAGTTTTGATTTTTTCCCTGTTTTTTTTTTTTTTTTTTTTTTTTCAAGTACTTCCAACTATCTCAGTCATTATCAAGAACTAGATATTGTCAGTAAGTTAGTTGGTTGACTAAATCCTTGCATTTTTAGATTGTTGGAATTGGAATCAGTTCAAAGTGACACCAGATATATATTTTGTTGAATATAACAAATAAGGAAAATTTCATTAGTTTTTTATTGAGTTTTAAATTTAAAAAAAAAATTGTACAATATTTAAAAAAAAAAAAAAATAGTAGGATTCCAACTTCAATTCCAGCCACGTTCCTTTTGCAGTGTTCAGAATAAACACTACTATCATACAATATGCATTACGAAATTACATCTTAAAAGACGATCACAAAAAGAAATTAATCACAACAAACCCCTTGAAAATGGCTAAAGAATTGGCTGAAAGCATTTTGGACAGTAGACACTATGGACAATTTTTATACTCCCACCAAACATAACAATTTAAGAATGCTAGAAAAACTAGACAAAAAATTCCTCTAATTCTCCTTGAAAACATGTTTGAATGAAAGTTTGCTGTCCAATTACATATTTTATACCTGACACTTCATGCAATCCTCTACCTTTATAAAAGCCAGATCAGGCCAAAAATGGAGTACTGTTGCCATATTTGGGTGGGAGCTACTCAGTCCTCGCTTTCCAGTCTTGATAGAGTTCAAAAGCATTTCCGAGTCCTTGTTGGAGAAAAATTATTTTCCACCCTTCAACATCTCTCTCACAGACTGGATGTATCGAGTCTCTCACCGCTCTGTTGCTACTTCCATGAAAAGTGCTTGGACAAACTACATTCCTTGGTTCCGCTAAGTCTAATCTTTGCAGCTAAGACCCACTATGCCACTTACATAGTAGCAAAGCACTCGACATTCTCTCCGTATTCCATGGGCAAGAAGTTTCACTCAAACAGCTTCTTCCAGTGAACCACTGCTCTGTGGAACAGACTTCGAAGAGGATGTTTTCCCGGTCACTACAATCTTAACCCGTTCAAGTCTAGAGTTAACTGTTATCTTCCCCTCTTATCCATATAAAATACCCCTTATTGTAAGCATCTACCTTGAGTGGCCCCCAGGAATTGTACAGGGTAAAGCGTACTGTAAATATATATATATATATATATATATGTATGTATGTATGTATGTATGTATGTATGTATATATATATATATATATATATATATAAAATTTTCAAGATGTGTGTGTGTGTGTGATTGGATGTTTATGCATTTCCACAGTTTTCATCCGATTTCGATGAAATTTTTTTGTTTGCTAGATAATTCTTCAGTGCCAGTTTTGAGTCCAAATTGTTGGCGACAATGGCTCTCCTGTCCATTATAACTCTCAAAGTTTTACTATTTACTATCGGTTCTTGGATATGTATTTTTCATAAAAACTTTAATAAAAATAAATAGTTTAAATTATTACAATAATATTATTTATTATTATACAGTTCCCTTTTCAGGGCCACCCCACCCATCCAAATTGTTAAATCCCCCCCCCAATTATATATATATATATATATATATATATATATGAATATAAATTTTTACTTAGTGTTTTTAACTGTATGTTTTTATAGAATGGCTACACACCACTTCACATTGCTGCAAAGAAAAATCAGATGGACATTGCAACTACACTTCTGGAATTTGGTGCAAAACCAAATGCAGAATCCAAGGTAATTTCATGATTTTTTTTATTACCTGTTTATTCACTTAAAAATTTCAATTTAATAAAAATAAAATATATAACAATTTAAAAGATTGGTACTTAATTTTAAATCTGGTTTTGTTTTTTTTCCCCTGTTTTTAAAGCATTAAATGTTTTTATTTAATTAAATTTCCACTCTTTTGCTTAAACCATTTTATATTATTTTCAGAATGGATTCACACCTCTTCACTTGGCCTCACAAGAAGGTCATACTGATATGGTCTCATTACTTTTGGAACATAATGCAAATGTCAATGCTCAAGCTTCAGTAAGATATATTTGTTTTATTTGTATACTTTTGACTATAAAGGAGTTTTTTTATATCTATAAAGTATATTTGATTTTATCTTTAATTTTAGTATAATTCTGAGTGTGTGAAGAGAGAAGTCATCCTGGATTAAGTTCTAAAAGAGAATTACACTTGTTAACCGTTACCCTTTGAAATATGTTAACAAAGAGCAACCTCTTGTTTCTTTTTTCTTTTTTAAATTATTCTGTGCTTTTAAAGTACATGAAAAATAAATGCTTACATCAGTTTTCATTGAGAAAAATTTGAAATTTGAAGAGCATGTCTTAGAGAAACTAATTTGTATCTTTTTTAATTAGTAAATTCTAATTGCCTATGTTTATATATACAACTCAAAAATTTACACTACGTCCTAAAAGTTAAAGGCTTGTAGGTGCAAGGTAAATATCTTAGACTTATTTTGACACTATGGAATACAGTACTTTTGTAATTATTATAATCAGATGCCTATTTTCATTATCATTGAATTGATGCTTATATATGATAAAATAAAAGGACAAATAAGAAATATATATATATCAATCTAACATGTTTCACTTTTATTAAAACTTCATCAGAGATGGAGAGAAAAGACAAAAATTTTCAATTATGTTTGGGTCAGTTCTCGTTGGTCAGGCACATGTCACATGTATTAAAACCGTGGCTAATTCTATGTGAATGTAGATTTGTGAAGATTCTTGTATGTCTAAGTGGGCATTGAATGTTATTGCATATTTGTAATTGTATGTTAGATTGATATAGGTTTCTTATCCGTTTTATTTATATGTTGAATTATTTTATTGATATAGGTTTCTTATCTGTTTATTTTATTTGTCGAATTACAATTTGGTCTTTAACTCTAAATATAAAACATTTTTCTGGTCAGTTAGACTTATCTGGAAAACACTTATATAAAAGAGTGCTCAATATGCAATGTGAAAAAGATGAATGTGCAGAGCTATTAAATATCAAAGTCAAGGAATACCAGTGGAAACCATGGTAGCATAAGTGGTTAGTATTCCTTGACTTTGAGATGTGTGTGTGTGTGTGTGTGTGTGTGTGTGTGTGTGTGTGCATAATATGCTAATGAAGGAAATTCAAGAAATAAAGAAAACAATGGTAATAATATTGATAATAAGAATAATAATTACTTTATATTAGTAGGCCTTTAGACCAAATAGAAGCATGAGAAAATATCTATATATATATATATATATATATATATATATATATATATATGCTAAGAATAAATAGGGTTAAACAGGAGCCTTCTACAAACACTTCTCAACCTTAATCATAGCAAACCTACTAGACCAAATCTATAAAATTTCTCATGGTCATACAACACATGAAAAAAAAATACAAAAAATCCCCAAAGAAAGTTACAACAACAAATTCCCCGGAAAAGTGAATACCACTTCATTGTTTAGTTCTTGTCTCATTGATAAAGGACACAGGTATGTCTGAAAATTCCAACTTTTGAATCTTTCTCTTCATGCTTCCATTTAGACAAAAGGCTCACTAATCTAATATAAAATAAGTATTATTAGTTTTATTATTGTTTTTATCTCTTGAATTTCATTAGCCAGTCTATGAAATCAACATACTCAAAATAAATATATATTTGTTCCTCATCACTTGATGCTACTTGAAGTTTCATGCATATAGAAATCATCAGTCACAATATATATATATATATATATATATAATTTAGGGTGAGAGAGGATTGTTCATGAATAAGTACACCATCTTCTTAATTTTCTTCCAAACTGCACATGCTAAAGCATAGCTATTCCCAAGCATTTAAACAAAGATTATATTTTCTTTCAATATAATCTACAACATTCATTATTCTGCTGAAATACAGTACCATTACACGTCATGACAGTTCCACCATTATGCTCTCAAGACCAAAGACTTTTCCTTCTATACATTACTGTGACATTGCCAAACGTTGGATGTCATCAGACTTAAATAGATTGATTTGTTTCCTATGTAATTGTCAGCTTCTTCAAAATCCTGGGAACTTATTTTGTTTGACCAAGCAACATGTTAATATCTTTCAGAGTCCACTGATGATGTTCCTTGTTTTAGTAACCAATGCCGTGCCAATAATGGTACTCTTGGCAACAATTATGAAACCCCATAGATTTCAGTGTATGTTGTACAGTTGATTGATGGGTTTAGAAGCACCAGCATTGAACTGATATAAGATTTGATGCAATATTCTCTTTTGTTTGATGGTTACCATCCTTGTCATTTGCATCACCTGTCAATGCCCACTCATTCTACATGTTGTTGATGTTTGCCTGGAACTTTGAAGATAGTGTCCCATCCTTCTAGCTCAAGACTCATTATGTGGTCAGTGTTAATTACTATGTTTCATGGCTGCCACAGTTACACTACCTCTTTACCTATTATGTGGATGAACTGGATCTAATTTTGGAACACTTCACATTTTTATATATAAAATTCATAGGTATATTGTTTAAATTCTTTTTTTAAATTGTATAAAATTTGATTGTTATATGCAGTAATGGATTATCTTTTTTGCAGAATGGATTGGCTCCAATTCACCTTGCTGCCCAAGAAGACAAAGTCAATGTGGCAGAAGTTTTGGTTAAATTTGGTTCTGAAATTGACCCTCAAACAAAGGTTAGATATATTTTCACTATTTTAAGATTCATTGTATGAGGTGGCACCAGAATATTCTCAGCCCAATCAAGAAAAAAATTCTAAAAACATCTGATGTTTGTTTTATTCGGTTAGGTTTTGGGAAGTACTGTATATGCTTGAGTACAATATAAATTTTTATTTATCAGCTTGTGACACAAAAAATAGAGGATCACACTATATATGGGTAATTTTTTAAAGAGTTTAAAACTTATGTATATTTGGTGACCAGTTGTGTGATACACAGGTAATTTTTTTTTTTTTTTTTTTTTTTTTTGGAGGCGTTAAATTTCATGGAAAAAATTTTAGGGACCACACTATACATGAAGTTGGCTAATGCATGAGTATAATAGGTTGGACTGAAAACTTTTCAGCACCCACTCATATCGTTAAAGATATAAAAAATATTTAATTGAATATTAAAATCTTTTTGTTTTGTATTTGACATCTTACTTTCAGAAAATTCTAAGAGCAAAGCAGCCATTATGTATCAAAATATACTGTTTCATGATTTTGTTTTTAAATAAATTTATTAAAAAAATTTGGAAGAATTTTTGAATATTTCTTGTTAATTCATAATTTATAAAAAATTTTATTTTTGAAAATTCACTTAAAAAAATTCATTTAACTTTTAAACCCCAATAATAAACAGTTGTTTTTTTTTTTTTGTTTTTTTTTGTTTACATATTTTGTCAAAATTTCTTGTTCTAAACTCCAAAATTTAAGATGAGTTAAAAAGAATAAAATTTCAAGTCAATAAATTTTGTATTCATTTTTTTATGTGACTCTGTTTATAACAATGAATTCATAGGAGTGAATATGAATTTTTAAAAATTTTATATTCTTTGCTTAATGCTATCATAAAGTTTGTGTACTGACCTTGTTCAAACTGTTGATCCTGCTAAATAATACGCTCTTTCCCAGAAACTAACTAAAGTTCACTCAGTGTAGTAGCATTATAAACCACAGGTGGGCTTTGTGGGTGTTGTGCAAAGACGAATGTGCTTGAGCAAGTATCTGCAATGGGAATTGGCTAGCTACCCCTAGCAGACATCCATACTCAGATGTGAGCAGTTAGCCATTACTTACTATTAATGTTATCAGCCAATATTTACTTAAATATTATATTAAATTCCAAAGACATCACAATACATGACTTCCTTTATATTTGCCTTATTTCTTTTAATATAGTATTTAAGAAAATTCTGTTTCTATATTTCTGAATATTATTTGTAATGCTGACTTTTTACTTTTCTAGGCTGGCTACACTCCACTTCACACAGCCTGCCATTTTGGTCAAACCAATATGGTTCGATTCCTATTGGATCATAATGCATCAGTCAGCTCAACTACAAAGGTTTGTACAAAATTTCTAACCTATAAACATTTCTTTCACCTGTCTTTTAAATTGATTTTAAACAGATTATTGATGATAACTATGTATATCATAATATCTAATAGTTTTCTCATAGAATTTGCATAGAACTGTTAAAAGATACTTATTACTTTACATTTATTTTTTTAAATATTCTTTTATTTATTCATATTATTTTAACATTTGATTTCATTTAATATTCTAAAAGATTTTATTGGAGGAAATTTCTAAAAATCTTCCTTCATCTCTCTTTTTAAATACCTTTTATAAATTAAATTCATTAGTCACAGTTGCATGGTCATCATAAAATCTTCTTTCAGAGAACTTGATTTATTATGATTCAGTTATTTAGTTTGAATGTCATCTTTATTTAGAGTTCTTATTAAATTAGATTCAATTACTTTTAACATATTCTATATGGATGTTGTACATTTTAAATACAGATAAGGCATCAAAATCTCACCTAAGATATGTATAAAAAAACAAACATTTCTTCTATTATATGCAAAACACAATGTCACTTTATTTGTTAGTCATGCAGCTTGAGCTGCTCCCCATTACATTAACAAAACACATGGGTTCATTACAGTAAAAAGCATAATTTTTATTACCACAACAATGGATTATCTCATTAGCATAGAGGGGGGGAGAACAGACTCAAAATACATTGATTTTGAAAAATGGTCATGAACTGTATAACTATATAGAAACCCCCATCTGATCACGAACTGTATAACTATATAGAATTTCCATAATGACTATGAACTGTATAACTATATAGAACCTCCACACTGTCTATGAACTGTATAATTATATAGAATATATACCCTCTGACCATGAGATGTATAACTATATAGAACCCCTTCACTAGCCATGAACTACCCTCAAGCTATGAACTGTATAACTATATAGACCTATAGGTATGAATTATGACACTCACAAAATACTTACACTAACTTTATAAAAGTTTGACATACATTAGAAAGAGAAGAAAATTATAATCAAATTTTATATGAAGAAAATACTAATTCTATATTATATGTAATAGATTTTTTAGTGGAAATTTTATGCCATTCTCTAATAAAATTTTATGGGCTTAGTTAAAAAATTAACTGTTATTTCTCAAAGATTTAGCCACTTGGAGTGTTTCTCGTTATATATTGACTTAAAATCTGGAGCAACAATCATCAAATTTACAAAAGAACAGTATGTCTTTAGTAAAGCTCTTAAGTTGACTATTTTTCTTTTTAATTATGTCAGATTTTTCAGTCATCTTGAAAAAGGTAGATGTAGCAAAAATAAAGAAAGAAATGAAAAGCAACTACCAGAACACTTGCTGGTTAGAATCAGAGTATAAGAGATTTTTTATCAATCTCTCTTACTTATATCATTGTGCCAGTAAGTAGACAATGACTGAAAAGGGAACAAGCTGTCAGGAAATTTGGGTTCATGCATTTACAAGAACATTAGCACATGATAACAGTAGGAGTGTGCAAACTGAATTTAATTCCACTTCCTAAACTTGGTTACCTTTTTCATGAGGTCAATTTACTATTTCTGGGTTTATGATTTTTATTTAATACTATTTATTATTGAATTAATTCATTGTTCAACTTGGAAGTATTAAATATGTTTTTGAGAAATACCTATTAGTATTGAATTTACATTGAATTTATTTCTTAGAAATTCATTTATGATGATCAAGGTATGAAAACAGATTGTATGTATTTGATGGAGTGCATAAAAAACATTTTATCCTTAATTTTTAAAAAAGTTTTTGGTAAACTTGGATCTTTGTGCCCACAAAAATAACTGATAACTTTTCAGTTCATCCCTTGTGTTAATAACTGAATGATTTCAACATAGAAAAGGAAATAAAGGATTGTTGGCAATCTTAGACCTTCATGCCCACAAAAAAAAATGGAGTAACAAAAAGAACAGTTTTTCCCTTGACACCACTATTATTTTAACTACCTTCACTCCTCAGCAATGTTTATTGTTTTAAAAAGTGATAATTAGAATTGTAATAAAACCTGAACATATTGATGTGTATTTATACGTTTTCTTTCTTCCTGAGAATTGACAACAAAAATAATAAACTATTTATTTATTAGATTGTTTATTTACATTATTTACTGTTTATTGAAATGATTGACAAATTGTTGGTTAATTGTCAATTGATTTGAATTTTATAAAATGGTAAATAGTGAGGATTTCTTTATAGTTCACATAATTTAGTAAATGTTTATAAATTTATGTATTTTTGTTGCAAATTCTCAAGAACAAAAAAAAAAATGTATAAATTCACTTTTATCATGTCTAGGTTTTATTACAATTCTAATCATCCCTTTTTTTGCTGAGGATGGAAGGTAGTTAAAATAATAGCAGTGTCAATGTAAAAATTGTTTGACACTCCATTTTTTGCAGGCACAAATGTTCAACTTTGTCAGTTTTTTTTTGTATCCACTCATGTGTCTATCAGTGTGTATGTGTAGTAAAAGTTATATATATATACATACATACACATGTGTTCCATATTTAATAGACTTATATATTAATTCAAAGAATATCTCCATTTACTGTTTTACTTACACACAGGATATTCCCCAATTTAATCTACCTGGTTTTCAAAAAAATAAAATAAAAAAATAAGTACTGTTCATGACTGTTGGGGGTATCTTAATTCAAAAATTTTGACCATTCTTCATTAAAAAGACAAAGATTCTAATATTGTGAGAATTATAAAATTCACATTCTTTGAAATATTCCAATATTTTTAATGTATAAATAGCATCAAAATGTAATAACAAAAAATATTTTAGAATATTAATAAATTTAGAAAGCATAATGACCTTTTTATCAATTTTTTATATATATATATATATATATATATATATATATATATATATAATTTCAGCCCATACAAAGCAATAAATCTGCTAAAATGCAAAGGGTTACTGAGTGTTAGAGAATATGAGAAAATATCCTATTAAGGAGAGAGGTCAATAAAAGAATAAAAATTAAGACAGAAGATAAGGATTGACATTGCATTTAAAATTTTTAAGATCAAAGTTGACTGGGGAAACAAGAAGCAGGAAGAGAGTTCCACAAGTGAGAAGTGTGATAGAAGAAACTATTAGCATAGAATTTTTTTTGAGATCAGTTGCCAATTTGACCTTATTGAACTGATCAGACTTACTATTAAGACAGGTGTAAATAGTTGTATCATCAGCATAGATGCCAAGTTGAGAACTGATGACATCAGGAAGATCATTTATGAAAATTAGTAACAACGGATAGAACCCTAAGAAATAAATGCATTAATACAAAAAGACCTAGAAGAGTGACTATTCAAGATAACTTTGATTTCACGATTTAATAAGAAAGATTGACTCAGTTCAAAAATTTGTTCAGAAATACAATAATCTTTCAACTTGTGAAGAAATCCAGTTTGCCAAATGTCTTCAAGATAATCCAAAGCAACAGCCTGAGCTTCACCATTTTTATCTAAAAACATCTTTCAACAATGATCATTAACACATCTTCAGTTGACCTAGAGAAGCAAAAGCCATATTGGTTATCTGACTATATGGGGTAAGATATTTAACCAATTCAGGATATACAGGGGTGGATCAGTAAGTTTTTATCCTGATGTGTAATAAAGTGAATTTGATTTAGAATTTTAACAGAATAATGTTTGATATCTTGTTCTTTCAAGGATGTAGACAATTATGGATCTCCACACCTTCCTTCCTTTTGTTAATAGAGGAAAACAGCATTATTTCCCATATCTACTCTCTATTAAATTCAGTATTCTTCTATTGAAACACTGATCCCTGTAAAATCATTGGAGTTAAGCAACATCTAGCCTGGTCAGTACCTAAATGAATGACTGCTTGAGAATATCAGGTGCTGTAAATTTGGATGTGCAGGTGGTGTAATGGATGATCGCTTGAAATTCTTAATCAGTGAACCAAATTCCAATTACAGTTGAGTCATATTCAAATGCCCCTAAGAAAGGTATGAAACTACCTCTTCTCCCCCAGCTATGGGTTAAGAATCCAGGCTTGTATCACTAAATCATTATCTAAAAAAAAAAAAAAACTTCTTAAAATGTAAAAATATTTTCTGCCTTTAAATAACCTGCAATGGATTGATAAGCTGTAGAAAATGAATGAATGAATCAATATTCTTCTTGACTGGTTACCAACCTCAACTAGAGTGCCTAGTCTGCCTTTTTATTTAACATATAACACGGAAGAAAATGACAGGACATATTGAAGGCAAGAGGGACAGAGGAAAACTATGCATTACCTACCTAGTGAGCTTGAGTAAAAGGATGGCAGGACAAGATTAAGGAGAGATAATAAAAAGACAAAATTTATTAAGAGCTCCAAAGGTCAGGAAGTTGTGGAGAGCCATGATCACCAACCCAGTTTTCTGAACCTGAAGGAATATGGTACATAGAAGAAAGCTGTGAGCTTATTGATGTATCAGCATATAGGAATTAACACAATTATCATCATCATCATCTTCATCAGTCCCTTAACTGCTTCAATTGTTGGTGGGGGCGGGAAGAAATGAACAACTTCCACCAGGATGGTGTGTTGGTGGTGACTCTCAGGAGTTCCGACATTGTCATGACTGTCCACTGTTTGTTGTCTGACCAGCATCAACGAACAAATAGCAAATATTTATCAATCTAACATGTTTCACTTTTATTAGAGCTTCATCAGAGACAAAGTTATAGAAAAGTTTTTTTTAAATGTAAAAGTGTCATGGTAAGAACAAAATAAGTTTTGAGAAGGAACTAATAGACTAATTTTAATTTTTGACTTGCGATCTCCTTATTTTTAGTGTTCATTTGGATAGTTTAATGAGTCCCATTTCTGGTTTCTAGTTTTAAGTATTAGAGACAATTTTAATAGATTTATTATCCATAAGAAATTAGAATGACTGTACATTAATTAAACAATTAGTTTCATAAAACAATTAATCTCCTAATTGAAATACTTAAAATACTGTTTAGTAAAAATGTCTTCAAGTTAGTCCATTGTTTACACTATTTAGATTGTTCAGACTGTTGCCCTCATCTTTATCATATTCATGACATTTCAACCATTGTATACTTCGGCCTTCTTCAGGTGATCGGTATTTTGAACCAAACCCCTTATTTCATCTACTGGAGTAGATTGTTCTAGTTCCACATGCCATGCCACTTCCGGATATCTCAGTTTTAGTTATTTTCCTTTAGTAACTCAACTCTCGAAGTTTTCCTAAGAAGGCTGGAGCGTACATTGTGAATATGACAACAAAGATGAGTTCGAAACAATATAAATAGTGTAAATCATTACAATACCTCATCTCACAAATATAGACAGATATTAGACCAATGTATTCAAGAATTTTTGTTAAACTAAAATAAGAGCATGTAACACCAAGATCATAATTAAATTATTTTTGAAATAGTACTAGTTGAAGTAAAATATTTACAATCAAATTGCATAGCTATCCTAAAATAGACAAATTAATTATGAGGCTTACTTTACAATCTGTCATTTCTTTGTCACTGTTGGTTAAATAAAAAATTTCATCCCTATGTGAATTCTTGTCATAAGTATTTCAAGATTTTAGGAATTGGATGAAATTAGGAATTTAATTTGAATTTAGGAATAGGATGATTAAATTTGATTTCATGATTTAAATTTTTAAGGATTTAATTTGAATTTAGGAACAGGATTGTCCTTGTTATAAGTATTGACAGATTTTCATAAAATTAAATTTAATAATTAACTTAAAATGTCTTTATCATTCACAGATTGTTTTGCACTAATGTATTTTTCTCAAATTATGAATTCAGACTGACCTAAAAAAATGTTTAAAAAGCCAGAGATATTAGAAATAAACCATTCTTGATTTGTGTCTTGTATATTGTCTCAATGTTTTCATTTTTTATTTCTTTCAAAAATTTTCTTATTGATAGTGTTCATTCCTTACAATTTAGTATTTTACCAAAACACTGTCATATATTCTACTCTCATAGAAGTTTCAGCTGATAAATGAATTTCCTTTCTAAACACAACACATAGACAAAGCTGATAGTTACACACTTGTTCTGTTCATGTAGCTTCCTCTAACTGTGGTAAGTTACGGATTTTGTGGAGCTCCTGGCGCTGGAGCTTCCAAAATAACTGCTGCTGTGTCGCTATGCTAACAACCATGGCAGCTTTGCCCTGGTTGGTGGCTGATAGCTCTCCAACTTGCCAGCTTCCTTTCCTGCTGGAATAAAGAAATACAAATACAAATATAGATATATAAATACATACATATTATAAATAATGTTTTACTTCTGTTGAATATATTATTTTAAACAGACAATATTCTTTCATTATTTTAATCTACTAAAAATACATGTTTTGGTATGTGCTCTTTTTCTTTTCTTTTTTGCATCATGTATAGGTATGCCACGCACACATATCTATGACAAAGTGGAAAAAAATTTTGTGTGGTGCATTTCATCCTGTAAGGGCTTCATCTGACTAAAGTGATATTTACATTATGATTACACATGTGCATGAAGGAGAGGTGAAATTTTAAATTAAATTTTTTTCCCCAATTTGTCATAGATTTATCTAAAATTGTTCTTGATATATAAAAATTTATATATCATTTTCCTATATATATATATATATATATATATATATATATATAGTCATGAACTGGTGTGAATATTTTCATACATTTGAGGTCAAAGACCATTTAAAAAAATGTTATATCTGCTAAAAGTATTATATACAACTGATAAGCAAAAAATACATTCTGTTCATCCTTACAAGAGTGCTGTAAAATTCCTGACTTGTTCTAGAAAAGAACAAAAGTGTGAAAGTGATTGCAACAGATTAAGAAATTTAAGAATTTGAATCTGGCTGGTCCTATTTTAAGCAATGATCAGCCATGTTTTAAAATCTTTTTCCAATAGGTAAATTGATTTAGTTTAGAGAATTCATTTTTCAAGCATTTTATGGATTCGGAATGGTAAATGTATTATACCCAATATTTTTATTTGTGTGCTAGACACAATTTGAGGTCAGTTTTTGTACGCACATTGTACACACTCAGAGATCTCGTAAGATGAGTTCCTTATTTCTTTTTTTTTTTTTTTTTTTTTTTTTTTTACTAGGAACCAACTAAAGAAGTGTTTTTTAGAAATATATTCTAAATACAATTTGCACTTGACTCAGATTTTGTCTTCAAAAATACAAATGTATGCTTAAAACTTGTTATTGAGCATTGCTGCAACCTTCAGAATGCTCAGCTTGAAAACAATTTCTAATGAGTTCACTGCTTACTTGGTACTGCAGGAATCAAGCCCTATGCCAGTTTGGGGTCCTTAAAACATAAGTTGTAGTATAAATTACAAGTATGTACTAATGTAACAGACTTTTTTTAATGGCTACATAATGAGCATTATTGTAAAAAAAAAAAAAAGCATCTTTCTCCTTAGTCATATAAAAGCAAACGAAAACAAAGGCATACCTATATATGTGTTAATAAAGTTAGATGTATTTATGATTTCATCATACTTTCCATTATAAATGCATAACTTTAATATATTCAATAAAAATCACTGCTTCTTTAAATCTATAAATTTCATAACTATAAAAATCCTGTTTTAAACTGGTTTAAACAGGATGATGACGCATATTTTTAAATCCGTACATCAAATTTTTATTTATTTTTTTTTGGTAAAATACCTGTAAACTTTTTTCCAAACATTTGCTTTAAAAGACTGTTTCCACTACTGCAGAAAAAATACTATGCTAAAATCTGACTGCAATGTATTTTACTCAAGAGCGATTTCACTTCTAAGTTTTATGACTTTATGCAAATCTTTTCTTTATTCAGTCTACGTCATTAGTCTTTAAAATTTAGTCGTCTCTATCAAGTACATGTACTACTGCATTATGTTTGTCTTAATCCAGTGTTCTTAGCAATTATTTAAAAAAAAATCAGTCCGTGACACAAACAGTAGAGCAAAATATTATTTTCTCTTTTTTCCTTTTTAAATCATTTTTAAAAAGAAAAAAAAAAAAAATATATATATATATATATATATATATATATATATATATAACCATGTTTTTGTGCTCATTTTAAGTCTTAATAGTTATACTCTGTTTCTCACATTATTAGCCATTTTTAATTTTTCATAATTTTTAGGGAAACTAACAGAGCTTCATGGATATACTTGAAGTCTTAACGAGTCGAATATTTCATATACATATAAATTAATATACATTTTACTATTATGATGATGCAGCAGTTTTATGAAATTTTACAAATTTCACATTAAACAGGGTAATGAAACTCCAAGAAATATTATATTGTAATCAAATATTTTAATTCTAGAACAAATTTAAAGCTTACATGTTTTGAACAAAAAATTGAAAAAATGTGATTGAAATGACAAGGGATAAAAATTAATGTGAAATATATGCCTCCTGTTTTGAAATTAGTTTGAGATATTGTTTGTCCATTATTTTTGTGAGCTTATGTATTTGTGTGAAACAAATTTTAAAGCATTCTAAACTTTTAGTAAATTGCTGACAGCCTGCCTAAACCTTCCCCTTCTGAATACTTCACAAGTTTTCAATTGGATTAAGATCAGATCAACAAACCAGCCATTTCAAATGAGTGCCTTCGAATGTTGTTTTTATTAGTTTTTCTTCACTGAATATGATAGAGCAATGCCAGAAAGTATCCAGCTTCTTCTTTAACCATAGCTCCATATGAACCTTCAAATAATATATACCGGAGCTCTCATCTTAATACCATTTGGAACATGCCATGTACCCACCTAGCACTTCATTACCTATAATCCTACCCTAAAACATTGCACCACCTATACTTTGTTGACATCTCAACCTCTGTGGGTGATTTCTACTGGTAGCCACCTAGTCTTTGCTTTATATGTCGAGCCTATTGAGAGAAGCATGACATTTCTTTAAGCTTAAAGAATAGTTGAAAAATCAGTATTCAAACATTGCCTATTTCATTCAATTTTCCTTATGGATATCTTTTAAAGGAAGTTGAGTAAGTAGACTAACATATTGATTTAGAATCCAATGTCTTGTGTTTTTCAATACTTCCATAATGTTTAAAAATTTCATAGTTTGACAAAAACAAATGCTTCGTAAATCTTTCTTGATACAGAACACAGATCAGTGAGATAAAGGCGTCAACTTGCTCTTATCTCACCTGTATCAGAGTTGTTTATTATTGTCAACGTACTTCATAGTTCAGTGATACCCATCAATCATTTTGCAATTTTCAGGGTTGTTTTACCTTTTGTAAATGTTGAGGTTATGAAACATTTCTCCTTCTTTAAGAACCAGTTTAATGCTTCAAACTTGCAACAGCCTAACTACAAACCATAAAAATAGCACTTAAAAGGATAGAAAATTTAAAAATTAGGAAATTTATAATATTCTCAGATTCCCTATGTAGTTTAACAGCAATTAATGAAAAGAACAAAAATCATCCTTATATTCAAGAAATCCTAGAATCTTGTCATCAATTAATAAAGCCCAAAACAATAATATTGGCCTGGATTTCTAGCCATATAGGCCTCAAGGGAAATCATGAAGCTGACACACTGGCAAAAGGAGCAATGAAAACAAAAATAGCCAACATCAAACTGCCATATACAGATTATAAAAACAAAATGATGCAACACATCAAAAGAAAATGGCAAGCAATTGGACACATTCCCAAACAATAAATTATATGAATATCAGCTGACAATAAGAAAGGAGATTATTAGTTAATCGCAGCCAAGACAAAGTGTTCAACAGAATAAGAGTTGATTGCACACATATGCTCAAGATAGAAACTGGAATTCGGTTGTACTTAACTGTTATGGGACCTACCTTTATGGACTAAATGGACTCGTCCTATTACTATATATACGGGAAGATTATGCCTCTCAAGAGAGCTGTCTACTGTACTTTGCCGTCAGTCGGACATGCAACACTTTTGTAGTCGTTCTTTTTGTTAATGTTTTCACTAAATTGCTGAGTTCGAGTTTTCTTTTGGACCTATTCTGGGTCCACAGCACTAACATTAACTCATAAAGAAAAAGATGGAGTCAACAAAAGCATGTACAGAGAATTAAGCGACAAATATCGTGACTATAAACCATTCTACACAGATGCATCCGAGATAGAATAGGTACAGCAGCCACAAACAGTGAAATTCACAAACAAACCAGGCTACCAAATAATGCATCCATTTATACAGCTGAACTACAAGCCATAAACATGGCACTTAAAATGATAGAAGATTCAAAAGGTAGGGAATCTGAGATGATTTATAAATTTCCTATCTAGTTTAACAGCAATTAAAAAAAACAACAACATATTTCATTTCATAGAAGTTTATCATTTAATAAAGCTCAAAACAATAATCTTGGCTTGGATTACTAGCCATATGGGTATTAAAAGAAATCATGAAGCCGACTCTCGGGCAAAAGATGCAACGAAAATGGAAATAACCAACATCAAATTCCCATATACAGATTATAAAAACAAAATTACACAACACATTAGGAGAAAATGGTAAGCAATTTGGGACATGTTCCCAAACAATAAACTATATGAATATCAGTTGAGAAATAAGAAAGGAGAATATTAGTTGATCGCAGACAAGACATAATGCTCAACAGAATAAGAATTTGACACACGCATATGCTCAAGGTAGAAACTGCAATTCAGTTGTACCCACTGCAATCAATTTCTCATGGTCAAACATATCTTGTAAGAATCACAAAAAAAAAACATAGCAAGCACAACATTTTAACATGCTCTTTAAAAAGGTACCTACTACCCAAATAATAGGATATCTGATGTACCTATTGCCTAAATAATAGGTTATCTGAAAAAAGAAAATACTTCCAACTTCTATGGAAAATTGAGCTTGGATTTTCAACTGTACAAATTATATTTTGAAATACTCCCAAACTATGCAGCTTGAGACATTTTGAAATATCTTGAACTATACCACTTGTGATGTTTTGAAAACAATTTTAAAACTTCACAACCACTTGAAACTTTTTGAAACATTCCTGAATAAAAATCCAGTTTCTGGATTAAATGACCCACAGGGGTTTTGATTTTAACAATCAATCAATCAAACTTATAACATGAGACTTTGCAATTCAGGACATTTCATACAAATGCCTACTGTTTGTTTACATACATGTAGAAAGAATCAGCTTTTACTATAAACAATGATAGATGATGTTGCCATCGTTCAGCCAATAAGCCTTTAGATTTCAATAAGTATTTATTTTATATATCAATAAAACATGAACTGGCTAATAACGTGAGATGCTGTGTATTATGTCTACTACCAATAACTAAGTAAATTAATTTAAACGATGGATTAGCTTATTCAAAATATCTACTGAAAAACCAGAATTAAAACAAAAAAATCTATCTTTTCGTATACTCTTTATATATTTCAATTTATTTTTGCTTCAATTAATTCCTTATACTCTCATCTGCTGAGCATTATACATTAAACTACTTATTTCTGTCTGTCCCATAATCATTATTACATTTGTATATTCATTTCATACACTAAATGTAACAAATATGGGACAGAAGTAATAGCATTTTAAAGGCCAAATTTGTTTTAAAATCTTATCTATAATTTCTTTTAGTGGAATATTTACTGCAAAAAAAAGATAATTTATGATAGAACACTTATGATAATTATTTAACTGATGTGAATTTTTCTATTGAAATGTTCTAAAAATGAAGTATCCAAATTGATTATTTGTTAATTTTTCCTCTCTTTTTAGTGTTCCATACTTCATCAGTCCTGTAATTGTTGTTACATTTGCATAAACATTTCATACTTTAAATATAACAGCAATTATAGAACAGAGATAGTTAATTTTTTTTAACCTATTTTTTGTTTCCCTTGTTCTTTCTTTCTTGCTAATTATTCAAGAAATGAAGGCTTACTGCCTGTGCTCTCTTTCAGTTATTTCAAAGAATATTGTTCTTGTTTCTTATTTACTATAGAATCCTTGTTTCTAAGCTCAATTTAGTTTGCTTTCTTTGTATTCCTTCCAGTTGCATGTTACACACCTTGCTTTTGCTTAGGACATTCTCCAGATTTGATGCTCACAGGCCAACTATTCCATATTTTTGTTTTTGATATAATTCTATATTTAACTTTAAATATTGTATTTTCCACTTAGACACATTAACTGAATGTGCTATTTTGATTTGTTTGTATTTTTTGCATATATATATATTAAGCGAATACTTTTGGTGGTTGGTGAGATTTTAGCTTTTAAGTATTTTCACCTTATAAAGCTTTATGCACACCATTTTAATGGCATTTTAGTTTAAATGTTTGTCTGTGTGTACAAACTATACACAGTAATTATGGGATGAGGATTGTTAATCATTTAACATTATTGTGTTTTAAGTTAACATTATTTTCATTGACAGACCATTGTAATCAACATATGAAGGATTAGATTCATTTCAACTTTTTAATATTACTTGGTATTTTTAATGGGGTAGAAGCAGAAGATATATTTTTAATGGGGTTGAAAGGAGAAATGATGTTGAATTTTTAATGAGGTAGGAGGAGAAATTATATCAAATTTTTAATGGGGGCAAAGGAATTATATTGAATTTTTAATGGGGGTTTGAGGAGAAATTATTTCAGATTTTTAATGGGGGTTTGAGGAGAAATTATATCTGATTTTTAATGGGTATTGGAGGAGAAAATATTTTGAAATATATTTGAAAAAAAAAATATTGGAAAATGCTTCTACTATAAATTTTGTGGATTATATCCATTTTCATATTCAAACTTTTGATAATTACACAAAATCTTTTTAATTTTATTTTTAACTTTACCTGTTTTAATTGTGGTTTCTAAGAAATTAGATTTCTAGTTTTATTAATGAAATATGGTGTTCTTTCAGTCAGACAAATTAAAGTTTAAATGTTTTGTAAAAATTTTTTCAATATTAATATTTATTTTTTAATTGGATTTCTATTCATATCTATTATTTTTTTTCTATTATGTTATTCCACTAAATATATTTTAAATATCTCTTGCATTTTTTATTTTATGATTCAGAGCTGATCTTCTGTAACTGGGGTTCCTGTTTGACCGAAACAATTTTATAATTGTGTGCATAATGTAATAATCATCAGCAGGGAAATTGAAATTACTAAAAATGGCTGATTTTAGTCATATTTACAGTTCTCTCATCATGCTGAGAGAATTGTAAATATGGCTAAAACCAGCCTTTTTTTTTTTTTTTTTTTGTCAATAAAAACTCATTCCTATCAATTTAAGTTTGGTTTAAAATACAACAAAGTATTTTGCTTATTGGAAATATTAAATTTAATCTATTAGCTTGAAATTAAAACTAAAATAAAAGCTTCAAGAAAGATCATTCATGTTTAAAAAAAAAAAAAAAAAAAAAAATGTATTTTAAACTTTAGGTATCACTTTTCTTTGGAGGTACCTATATAAATTCTTGACTGTTACATTACAAAGAAGATTTTCTTGAATAATTTAACTTGGATTAACCTAAGTAATAGTCTCTCATAATTTTAAATTCATAATGCTATATCTCTTCAGGACATCGGTGATCATAACTCTCCACAGATTCTATTTCATTATTTCCTGTGACTTACCAAGATTTGGAGGGAGAGATAGTTGAGTGGTTTCCTGTTGCCTTCTCCAGATCTTAGAATTCTATATTCCTTTTCTTAGAGTGGTTGCCACTCAAAGCTAAAGATCCCTGGTTACCCTGCTATTTAGTCCCTAGCAGGAGATAGAAGACACAAATTCATGCCTTTCCCAATGGCATTTGTACAAAAGTGAAGCTAGCCCAGAATTTGAACCCAGCTCGATAAAACTCTCCATGCCAAGGTCCATTACACTGCCCACGCATACTTACTACTATTAATTTAATTTTTGATAGGTATTTATTTATATTGTTATTTTGTGTAAAAATGAGTTGCATATAAATGAAGTGTAAGTATAATGAAAAATTATAGTTAAAAATTAATAGCAGTGACAATGCTTCATCTAAGAAATTCAGACAAAAATTATCCTTCATTGTTGCCTTAATATACAGTTATATTTGATTACATCTCTACTGAACTGCCATATTTGGCACTCATCTATACCGAACTGCCATAATTGGCCCTCATCTATACCGAACTGCCATATTTGACCCTCATCTATACTGAACTGCCATATTTGGCCCTCATTTGTACCGAACTGCCATATTTGGCCCTCATCTGTACCGAACTGCCATATTTGGCCCTCATCTGTACCGAACTGCCATATTTGGCCTCATCTGTACTTTTTTTTTAGATTGCCAAATTTTCATTTGACAGTTTTTAATATTTTTTTCTGTATAGAAAAAAAACAAATTTAGACTGACATGATAAAATAAATTTTCAGTAATCTATTCAGGAAGATTTTATTCAAGAAATTAAAATATGATAGATTTGCATATTTTATAGTTTTTACTCTTTTAGGCATTGACTTTTATTCTATCTTTTGTGAAATATGCAACCAGGCTGTGCTGAAAAGAAGAAGCAAATCCTTTTTTTTTCTTTTCGGATATTTTTTTTATTTTACAATTTGAATTGGTGCAGCCAAGTTCAATTAGCTTCATATCTTTATAAGATTATCAGATTAGACCAAAAATGGAGTATTGCTGACCTATATGGGCTGAAGCTCTTCACTTTCCAGCCCTGATATCGTTTGCACAGTCTTATGGGGGGAAGAATTATTCTCCCCTCTGCATCCTCTTTCCCACAAACACAAATTTGCAAGCCTATTGCTACTCTGTTGCCATTTTCATGACAAACGTTCAGATGAGCACCATTTTTTAATTCTCCCAGTTCAAACCTTTCAATTTAGGACATGCCATGCTACTTCCACAGAATTGAATCATCCTCATTTCTTCTATATTCCAAATGTAAGGAGAACATTACACTTGCACAAAATTTTCCTGGGAACTACTACTCTATAGAATAAGCTATTATGTGGTTCTTTCTCTGAACACAACAACATTAATTTCAAGTCAAGGGTCACTCATTATCTATCCTCCCTATCTTCACCCTTGCTACCGCCTCTTTCGTTTATATAATACACCTCATTCATTATAATCATTTTGACAGTAATGCTCTACTTTAAATGACATATAAAAAAAAAATGCCAAGAGATTTACTTGTACATGTCATTTCATACCTTTTGAAATATACTATTCTTATCTCTCTTTCCCTTTCTCTCCTTCTCTTCCCCCTCTCTATCCCTCTTTCTCTCTCATCTTCTCTCTTGCCTGCCCCCTCTTTCCTCCTCTCAAAAGAAAAGCAAAATGTCACTATTTTTTTTTTTTTTTTTTTTTTTTTAAATAACCAGTAAAGATAATCTACTACTGTTCTTGGGCTGATTCTTATATTCTATGTGCTGCTTTGTTTTTTCTTTTTCATTTTCTAAAATTATTTTATTTTCCTTCTCATTGAAAATCCTTCAGAAGGCTTCAGTCAACCTGAATAAACTACAGTGGCTTTTTTTTTTCAATAATGAAATTATATAATCACATATAATTCACAGATGAAAAAGCAATTTTCAAATTTTATATAATTTGACATTCTCTCTTTACACCTTCAGAGTGACTCTCGATATTTAGACCTTTAAAAAATGAAGTTCCTCTGTTTCACGAATACAAGGCAGTGTGTGTGTGTATGTACACACACGCACACAATCAGGTTAAATTGAGAACTTTTCAACATCCTCTCATATTAGACATTTTTCGTATTCTTTTTAATAAGTTACCTCATTTACAAAATAACTTTTGATTTTGAACTGAACAAAAAATGTTACATTTCAGAGTAAGAACAAGTATTTCTGGAATTTCTAACACTTTGCAGCACCAATTCCACAAAGATAAATAGTGACTACCAGGGTTGCAATTTTTAAGTATTTCTGTGCTAAATGTAGAATTTTTATGGCTATTATAACAATGAAAGCATTTGTCACTTGTTAGAGAGGATTTAGATTTATAAATAAGTATATACTATATATAAAAATGTTTTTATGTAAATAGTATTCTAGCTTTAGTGATGAAATCTGGAAAATTATGGATGTGAATATATGATATGTGAATATATCTGAATTTATTTAGAGATTTAAGAAAAAAATTGCTGGTACACAGATTGTCACATTCTGTTAGCCTTGATATATGTTAAATTATATATGTTAATTATATATATATATATATTGATAGGTATTATTATTATTTTAATTTGTAAAATGGAAAGTTTTTTTTTTTTTTATGTCTGACCCAAATCACTAAATTTGAGCTTGAATGAACCTGCATATTTCATTCATGTTTTCAAAAGTTAAAGAGTTCTAATTATAATGTAGGCCAGGCTCCTAGCCACACCCAAACAAGGAAGTCATTTATTTTTTTGGCCTTTCTGTAGTTTATATAAAAAGGTGTTTGCATACATGTCCTATAGATTGTAGCAAGTCTCAAACTGAGACTTGTTCCCCTTGAGAACAGCTGTTGAAGTAGAAGACATACTGATCCAAAACATCAATCTTTCAAAGTATGCAGCTTCAATGTACCAATCCCTAACAACATAGAGAGGGGGTTGACTTCCTACCTGGGCAAGAAAGCCCAGTCTATGCTGTTGTTTTCACATAGCTGGTAGAAGAGGGATTCTTGCCTTTTCCAAGGGCATTAGTGCAAAGTGAATGAAATGGACATAATCAGAATTTAAACACAGCATTTCCAAGCCAATAATCATTACATTACCTGCATATCCAGTTCTACTCCTAGACTGATTAAATTTAAACTCTTATTTTTTTTAAACATTTTATCATCAAATTTTAAGGACACAGCCTTTCTCTTGATTAAGCTATAAAACCATTTACATTGTTTGAACTATTGTCCTCATCTTTATTGCCATATTCACGATGTTTCAGCTGTTGTACACTTCAGCCTTCTTCAGGTGATATACATTGGAATTTCAAACCAAACCCTTTATTTTGTCTACCAGGGTAGAATTTTCTAGTTCCACATGTCATGCTTTTTCTGGATATCTCATTTTCAGGATTCAGTTCTAAATTCCAAAGTATGTCACCTGAAGAAGACTGGAGCATGCAACAGCCAAAATGCCAGGAATATGACAATAAAGATGAAGACAACTATTGTGCTGCTTTGTTTTTTCTTTTTCATTTTCTAAAATTATTTTATTTTCCTTCTCATTGAAAATCCTTCAGAAGGCTTCAGTCAACCTGAATAAACTACAGTGGCTTTTTTTTTTCAATAATGAAATTATATAATCATATATAATTCACAGATGAAAAAGCAATTTTCAAATTTTATATAATTTGACACTCTCTCCTTACACCTTCAGAGTGACTCTCGATATTTAGACCTTTAAAAAATGAAGTTCCTCTGTTTCATGAATACAAGGCAGTGTGTGTATGTACACACACACACATTTATATATATATATATATATATATATATATATATATATATATACATGCACACAATCAGGTTAAATTGAGAACTTTTCAGCATCCCCTCATATTAGACATTTCCGCACAATGTAAATAGTTATGGTACCTCATCTCAGAAATATAGACAGATATTAAGCAATAAAATTATCTCAGAATACTGCTGATCTTAAATTTGCATTTTAAGAACCCTATTAGATATAGTGGCTTAGAATCTTAATTTTGGTTTTAACAAAAAAAAAAAAAAATATATCATTTATTTGCAATGTAGGGAAGATGCAATGGCAACACCAGAGGTCCACTGGTGGTAGTCTCCAGTGGCCCTCTAGCAATTTGTCAGTGGTAACATTGCTGAGAGGAACATGCAAGCAGTTTGACAGCTGGCCACTTGCAGTAAATGCTAGTGGCATGCCATGCAGTGGCAGATTGGTGGTTTGCGTGTAGGGTTATTCCCAAACATTTTACTTCCATTACCAGAAAATATTGTCAATTTATAATGGCTGGCTACTAGGGCAGCTAGCTAATTCCTGTTGCAGATGTCTGCTCAGGCACATTTTTTGTGTTTGATCAACACCCACAGACCCCACCTGTGGTTTATACTGCAACTATGCTGAGCCGACTGTAGTTACAGTTTCTAGGAGAGAGCATGTTATCTAGTGTGATCAACAGTCTGAACAAGGCCAGCATCCTGAATCCCTCAGTCATGATGACTTGTGACTTTGTGCCAGCACAACCATCGACAGTTCCCAAAGTTTTCACATATTAGCATGCAAATTATTTACATTTCAATTATGTTTTAATCTTTCTTTAAGTCAAGCATGGGCTTTTACATATGAATACTATTGTTTCAGTCTTACAGAGAAAAATGTTTTTTGGTTTGTTTGTTTTTTGTAAAATTGTAAAAGGTTATTTAGTATTATTAAAAAAATTTAGAATAGAATTGATATATTTCTTGAAACAAATAAAAAAATTAGATGTTTTTTTTTATTATATGTGGATACTTTTCTTAAGAAGTAAACATCTATTATTTTATTAAACATTTTCACAGTTACTTGACAATCCAAGTTTTTTTTTATATACCTGAGCACTTTGATTAAGCTACAGACATCAGATAGTGCTTCTGACTCTGCCACTTCCAGTAAAATGAAAAGTGCAGTTCAGACTCATTTCAATACTATATGATAATGAGACCTAGCTGCCAATCTAGTACTGCACTTAAATTCATAAAGTCTAGGTACCAGAACAAAGGTCATCAGAACAATTACCATGAAAGTATTTATAGGAAAGACAGAAGAGAGAAGCTATGTTACCAATTAATAAATTTTACAATGCTTTAAACATTCAAATTGTTTAACAATATTATATGTATTTAAATTGAGTTGTGATAAAAAGAAATTAAAAAAAATAAGATGAAAGTAAATTCTAGTTAAAATTAATAGAATTATTTAATTTCCAATAAATTTTATTAAAATTCAGATTTTTAGCATCCTCAAAAATATTAATATAAATAGGAAAATAATAAGACCCTTGATTTTAAATCTGCATGTGGGGTATTAAAAGCAATTTATTTTTTATTTAATGAAAACTGTATTTATATGGTGTATATTCATCGTGTAAATACAACTCCTCATCCCAAAATTACCATTGACGACTTTTACAGTTAATTTTGTGTGGTTAATTTTTTTTTCTTAAATAAATCTCATCTTACATTTTCTCTTAATCAAAAAAGTTTGTATGGTTTTCAATATTCTTTTTTTTTTTTTTTTTTTTTTTATCAACTCTTAAAAAAAAAACTCAAAAAGATAAGATTTGAAGACAAGTTTGTCAGCATTTTCAACAATAACAAACCTACACACATCATATAGTAGCAGGTAATTTGCTAAAGTGTATACTTACAGTAGTAATGAGTGAAATCAAAATGTCTACCCAAAAATTGATTGTGAGAATTGTATGAATTATTAAACTTGGGATTAAAATAGCAGTAGAATATTTACATCATTTAGTGGAGAGGAAATCTGTGATTGCATCACACAAAACTTGTTTAGGAGGCTTTTAACTTGGGCATAAGTCACTCAAAGACCAATACTGTAAGTGTTGATGTTGACTGAAGACTAATGTTGAAACTAATTTGCTTCAAGCACATCCACTTCTTGCATTAAGACTCAGCACAAAAGACAAAATTGCACCTGCACTGACTTAGAAAAAGAGGCACTAAGTTCTTTAGTTACGGAATTTGAATTTCACTCCATATTAACTTATTGATCTCTCTCCAGATATTTATATCAATAGGATTACTTATAAACACTTTCACTTCTCTTATAGAATTGCCATTCAGAACTGTTAGTTGTGTCATTGAATTGCCAGTTGATATTGTTGGTTACCTAATAGTTGCCAATTGGTATTGTTACTCTTGTGTGGGTCTGTATAGCCTTTAACAGATACTACCAATACCAGCTGACTTAAACAGCTCCTAAATGGAAAATGTTGTAGGCCATAAGTTATCCATTTTATATGTGTGCACACACACACACATTAAATATTTCAGTTCATATCAAACACAGATTTTAAACTAAAATCTAATCTTTGATGTGTAAAATTTAATGAAATTTATTTCTACTGTAATATTTTGAGCTTGTAATCTTGAGTTAAGGACAGTCATTTTTAAACAAATGTTTTTTGTTGCTAGAACCTGTCAGTGGAGTCATAGATTCATTTCTGTAGCTAAGGAGTTGTAGTTGCAAAGGAAAATAGTTTTTAACTTCTGGGCCTATTTACATGTGGTCTATTGTCCTCATCTTTGTTGTTATCGCAACATTTTGACTGTTGTACCCTCTGGCCTTGCTGATCTGGGTAACACTTGAAAGAAGCCAGAGGGTGCACTGTTTGAAATGTTGTGATAATAACAAAAAAAGATGACATTAGTCTACATGTAAATAATGTAAATAATAGTTCCTCATCAGTGAAATTCAAACAGAAGTTATGGCCATATGTTTTCCTACCCTTTTAAGAGAAGAGCAAATATTTTAATGGATTTAATACAGGGATGAGCTAACAATATACAATTTATTAATTGGTTTGTAATTTTAAAATTCTGTTCCATTCTTTAAAACAAAAAAAAAAAAAGATTATTAATGCAACATTTTACCACTTGACTAATATTATCATACTATGAAGTTTTAGTTAGTAAGCTTAATAAGAATCTAAATAAATACGCATATTAGAATTGTTTTAAAATCGCAAATGAAAATAGGTTTTAAAATTATGCTGTCTCACCCACCCCATTTCATGAATAAAATTTAATAATGAAATTTTACTCATTTTTAAAATTGATTTATTTTTTTTCAGTTGGGATATACACCTTTACACCAAGCTGCTCAGCAAGGCCATGTCATGGTCATAAATTTGCTGTTGAAGAACAAAGCTTCTCCCAACGCAGTTACCAATGTAAGTAAAAAAGAAATTATTGTTGTATATTTGTATTTCTGTTATACTACACATAATTATTATTATTATTATTATTATTATTATTTACACACCTACACACACACAAAAACATACATTCACACAGTGATGCATTGTTTTAATTTATTTTCAGATCTTTTTAAATTAGAGATAAAATTTAAATAATTTCAAATTTCTTTTCAACTGTAATTTTTTTATTTATTATAAAATTTGAATCTTTTACTTTGGTTATATTTAAATTATAACAAGAGGAATCTTGATGAAAATGACCATTATTTCTAATTATTGAATGCAAAAAAGACAAAAATATTTACCTTATTGGATGGCATATAATAACCCCACCTATTTACAACAGGGTTATGGCATTTGGCTTTATATAAGAACTGGTAATCTGTAGAATCTGGGTAAAAAAAATAGCCTACCAGATATCTTTTCATATACGATCAAGGAGATAATTTTTCAGCATTTTTCTTTTATGGTAATTGATGTGGAAGGGTGTTTACATGCTATCAAATATGGTATTGAAAAGTTGTTAAACACATTTTAAAAAATTATCTGTGAGTATTTAGGCTTTTAAGCTATTTTTATAACTTTTAAAATTTTTATCCTTCTTCTAAATTGGTCTATACTTTATCTTCTGTCTAAATTGGTCTATACTTTATCTTCTGTCTAAATTGGTCTATACTTTATCTTCTGTCTAAATTGGTCTATACTTTATCTTCTGTCTAAATTGGTCTATACTTTATCTTCTGTCTAAATTGGTCTATACTTTATCTTCTGTCTAAATTGGTCTATACTTTATCTTCTGTCTAAATTGGTCTATACTTTATCTTCTGTCTAAATTGGTCTATACTTTATCTTCTGTCTAAATTGGTCTATACTTTATTTATTTATTTTTTTTTCATTCATCTAAATCAGCCCATATCTTATCCTCTACTAAATTAATCTACATTTGTCTGTTATGTCTGCATACATGTACAGGAATTTTTTTTTCTTTTTCTTTTCAGAACGGCCAAACAGCTCTGTCCATTGCTCAACGTCTGGGCTACATTTCGGTGGTTGATACCCTAAAAACTATAACAGAGGTGACGGAGACTTTGCCAACCAGTGAAGACAAATACAAAGTGGTAGCACCTGAAACAATGCAAGAAACGATGCTCTCAGATTCGGAAGATGAAGGTCAGTTGATGATAGCCTTTATCTACAATTTTATTTTTAAACTAAACAGACTTACTCTTTCATTCCTCATATTCAAATAGATCTTTAATTTTCTGAATTTGTTTGTATACTATTGGATTATTTTTTTTCTCATTCTAAACACAAAGCTTCTTGAAATTGCCATTTTGAAATTTAAGTAAATGTGTTTTTTAATTTGATGTCGTTTCACAAATCAAATATGATTAATTATTTGCTTTTAATAGTTTTTAAGTTGCCTGAATAACTTATAAAAATCAATTTCACTATTAGTTTTTTAACTAATTTTCTTTCTATTTTTATTGTTTAATTTTTTTCTGATCTCTTAACAAAAAATATTAATAATAATAATAATTTTGTCTTTTAGAATTTCTCTTATTTTCTAATGAATAATTTTCAGTAGATTTCTTAGAAGTTTATCATTTAAGAATCCCAGTTTTTTAAGAGATTATCAATAACCAAAGTCCTTTATTTAGGTTTTAAAAACAGAAACCATAAGAATGTTTGTGTGTGTACATATATATATATATATATATATATATATAAAAATCTTTGCGCCCTCATTGGAAAAATTGTATAATGGATAGCATCTTGGAATGAGAAATCCAAGAACCGAGTTTGAATTCCAGTCGGGTTTGTTACATTCACTTACACGCAAATACCCTTGGGGAAGGTACAAACTATCTCTTACCCCTAGCTATGAGTTAAGTATTAGGGCTTGTATTGGGAAAAATCATTATTTGCAAAAAATTGTTAATGTGATAGTCACTTCCAAAAAAATGAAAATAAAAATAACCCACAAATGATTAATTTGTATAAAAAAAAAAAAAAAAAAAATGTAACAAAAAACGATCACTTATCCCATCCTCATTGCTGAAGATCAGGGACCATGGACAGTTATTACATTTTGGAATTCAGGGTTGTCCTTCTCCTAGACTGGTTGCCAATCATAGCTAGAGACCCCAGTCTACCCTTCTATTTAACCTGTAGCTAAAGGGAGGAGAGATAGATTCCAAGGGTATTTGGATAATTTAATGTAATTAACTTGAGTGTTATGAAATTGTGGTAGATTGATTTCATTATGTTAGACTGGCATGCTGGTGTACATAGAAAGTACAACCATTAAGTTATTTTTAATTTAATTTCATTATTATCTTTTACATTTTGACAAGTTTTTCTTTATTTTACTATTGGATTTATCACAATATCCTACATTAAACATTCTGTTAAAATAAACAGCATGAAATCAGAATAAATAAAACTTATCCAAGGAGTTCAAGTCTTCTTGGTTGTTACTTCTTTGTTTCATGCCTGCTTGCTTTAATAGAAGATATTTATCGTAGAATGTTGTAACAAAATGCCACAATAAGATGCAACAAAACTAATAAAAAATATTAAGAATTCCAAGGTAACTTAAACTTAAAATTAAATTAAAAGTAAAGATCACCAAATTTTTTTTTTTTTTTTTTTTTTTTTTTCTCTCAAAATTTCACCCTGTTTGATCTCTAAATATTATTGAGTGCAACTTTTGAGTATTTATCTTCTGGAAAATTCATTAAAGCAATCATTTTCATACAAATTAAAATTTCTTTTTTTTTTTTCTATATCACTGACCAATTAATGCTCACACTCCTATTTTTATGACACCGCATTAATAGCCTTTGGAAAAACTATAATATTCTATTTTTATAATTAATAAAAGATTTTTTAGAAACCAGTAATAAAAACCAGATTTTAATAATACTAGAATTTTAGAAACCAATAATTAAAAAGGGTTTTTTTTTTTTTTTTTTTTTTTTTTTTTTTTTTTTTTTTGAAAACTGTAATTTATACTGGATTTTTAGTTTAAATTTTATAAGTAATTCTGGATTTTTAGTTTAAATTTTATAAGTAATTCTGGATTATACTGTGAGCATTAATTGGTCAACCTATTGTCTAATTTATTCTTTCTCGACTATTTTTATTTATACTGCACCTTGACTGCAAAAATCTTAAGTTACGGTTTTTTCTTTTTTTAAATTTAATATATTTAATTATATTTTGCTCTGGCCTGAAATTAGCATTTTGCAAAATTTATTTGATAATTAAAATTTTATTTTTTGAAACTGCATAAATTTGCATGTTAATTTTTATTATTCTGCCTCAAGTTTTCTTGGTTACTTTTCATTTCAGGAAATTGGAAAAAAATGATTAAGAAATGATGCGTTCAAACTTAATTTTTTTTTTTTACAGTATAGACTAGTTTCTCTGAAGAAGCAAGATATTACTAATTATGTTATTGATATATATCTGTTAACATCAGTGTTGTTTTCATTGTCTTATAGTTGTCATTAAAGTTTACAAATATTAATGTCTTAATTTGGAATGAAGTATTTAATTCTTCAGAGATGCATATATGCAAGGTCTGTCTGGAAAGGATCCAGCCATTTAATATTAAAGAAAAAAAAGAAAAAAGTCTACTACTTTAGTCTGATTCAAAAAGCTCGAATTGGGACTTGACAAACTTCTCACAGAATCTTTCATTTTTATAAAAATTCTTTCATGTTTTCATATTAATCTTATAGCATTTCAACAGCAATTTTTATCTTCTGTAAAAGCCAGAAGTTGCAATGAGCCAAGTGTGGACTGTTAGGGAGCTAATAGATTTAGGTGATGCGATGCTTTACCAAAGACCTGTACAAGAGTTATTCATTAGCCAATAAGAGTTTATTGAAGCATGGTTATAAGTGGAGCTATGATTTTCCTCATTTTAGATGGGAGAAGTTGCTCAGCCTCAGTGATTCCAACTCTGTGGCAGCACCTTCTTCACCACACTAAAGTGGTTGGATCGGTGTAATACCAATACCAGCTTGACATGTCGTGGGGACTGGGCAAAAATCATAAATATGTGTATGGCACTCCCTATGTTAAAACGACCTTGTGTTACATCCAGCCTTGGTGGGGAGGCCGGGTAAATGTGCCTGTGTGACTCTTTTAGAATCAACTCATTGTGAATGTCACAATTGCTCAGTACACAATTTCATAGAAGAAAGTCTGACTGAGTAACCCCACAGGAGTGTATATTTATGTATGTACAGTAAAACATCTCCCAGGATTTGATTACCAAATTATATCATGGTCTCACAATCAGTTCTTCAAAACAACCAATTCAAATGGCTGGATATATTCTGGACAGACTCATATAATGTAGCTATTCTCTAAAATGAGGCATTTCCACAGCAGGGGGTAATGATTAGCAAGGTGGGTTTGGCTGGCCATTAATACAGAGTTGCTAGTTTTCACTGGGTGCCCCCCATACAAACTTTAACATTAAATAACCCATCTGGAATTGATATATTGTACAATCAAACAACCTGATCTAAAATCAGATATAAATTCAAATAGTGAAATGAAATTATTATTATTACATCTAGAAATGTTAATGTAAACTTTAAAGATTTATTAATACTTAACAGTTAATTAAATAATAAGTTAAATTAATTAAATAATGAATTAAATTGTTTTGTGAAGTTTATGCTGGAATGACGAGGCGCATGTGTCAGTGAGTCAGATCAAGGCTGGCAGCATGTCTAATATGCAAATTCTCTGGCTTGGCAAGAACGAAGGCAAGTTTTTGTTGAGCCTGCAGACTGAATTTGTGCATTCAGCATAGTTCACGTTGGTGTGTACTATACCAGAATTTGTTGTGAGGGTGATTCCAGCGCCTGTGCTACAGAATCCCAGGTTTCCTGCTACAATCTCACAAAGGAAAAAGACTTGAAGCAGCAAAAATATAGTTCTATGGAATAATACTAAGAGTTTCATGAGTTGAACATGTGAGCAACAACAAAGTTTCTCTAAGAGAAAATGGAAACAAAAAGATACTAAACATCAGAAAGAGAGTTGAAATTTCTTGGAAAGAAAGCTTGGAAAATTTGACACTCACAGGATAGATTGAGGGCAAGAGAGACAATGGGAATCAATGCATAACTTATGTAGTGAGCCTGAATAAATGGATAGCAGAACAGGGTTTAGTAGAGATAACAAAAAGACAAAATTTATTACAAAGGACAGGAAATTGTGGAGAGCCATGATCACCAACGTCCTGAAGCACTAAAAGAATATACAGTTATCTCCTCTGCATCTCATTTATCGATGAACAGATTTTTAGTGACAATAGCATTGGCTGAGGTATGCACTCCCTGAGTGCTTTCTAATTTCTGACTATACACATTAAAAAGGCTGGTCAGTTAAAAATTTAATAGGAATATATCGGTTCTCCTATTGTCTGGTTCACATGCCTCCCCAGTCTTTTGAACAGAAGTAAAGATTTATCCTATGTTTCCTTTTTTTAGGATTGGATTTCCGGTTCCTTCTAAAGCCTACTTCAACTCTATACTTTTAACATCTCCATGTGAACTCTGAAATTATATTTAGTATTTTATTTATTTTTTTCCTCAATAGGAGTAGATAGGTTTGCCTATCATATGGTTCACACTCGTCTCTGGTCTTTTGAACAGGAGTAGATGTTTATCCTTTGTTTCCTGTTTAGGATTGGGTTTCTAGTTCCTTCCAAAGTCTTCTCATTCTCTTTCACTCCTAATAGCCCATTGCATCTTTGTGGCATTGCCTTGCTTGAGGCAAATTGATTTAACAAAAAAAACAAAAAAAAAACCTAAAAAACTTAGTAGTAACAAATCCAACATAAGAAAGTAAAACAATTCTTGGAAGGTTTGGTTTGGTTGGTTTTGTTTTACGGCATATCAACACCTCAATGGGTTATTTCATGCTGATAAGATTTTTAGGATAGGTCCTGATGAATAGAATATGTATTCTTTGGAAGAAATCAGTTTGTAGATCAAGGTTTGGGTTTATTTTGCTTTACAGCATATCAACCTCAATGGGTTATTTCATGCCGACAAGATTTTTATTGCTGGTAATATTTTTTTTCAAAAATTTATTGCTGGTAATAATTTTTTTTTATAAAGTATTTCTGGTATTAAAACATTTTTACACTTTCATAGTGTTTTGACCACAGTTTGGGGTTAACTATTTACTCATAGCTAGCACCCTAACAGGTGCTACCACTCCAGGTCAAAGTGGACCTGAGAACACTAGCAATTAAGAGATGGTTCCAACTCTTCAAAACCTCCTGATCAGAGGCCTTGCTAGACGTAGTTTATCATCTTACCCAGGACGCGGATGCAGTTTATCATCATACCTAGGATGGATTCTTGGAAGAATAACATTTTTTATTATAGAATTAAAATCTACTTACATCATATTTATTTTATCTATATTTAATACTTTTTAGTAACTGAGTTTTAAATTCAAGCTTAATTTAATTAACCTATGGTTCTTTTTAATAATAATTCTAGAGGTGTGTTTATAACCTATTCTTTTAAAAACTATCACATCTACCTAACATAATAACAAAAACAAAACTCATAGATTGTGTAGTGTATATTAATATAGATGAAATTTCTCAAGTAGTATTTGTAGGGAAAAACTTTTTTCAAATTTTATTTTGTTACTGCTCAAGTTGATCTAATATTGAATTCTAAAGTCTCCAGAATATTACTACTTATTTAGTCAGTGCATGGTTTAATTAAGGTAGAATGGTATTTTTGAGGAGTCCTTAAAAGTTGGAGTACTGACTATTCCAAATTTAAGTTGTTGTCGTTGAAAGTGGCAGGGTTTATTCACACATGATCTCAATGAACAGAGGTATGTTGATTTCCTGAAGCCATGAGATGTTGATCCCATCTGTTTGCAGCATTTTTTTTTCTGTTGAAAAGTAGCTGAATAAGACCCCAGTTGTTTCTCTTTAATGCTGCCTTAGGGGATGATCTCATGCCACAGTCACCTCTGTTTGGAAAGCCCTTGTCAGAGCAACATGTTTATTTGCCTTATTATGAGGGACAAACACTACAGATGCGTAAGTCTGTGTCAATCTGGTCTGCCTTCGCATGGAACAACTATTATCGCCGTTGCAGCAGCTACCTTGCATGAAGTTAGCATTGTCTTGTCCAGGAGATTGTGTCTTGTTACTTTGATCCTTTGAACTCTCTGACCATTTTTCAGTGCATGTCCAGAATATGTCAATGTTCAACTTATTCAATTACACTCTCTGACAAGCACTTTTTGTGTCACTAATGGATGTGCTTACTGCTAAGTCAAATTAAGGTGGTTGTTTTTTTTCTTTTTTTTTTTTTTTTAATTATAGCTTCACAGGCTTCAGTTACTAATATTTCCTGAGACATTTGGAATAATATCCTCTTCATTGTTGTTTTTAATCAAACTATTTTGGCTTATGTGTTCTTTAGCCTTCTTTAGTGGTATTCTTCTTCCAGTTAAGCTTTGTTTTTCTCTTGAGAAATGCTTCTAGATAACAGTGATAAGGATATTAGTCCAAATAACTCCTGGAATAATGACAATGGCTCGTCTCAGTATAAAATTGAACTGTAAAAAATTTTTGAAGAAAATTTTACTATTTAGTTACTTTTATGTGAGGAGGTGCTGAAAAGTTTTTAACCCAGCCCATTTACCAAAATCAGTATTTTGCCATTTATTTTTTTAATTTTTTTGGGAGTGGGGAAGTGAGTTGGGCTGATAACTTTTCAGTACATCCCTTATGTAAATAACTGAATGATTTCAACAGACAAAAAGAAATGAAGGATTTTTGGAAAACTTATCTGCAATAAACAGTGTTAAAAGGACGGTTTTTCCATTGACACCACTATTATTTTAACTACCTTCTATCCTTGGCAATGTGTATTATTTTATAAAGCAATGATTAGAATTCTAATAAAACCTAAACATATGAAAGTCAATTTCTACATTTTCTTTGTTCTTGAGAATTGATAACAAAACTAATAAATACTACTTTGTTTATTTACACTATTTATTGTCTATTGGAATGGTTGGCAAATAATTGGCAACTGATTTAAACTTTATAAAATGGTAAATAATAACAATTTCCTTTATATTTAGTTGACATATTTTAGTAATTTAGTAAATGTTTATAAATTTCTAGATAAAAAATTTTCATATTTCTTTATTAATGAATGATAAATATTGCATTGCATTAGTTTTTTTTTAGAATGTTGTAAATATAAAATTATTCTTGTAAATAGACTAATAAATAAAAAGTGTTTAATATTTCTGTTGTAAATTCTCAAGAACAAAAAAAAAATGTATAAATTGCATAAAAATTCACTTTCATCTTATGTTTAAGTTTTATTAAATTTTTCTAACCATCGCATTTTAAAACAACAGACATAAGTGAGGAGTAAATGTAGTTAACAGTGGTGTTAAGGGGAAAACACATCTGACATTTTTTTTTTTTTTTTTTTAGGCACAAAGGTCCAAGTTTACTGGATTTTTTTTTTCTCACAATATTAAATAGCAAGTTTTATATATGCAAATTACTTAAATTTGACTTTTCAGTATAATTTGCATAAAATTTTCTTATCCTGTATCTCTCAGTAATTAAAAAATTGGGAGAATAAAGCTTAGCGAAATGATTTTCAGTTATTTCTATTTCTTTAAATCTCCTTCATATATCTTTGTCAAAAGCAGGGATACACTAATTACTACATTTGTTGCAATGTGCATTGGTATGTGCTTGTGTGTGTGTGTGATAATTCTTAAAATTCCAAACTCCCAAAATGCACAAGTCTTTGAATTGAAAGATATATTTCTTTAAAATGAAAGTTAATAATGAGGACTTGATAAAATTTATTACATGACATTGAAAAATATTGTCTTGAAAGCAGATTCCAAATACAATTTTATTTTAACTGCTTGTTAATGACTTGTATAACAAATACAATGAAAGCAATTTAAATCAGTTGAACTAAAAATAATTTAAAACAACCTGAACTAAAACATTCTCTTGTGAATTTAAAGGAAGCAAGATGTTTCATGTTAAGTTTATTTTATATTTGAAAATTATAGAAATATTCTTTTTAGTGTTTATTGTTCATCTTTAAAAGATATACATTGTTTACAGAACAACTTTAATGTAACTTTCTAAGTTGCATGGTTAAGCTAATTAAAACCAAGTCTTCATTTTTTTTTTATTTGTTATTTTAAGTATGAAGAGCTGTAAAAATACCTACAGTATTTCAAGTTTTGCAATATATTCCTTAATTTTTCATCTAAAATCCATTTAAAAAAAAAAATAGAAATGATTATTTCAAACAAAAAACAAAAAGTTAGAAAATTTAAATCACAAAGACAAAAACTGTAAATAGATAATTTAACTGCTAAGCTAAAATTTATTGACAATTATTAGAATCTTTAAATAATGAAAATTTATGGCTATTGTTTTCACACTCAGTAAATTTTGTTGTGATGCTATTGCAGTACATGCTTGCTTTGAGTGTTGCCAACAATTTACCGTTTTGTGTATGACATGTTGGGACATTATTTTATGTCAAATTTGATTTTAAAAAATGCATTATACATTGAGAAATATGGTCTCCGCATAATGTATGAAAATAGCTTCTTTTTTTAAAATTTAATATGAACTTTCTAAAAAAATGAATTAGATTTCTTCTGCATTTAAAAATGAAAATTAGCAAATGCATTTTTTTATATTGATAAAAAAATGCATTTGCTAATTTTCATTTTTAAATTTATTTAAAAAATAAAGACAAGTATAAAAACAAATAAAGAAAAATAATAGTAAGAAAGTTATAACTCAACGTCTTGTTAGGGTCTTAAACAAAAAAATTTTCTCACAAAAAATTAAGATAAAATTTATATTCATTTTTTATCTTATTTATATGGCTGCTTTATTTCCTTAAAATTTTTAAATATCAGAAAATAAATATAGCCTTTACTACATCACCAAGTCAGACCCCCTCAAATCAGGATATATTATAAGCTATAGTTCTATAGATTGTTGAAAACTTAAACTAAATTATCTTTAGATCTAAGAAATAAAATTTGATTTCTCAAGACTACATATTTTATGAAAGACATTTTAAATGACCTGCATATTTTATGGGGACAGAGCATGATAAACCAGAATTGATGAAATATAGTTACAATTAAAAAAAAAACTTAGGAAATATGTATTTAAAAAAACAGGAAAAAAGGGATTATCAGTGGTTTAGAATTATTGACAGCATAGTTATCTCATGTGAAATATAAATGCATTTGCTAATGATTTTATTATGTAAAATCATTGCAAATAATTATACGAAAGAAATACATTGAAAATCAGGAAGAATGGGATTGTCAGTTGCCCGTAATTAATGAATTACATTAATGACTATAGGACTCTGTGTATAATGTAAATATACTTGATTGAAGTGTATGTTTGTGTCTTTTGATGAAGTTCCTGATGAATTTTTCAGTCAGCGAATCGTTTTCATTTTATTTTGGCTTTCTTCTGTCATTTCTTAACCTTGTTTAAGTTTTTCTATCATGAAAAACAAAATTGCTTTTATGATTTTTGCCCCTTTTCAGAACCACAATTTTTTTAATTTTTTTACACTGCTTTCAAACTGTCCTTGTTTGAGTTTTAAATTGTATAAGGATTAAATGTTTTTTTTGTTTTTTTTTTAATTATTATAGTTCAGAAAATGTTAAATCTTCAAAATTAATACAGTATTCTTAATAGAATTCAGATAATAGTGTATTATTATTTTGCAAGAGAAAAGCATCTCTTTGTGCAAATGAGGTAAATTTGAGTTGATATGGAAACTAGTGAATATTTAAATAGCTCTCTGCCTTATGTATGGATTCATTTCATACTTGTTTAAATTGAATAAAATATTTGAACACATATATCTAATTCATTAGATATATTGTTGGAGACATATTAGTTGTTTTGGTATGAAAATAAAACTGTTTTAAGCAGACAATTAATATTTTCTATTTTCATTTCTGAAACAAACTAAATACAATAAACAAAAAGAATATATTTGGTAACAAACATGTTATGGAAGTCTCTCTTGATATTTTTTTTTTCTATTAAAACAACTCAATATTCATCCTCATGTGTTGTATAAATCTTTGGCAAACATGGATCTTTGTGCCTGCAAAAAGCAGAATGTCAAAAGGATATTTTTTTCCTATGACAGCACTTTTATTTTAACAACCTTCACACTTTGGCAATGTTTATTGTTTTAAAAAGCAATGATTAGAATTGAAAAAAAAACTATTTCTTTGTTCTTGAGAACTGACAACAAAAATATTAAACATTATTTATTTACAAGAATAATTTCATATTTACAACATTCTAAAAACTAATACAATTAATACTAATACAATGCAATATTTATCATTTACCAATTTATAAAGAAATAAATATGAAAAGAGTTTTGTATTCATAAATTTATAAACATTTACTAGATTATTAAAATATGTGAACCAACTATAAGGAAATCATTATTTACCATTTTATAAAGTTTGAATCAGTTGGTAATTAGCCAATGTTTTGCCAACCATTCTAATAAATAATATAGTGTAAATAAACAATCTAATAAATAAATAGTATTTATTTTGTTGTCAATTCTCAAGAACAATGAAATGTACAAATTCACTTTCATTGCAATTCTAATTATTGCTTTTTAAAACAATAAACATTGCTGAAGAGAAAAAGTAGTTAAAAAAAAAAAAGCATTATCATGGGAAAAACTGTCCTTTTGACACCGTGTCTATTTGTGGGCACAAAAACCCATGTTTACCAAATCTTTTTTCAAATTCAAAGTTTAAAGAAATCCTAAAGATAATACAAAGATCTTAACAATCAGTTGATCATCTCTATATTTTAAATCCATATTCTATATATACTGTCTTTTGTTAATGTTGAGAATCTCATATATGGGTGAAGGAATCTGTTCTGAAAATTTAGTATTATTGTTCTAGATATATTATCTGAATTTTAGATGTGTTCTTTAGGTTATAGATATAATTCATTTTGTGTCTTTTATAGTTGCCATAATGTTTTGGCTGATCCACTCTATAGTCTTCCAAAATGGTACAATATTTTCATTATTTTCTGAGGAAAAAATCTACACAGGAGTTAAAACATTTAAAATATATATTTGGAAGCAAACAAGTTCTATGTTTTTCCATTTGATTAAATACATTTTTCCATTTCTTTGAGATCATCTTTGAGTTTAATGTCCAATTATTTTTTCTGAAATTATCAGTAAATAATTTTAATTAATATTATTACTAGCATAGTATCCATAACAATGATGAGATTATTTATGTATCAGCACAGCTTTCAAAGATTAGAGCATCTGCACTGTCTCAGGTCAGAGTGTAGTATCTGTGCACTCTATAGAAAGCATGTACACAGGGACTTTTTATATATATATATATATATATATTTGTGATAAAAATATACTTTTAAGGTATGCTATATTTATAGATAAAAGTGCTCAATGTGAGTTCCACACCATGCGGCAACAGTCTTTTATGCATGAACACAATCTTCAAGCAGTATCTTCACATGACCTGAAAATTTTTTTCAGGAAAAAGCTTGTTGGTTCTCACCTCTATGTCCCTTTATATATATTAATGATTAAAAAATGTTAATACGTCTAGTGTTAGCTAGTATGTATAAAAACTCTGAATAGTGCTACTGGTGAGGGATTATATATTAAAACACAAAGTAACTCCTGAAGGAGTATACTAAAGAGGCACACCAGAAAAAAAAAATAGCTCAATACCAAAATTACAAAGCTTATATATATATATACATATATATATATATATATATATTTATTTCAGATAGAGCATATCTGTAAATGGACAATATGAATAAAGCCAAAAGGAAGACTTATCTTAGCCAAGACATTTTATTCTCTGAGAGACTTTATCAAGGCAAATGTGAATTTTGTCTTTATTCACACACACACACACACACACACACACACACACACATATATATATATATATATATATATATATATATATATATATATATATATAGTGTGTGTATGTAACACTCTTTTTGTAAAGTGCACAGTTACTTCATTTGATCGAGGCAGAAGTACCAACACATACGTAAAAACATTAGCATTTTTTATGGGTCTTATGCTAGTATAATTTATTAGGTTGGTGCAAAAATAATGACGTAATAATGTCGTTTTTTGACGTATTTTTTAACGTCAAAAAACGACATTATTACGTCATTATTTTTGCACCAACTTAATATAACTGTATAACACTTTTATAATTAAAATTAGAAGTTTATATGTATGTTATGTTCAATGCAGTTTTGTAAATGAAGAAGTTGGTAATGTAAAGTGCTTTCATGCATTTTTTTTCCTTAGCCTTATGATTGTTGCCTGTCTCCTTTATTCTTCCTTTCTTTGCATTTTTCTCTTCTTTTTCTCATTGTTATTCTCTCTGGTCTTCCTAATTACATCTATTATCAGCATACAATTAATAAAAAACAAAGAAAAAGAAATAAAAATGCCTGTTTTAAAATGAATTGATATTTGAAACTCTCATATTTTATGCATGAATCTCAAAAATGAACTTCCGAGTCTTTTAGAGGTTCGTCGCTAATTCTTTGGTCTAAAAACAAATCTTGCTTTATGGAAATGTAGATTTTCAAACCTTTCCCTTGATTCATCTTGACTGAGTTGTCTGCTCTTTCTAATGCATCAGTACATTCTAGAATCTTTTCATACCTTTGCATAAACAGATTTATATTTGTTTTCTTTGAATCAGTTTTGCCTTTATGGATGTGCCTTTATTTTAATGCTATAATATTCACCTTTAACTTGAGACAAATATATTAATAACATAAGTTTATTTTGTCATAAAATAGCTTAATCCATTGAACCCAATGGTTAACGAGCACAATGCTTTTGCATCTAATCAACGAAAGGAATCACATAGCCTAACATGCAAATAGAACAAGGCTGTTCATGTGAGCAACTTCATACGAGCCATTTGTCATACTTCACTGTCACAGAGAGAGAGTTCGGAAAGAGTGAAATTTATCCCAAAATGTCCATGTATTTGGCAATTGGTAAAGTCTCAGGATTTAATGGGTTAAAAATATCTCTTGTATTGTCTTTAAGACAATTTCTACAAAAACCCAGAATTATTACATGGTGTCATATATTCTTACCTAAGTGACAAGTAAGTAACCACCCAACTCTAGAAATGATATATGGTGACTTGCCGAGAGTATCAACTTTAGTTTGTAAGAGACGTGTCCAGTTCGCCAGGCATTGTGCACGTGCCACAGATGAACTTGTGTTATCATTTGTAATCTGGAGGCACCCATCATCCGACAATCGATCACGCAAGTTAACCTTTCCAGATAGGATAAAACGAGACACATTGATCCCTAAGGAAGATCTTTTAGGTGCTATGACAGATAGGGAATACTGGAGAGGTGTAGTGAGTTCAAGCTCGGCTGAGGCCGCAAGATGATGATGATGACTGTCTGTTTAAATTTAATTTAAATTCTCTGAGGGTCATGTTTTGTTCTTTTTTTTTTCTTTTTTCTTTTTTTTTTAAAGTACTTTAATTTGTCTTGGTCATTATCAAAAAAACTGGCTGTTATCAGTGTGGTAGAAAAAAAGTTTTTTTTTTTTTTTTGTTTTTTTTTGAATGCTACAATTCAAATTTGGTTCAAGTATACACATCTCATATTAAGTGACTTCACATGTAAAACGGTTTCACAGAGCTTGATTTAATTACTTAAATAAACAATGAAAACATGAACTTAGAACACTTTATCCACAATTTTTGCTCCCTATGTACATCTTATTTAAAAATTGGAAAATTCAATAAAAATTAAACAGGCAGACCGTCTTTGAATGTAACAAAACATATTTAAAGGAATATGGTTACACGAATACAGCTACATCAGCACCTGCAGTGTAATGATGGAAAAGCATTTATTTTACACAAATATTTATCTTTCTATATAATTTCCTTTTTTTGCCAAGGCACTTAATCCAGTCATGAATATTAATCCCATAGATTGAACATTATACAGTAAAAGTTTCAGATCAAATATTAGGTTGGTGCAAAAATAATTTCGTTTTCTCACATAGTAACATATGTTAGGAAACGAAATTATTTTTGCACCAACCTAACATTCACCTAATGAAGTGTCAGGTATCACTTGCATATAATGCTCATATAAATTCAACTCAAGAAAATTAAACTTTATTTCTTTCTGTCTGAATTTCTAGGATGAAGATTTATAATTATTTACACATGGACTATTGTCTCCATTGTTTTATTCATAAATAATCCAGAACAACAAAAATGAGGACTTTTTTTATTTCTTGTTTGATTTTGAAAGAGAATTGTTTGAATACTTAATAATTTACAAATTCTATTCTTTTTTTAATAGGTGAAGACAGCATCTCCATTGAGAAGGGTGATATTACATCTCCACTCGATCTATCTTTTGATAAGGTAAACAAACACAGTGCTTATCGGCATGTTTTATTTCCATTTTTTTTTTCTTTCTTTTTAGTCATGTCTTTTCATTTACAGCGTAGTAAACCTTATCACAAATTCTGTTGCCAAAAGTTGTTTTATAATCTATTTTGGTTTTGTATTCTCAGCCAGATGTGTAGATTTGGGCAGAGAGGAAAAAAGAAAAAGAAAAACTCAGATTTTCATAATGGCCAGAGAATTTCTTTCACTAATTTGCATTTAAAACTGTTTCTAAACTAAAGTTTTAATTCTAAAATATTTGGATATGGCATTAAATAATTTTAATTTTTTTTTAAAATCTTGAACATAAATTTGACTATGGGATAATTTTATAAAAGGATTTAAAATAATCACTGCATTCTTATTAATTATAATATTACTCATAAAAAATTGACAGGATTATCTAAATATAAATAAAAAAAAAAAATTCTGTCTAGGATCAAAATGTTGCTTTCCATCCAACTACCTAGGGTCAATGAAATATTTGTGTACTATGCTTAGGATCAGTTTCACTCCCTGCCTATGATAAGTGCACATATAGTACCTGTATGTGTGTGTGATATATATATATATATATATATATATATATTATAATTATTTTTTTTTTTTAATATGATTCCATCACTACACAGGAATTATCATGTTTCAAAAACAGATGCTAAAAACATTCAATTCAATTATAGAAATTAAATTAAATTAAAGTACCTAGTTCTGTTTCATTTTCAAACGAATTTTGGAATAACTTACGGAGCTTTATAAGCACATACATTCATAATATTAGTTTCTATGGAGAAAACCAATCATTTTAATAAGGGGCAGTAGGGTATTCATTTTCATTGACAACTATTGTATCAACATATTAGTTACTCCCAAAAAGAGGTTAAGTCAAGGTAGGGTTGGGGTGCCTTTTTTCAAATTGGTTCTCTTCATATCGATAGAAACTAATATTATGAATGTACATGCTCATAAAGCCTGTAAATTTCAAAATAAGTTATTCCAAAATTTGCTTGAAAATGAAACAGAACTAGGTACTTTAATTTAATTTCTATAATTGAATTGGAAGTTTTTAGCTTCTGTTTTTGAAACCTGGTACTTCCTGTATACCAATGGAATCATATATTTAAAAAAATAAATAAATAAATTATAATTTAGGCTCTACTTGTGTATCGAGCACTGTTTTTTAAAAATAAAACCGAAAATACTAATGAACCAGATTATCAATCTAATGTTTTTTTCCTATTTTATCAATATATTTGCACACACACACATACATATATATATATATATATATATATATATATATATATATATATATGTGTGTGTGTGTGTGTGTGTATGAGAAAAACGGCAGTTAATTGCTTAAACCTCCTGGAGAGTTGCTTGAAGAATTACAAGAAAGTTGTTTTGAGACAATTTTTTTATGTTAAGGTACATGTCACTTTTCTATATATTAATTGTAGGTTAAAAAAAATAATTATAAAATAAATATAAAAAGAATTAAAAAATAAATATATTGTATATGTTAATTGCATATGTTTTTGCATATGTTAGCATACATGCGACCTATTGTATATGTTCATGTATATGTTAGCGTGCACAGTTTTTCATATTGGGATACATGTGAGCTTTTGTAGAAGTTAAAACTGCCATTAATTGAATAGTTAATTTCAAGTTTGAAAGAAATGCCTACATTAGAAACAAATATATAAAGAGACATATTGACTAATAAATCCTCTTCCATAAGAACTTCACAATATATAAATATATAATCTTTATTTTCTCTTTTAATGCTTATTTGAAATAATTTAGATGTTTCTTTTTTGAATTCCTGGGATGAGAAGTTATTTAATTTTGGATGAATACCTTCATCAACAAAGAGGCCATAAGTCCAAATGTAAATAGTTTAGAAGTTAGTTTTTCTGCACTTAAGTTTTTAAATTCTTTTAAAAAATTATCCTTCTTATATTGTCTGATAACATATTAGTATAAAGATAACTGCAAATTACTGGCTGAGATTACTTTAGTATGCATGATACAAAATTATTAGATTTTATATTGTAAATAGTATTTTAGTATTTTATCTACACTTCACAATAATTATTGTTCACTTTGGAAAGGGAATGAAAATTTTATAAAAGATATATACAATTGTGTATTTGGGCAGCAATCCTTCTTTTATACATGTTTCATTAAAGACAACTGACAAGTTACTGCGATTAAGCTTTTCATTTAATTTTAATTTATTTTTTTACTGAATGTATGGGTTTTTATGTATCTGTCTAGAGTTATAGGAAGGTTTTATTTTCCAAACAGGATCAGCACATTGTGGCTGTGTTCCTAGTTGATATTATTGAGTGTTGGCTTTTTGTTTTTTTTAATATTAGTGCTTCCATTACTTTTTTTTTTTTTTATATGTACATGAGGCTATATATATATATATATATATATAGGCAGCAATCCTTCGTTTATGCATGTTTCATTAAAAATGACAGACGTCCTTGATAATGGCTAAAGGTATAGCCAAAAGCACTTGGAAATATAAAAAATTTGGACAGTTCTTACACACCCTTTGTTCAGAAAAGAAAGCTCTTGTTCAAACACAAGAAAAATGAAATAAAAAGCTTAACCATACTACCTTGTCTGTCGTTTTTAATGAAACATATATATATATATATATATTAAGCGCATGACCAAGTGGTTAGAATGTTTGCTTTCTGACCGAGACCTGGGTTAGAATCTCGCCATGGTCGATTTGTCAGGAAGGAGACTTCTTGATGTTATTGGAATGGATCAATATCGATTCCAGCGTGCTGTACCTTTGGAAATTTCCTGAAAACTATACCACGGGTTGACCCAAGCCTTGTGAGTGAAATTGGGTAGACAGAACTCTTGAGGGCCGTTGATAGCTGTGCTAGCACAAAGCCACAAGTCATTAATCATGGCTGAGGGCTCGAGCATGCTGGCCATGTTCAAATTGTTGATCACGCTAGATAACACACTCTCTCCCAGAAACTAACTATGGTCTGCTCAGCATAGTTGCAGTATAAACCACAGGTATACTCTGTGGGTGTTGAGCAAACACAAATGTGCCTGAGCGAGCGTCTGCAATAGGGATTGGCTAGCCACCCTAGTAGACAGGTATCCTTGAATGCAAGCGGCCAACTATGAGATATATATATATATATATATATATATATATATATATAAACAAACCAAAGTATTCATAAAGTATTAGTTTGTGTCCTTGTCTGATGATAATGTTGCAAGGAATTATTTAGTCCTACTCTCTTAAGAAGCTTGAAGAGAGTTCCAAAAGTTAGAGAAAAAACTGTCAACATAGAACTTAATTACATCTAGCCATTTCAACTGTAAAGTGATGAAACCTTGGCTCCAATCTAATACTATAATTAAATTCATGAAGTCAAGGTACCAAAGCAGTAAGTTCGTCAAAACAATTACTATGAAAATATTTATAGAAAAGGCACAGAAGCTATGTTATAGCAGTGGGGAAAGTGACTGAAGCCAAGATAACCAGATCAGGACCAATAACATTGCAGATTCTGCTGTTGATTTTATCAAGAATTTCTAAATACATGACGGAAGCACCTGACCACATGTGGCAGCAAAGTTCAATGCATGGACAAATGGCAGACTTATAAATGTAAGATAGATTCTGGCAAATATATATATAATGTTTCATTTAAAAATATAGACATATTGTGTCTACTTATTTTTATATTGATTCTTTCCTGTCGTCTAATCAGTTTCTTCATGTTAAGTTGGAATTCATCAAAAAGCGTGCTGTAGTATTAATTTTTTTTTTTTAACCAAAGTACTTTTGACCTTTTCTAAGATTGTCACCAGGAGTAAATTACAAAGACAACATATTGTAACTGTGATAAAATCTGCATTCAGTTGTGATAGTAATTTTTTTTAAATCATGTCATGTTATAATAAGTTGAGTTTGTAATTTATCCCTGAAGATGATCTTAGAAAAGGTTGAAAGTACTTGGGTTAAAAAACATCTATGGTGCCTTCCTTGATGAATTTCATCTTAACATGAAGAAACTGATTAGACAACGGGAAAGGATCAATATAAAAATGAGTAGACATAATATGTCTATATTATTCAATGAAAATGTTTGAATGAAGATATATATATATATAAAATATGGGGAAAGGGGCTAATGAAAATTTTATGATTCCATGAAGGATTTAACAGTTAAAAAAAATATAGTTGGGGCAGGATTCCTTATCTGCAAGAAAGATTTTCTATATTTCCATCAAGATTTTTATTCCCTGTTCCATTCTGTTTTTTATGGTAAGTAAATAGAAAGACACTTTTTTTTCTCTATGTTGTTTCAATATTGTGTCAATATGCTTACTGGTTGCATTCTTTTGTTGCATGAACTGTTTAAGTATCTGCCCTCTGTTGCTTTCATTGTACATTAGGACTTACATAAAGTCCGGAATGCTTCTGAAGACACCAGAGGCCGCATCATAAGTGACATTGGTGCTGGCATGGAATACCCTACCTACTTGGAGAAGGGCCCTGATTATGAGGCTGAAATGATGTACTATAGTGGAGATATTTTGTCACCCCAGGAAAAGGTAAATTTGTTAGGGTTTTTTTGTTTTGTTTTCTGCTAAATCACTAACCAAATAATATTGCTATTTTTAACAGCCTTTAACGAAGTGAAAACGAATTTCTTTTTCATTCTTCTTGGTAATTAATCTAGTTGGGTAGCATTTTCTTTCATGTATGCAAAAGGTAAGTATTACATTAATTTTATTTGGAAAATCAGCTTATTAACATCTTTTTTTATGTATAAAGTTTTTGAAGGTTTTACAATATAAAAAGATTTTTTTTTCTTTTTTTAAAGACTTTTCTAAGATAGATTAAAATTATTTTTGAAAATTTTTTTTCATTCACTTTTATGTTTAAAATTAGGAAAATAAAAATTTGGTTTTATTCATGTAGTTGATTGGTAAATAGAATTGTATTTATTTGCATATTTTAAGTAGAAATATAAAGTGTATAGTAAGTAAACTAAGAGACAGGCAGAAGTTGACTAATGATCATGTGTCATAGAACAACACAATACAACAATTCATTTATTTTTAAAAAATCGTTTGACTTTTACATTTATACTTTGTTTTTAAATAGAATAATAAACTTACATGGAATTGAATTTGGAATAGGTTTTGAATATTTCAATACCAGAATGCATTATATTTTACAATAGAATACAAGACACACAATAGAGAAAAGTGAACATATTTAATTTTATTATCAGAATATCTAAATATACTTAAATAAAATTATGTTGAGCACTTCAACATGGTATAATGGTTAGCAAGCTTGTTTTGCTAGATCAGTTACGACTGATGACTCTTGCACCGACCCTGCTCAGTTTATATTTGAGAAGAGATGGTCAAACACTAAGTAATTACCATTGTAACTAGGGATATTACAAAGATCCTTAATCAGGTCACGATTCCTTCTCTGCAGTTAGTGCCATAACCTTGTTACTTAGAAATGAGTTGTGTGCCACTGAGTAATTCTGTTGTCTTAAAAAAACCCATGAAGGACTCAGCACCGTACTTCTTAAGGTCAACCCGAAAATAACGTTAAACAAAAAAAAACTATATCATGGGAGACAACTCCAAATTCAACACAAGTTGCGTCCCTTAGTGGATTTCTATTCTCCCAGCATTACACTCTTCAGGAGTAGGCTGGGCATTCACAGCCATCTCCTCCACCTCCATTTGCAGATGGCGCAGTCGATGAATCTGTAGATGGATTATAAAGCCGATTTCTTGCCTGGAATTGGTGGGGACAATGAAGACAGGAATTGTTCCTGAAGGCCAGGGCATCTCTACCAGCCATCATCATTCTTGTTTCTTTTCTTGAATATAGTTCTTTCTTTCTGTTTCAAATTTGGTTGTCTTCGATGATATTCTTTCATTGATTCTGTCCATGGCTTTTACTTCCCAGGTTTGGTGGTCTAGTCCAACAAACTTCAGAACATTAACAGTACGATATGCAGAAGAATGTTTTACGTACAATGAACTGATAGATTTTGAGAATTTAATTGCATAAAACGTGTTTTGAGAGAAAATGGTATCTTGTAAGGCAAGTCACTGAGAAATATTTTTAGCTTATTTAAAAATAAAAAATGATAAATTACCAAGGACTATTATATTTGGTATAGATAACCTCTTCTGTGATGGTAGATTTAAAATTAGTTTTTCTTTTAATATCTTATATACTTTATCACTGTAAGCTCTATCTTTAGTTAAACATTTGTTTGGGTTTCATGATGTCTATATTCAAGATACAATGAACTTACTCAGCTCTGAGATTATTTATCATACAGAGAAGGTGGGGAGAATGGCGATAGGATAGTGAAGTAGCTGATGAGGTAAGAATTTTTCAAGATTACACCATCAAAACAAAGGTTTTGTTTGTAAGAAAATAGATGAAAGACACTTTCATTTGGAGGTAGCTGTATCTGCCTGTTAAATAAAGTTATTTCTCTTAATAATTATAATAAGTGACTGATTTTATAAATACTTGGTGTTATCTTATATAAGCATTGAAGCAATAAACAATTTCAGAACAAAGACTATTATTAAATATCTTGGTACAGAACAAAGAAACCAGAAAAAAATATATCTAAAGATGTCAGTTTATATAATTTAATAATGAGTGACTTTTTTCTTGGTTAATTTCGATTAATAAAATTTGAGCATAGGTAATTGAAACTAACTTAGAAGAATAACAATTTTAAATAGATTTAAACTTAGCTCTTTGGACTACTTTTAAAACAAATTAAGCTAACTTGTGCAACTAAAATAAATATAAACTTTAAATTTAGTAGCCTTAGTTTTTAGTCCAGTATATCAAACCTATGACATAAAGTTTTATATGAAAAACCTGCTTGCAGGTAGTCTATCTTAAATTAAAAAAAAAAAACAAAAAAAAAAAAAAACACCAATAATCTATATTATAAGGATGTGATTTCTGTTTGTGAGTAAATGTGTTTGTTTATTATATAATAATGCTGCAAAAATTGGCACATTATTGTAAGATTTTGATTGGGGCAATAAAATTAAATTAGGATCTAATTTGAAGAATAAAGCAATTTACAATCCAATTAGCAACTTAACAATAGTGATCTGATTTTTGGATGTTCATTTGTGCATTACTAAAACTGAAAAGAAAATCATATCAACATTGAAAGAAGAAAAACATGAAAAGATTACTAATAGTGTGGGGTCTGTATCCACACATACAGTGAAAATAATGATCTGTTTTCTGTATGTTTATTATGAAAGCTGAGGAAGAAAATCCTAGCAACATTGAAAGGGGAAATTTAAGATTACTTATTTTCTAAATTGTAAATATATAAAAAACATCATTAACACTAAACTCTGCTGATTAGGGATGAGTAAAAGTACAAGTTAAGCAAACCTTAAATTTTAAATGTACCGATGATTACATAAGTTCTCTAAATAGGAAGTGTCTTGATATCAAGCAGAACACATTGACTGCTAACTTTCACATATGACTGTCAATTTTGATTTTGATTTTGATTTGAATAAACTCATTGACATGAGTTTATTTGCAGCGATACTTTTAGTATGAAAACAATGTTAAAACTTCAGTTGAAGCTAGAAATCAAGTTGTAAAAATTTTTTCTTACCTCAGTTGGCTATTATGAAGTTAGTGTTTTAAATCAGATTTCTTATTGACCTCTGGCTGTCGACATGTTATGGGCTGCCTTCAATCACTTATGAGTAAAAATAAACACTGATAAACCAATCCCCACCTATTTTTGTCAATCAAATATTGCTTACCTACAATCATGTTTTTCATCATTACTTCCATTCTTTAAGTATATAGAAATTTGCTTATTGTGTACAGTGGTTAATAAACTTATCTTGTAGCATGCTGAATCTTTAATAAATCCCTGTGGCCTTGTGCCTGACAGTTTTTTTTTTTATATATATATAAATTGGTTTCACCCCATGCAAGGCAGAAAAGCCACTAAGACACATGGGGTTACTGGGTGTGGGAGAATTAGAAACAGAAACATTAATAATGAGCAAGAAGAGAAAAAAGTAATCAAGAGGCCAGCAGATAGCAATTGACATTGCATTTAAATTTTTGCAGATTAAAATTTGCTGGAAAGTATAGAGCCGGAAGAGAGTTCCACAAGCCAGAAATGCAAGAAATGAAACTGTTAGCATAGAATTTATCTTAGTAAATAACTACGACTTCACATATGGAAATATTAATAAGCTGATTTTTTTGTAATCTTTTATTTTCTTGCTAATTCAGTAGATACTTTACAAGCATGTGACTAATCTTTAGCATGTTACTAAAAATATTAATTTCAGAATAAATTTATCATTTTATTTTATTTTATATTTCATAATTTCTTTGTCCTTCAATCTTTTTAGTTGATATTTACTTTGCATGTTTTAAATCTTGCTGTCAAAAATGATTCTTTTGCAACTGCAAGTCTTCTTTGAGAATGTTTACACTTAAGATGTTAGGGAAACCTAATCAGATTCCATAGAATATTTGTAGCATTCTATTATAGATATATAACCATATACTCGCATGGTACTAGTGAAAAAAAAATATTAAAAAAAATAGAGAGATCATTGATGTATGAACTGACCTCCTCTGCTTGAGATCTGTGTCCATGCACTCTGTCTAGGATTGTATGTGTGTGTATATATATATATATATATATATATATAACCAACGGACCCTTAAGGTTGTCTGTTTTCTAATTAATATTAAAATTTTACAATGGTCAGTTTTCAACTTGTGTCTGACAATTGCTACATGCATGAAACTCAGTTATACAAAATGGTGAGGAAAAAATCTATATTTATTATTAATATAAAATTTAGCTTTGTTATTTTACATCTAGCACTTTTTTTTATCATCATCAGCACTCTGTGCTATTTTAATACACATATAGCTTTTCCTTGATGTATATCATATTGCTCTGTATTCTATACATTAAGCACTCTATGGATATCTTTTTAGTATTTTATATTAAAAAGAACCACTTGGATTATCCTTTCAAACCCAGTCTATGTTTCGTTTTTGGTGTAAGGATGTTCTCCCTCACAATCAAATTAATTCTATTGTTTGCAAATACAACTGTAGTTGCTGTGCTGACTACATAGGGAGAACCACTCAACGCCTTGACATGAGAATTAAACAACATATTCCCACATCAGGAATCACACCTTGTCTTTGAATGGACGTGTCCCAAATAATTATGGTTCCACCATATGTGAGCACCTCTTAAATAACAGAGGGTGTGCTGCTAATTTTAGTGCTGACTGGTTCACTGTTTTGTTTCGGTCGCACTCTTTTATTTCACCTCAAGGTGCTGGAGACACTTTATATCGGGTCACGCAAGCCCTCCTTGTGTAAACGTGAGTGTTTGTTGGGGCTCGCTGTTATTTGTATCTAGCTCCTTGAGCTTGTATTTTTTTTTTCTCTTCCCCCTTTTCCTTCTCATTGCACATTTTCTAGTGTTTTAATTTAAGTTGAATCTCCTGTGGAGGCCTGAAGAGCGGGAGCTAAACCAGTTGCTTCACTTTTAATATGGCTAGTAATATTAAGCTTCACACTTTTATTTCTGTTATTAAATTTTGTACCTACAAAAATATTTTCAAATATATATATAGTCATCCACAGACAGATTGTTTAGCTGCATCACAGCTCATTAGTATGGCTAGACATCCGATTGCTTCAAGCCGGGATTGAAACTGATTTGGCATCAGTCAGAGATTCTGCCCCAAGCTAAAATCTTCAACTAATATTGTAAAGAGATTTTTGTTATTCAAGCTTAGTAACTATCATTTTATTAGTTTATGCTTTTTTTTAAACAGTAAGGTTCACCCTGTACAAAGCCTGGGGGCAATTTGTAGTAGAGGATTATGTTAAGGTGTAGTTTATATGGATAGGAGGGGAAGATAATGGTTGACTCTATACTTGAACAGGTTAAGAGTGTAGTGATCAGGGAAACATTCTCTTGGGAGTCTGTTCAACAGGGATGTAAAAATAAAACGATAGAAATTAATTTTGCAATTGTATTTTACTTAGAAAATATTGCAAACTTCATTTTCATGCCTATGAAAATTTTTACTTAATAAAACTTAATAAAATTTTTGTGTAATAAAGGATATTTGTGATTGAAATATAGATATTTTTGCATATTTCCTTTCATTATTACAAAACAAAAGAATGCCCGTTCCTTAGATTGTTATGTAAATCTTGACTTGCATGCCCAAAATGCATGCTTTTTACATATAAGGCTTGATCTTAAATTTAGTTTGTTTAAATAGTGTGAAAAGAATCAAATAAAGCTTAATTTAAGTCTTTTTTTTTTTTTTTTTTTTATTGTAAACTTTAAACATAAAAAAATTCCTTTTTGAAACTATGAAAGATAAACCATTAAAGTTCAAAAAATTAAACTAAGAACCCCACCAGATTCTATTAGGTTGGTTTAATTTCCACACAAAAACATAAATATTACACAGATGTTACTTTTGCTATATTTGATGGCATATAAGATATACGGGGTGTATAAAACACACCCCATTTTCAGCAGGGCAAATCAAGAAAATTATTAATGAATTGAGAATTGATTAAAAGTATAACAAAAATTAGAAATTTCATTAACAAACTGTAATCTGAAACCTGAACCAAATAAAGACATTCTGATGAACATTGTCTAATTTTAGTCTTTTATTTATTACTAAAATGGAAAGACGAGCACTCATTAGTGATTTTCTAAGCCCGGCTTAGATGTGGCACAAGGCCGAAAATATAGGGCACCCAGTGAGGATCGAACTCACTACTCAAGACAAGCACTCATTATGTGTATATGCAAAGAGATAAAGTGATTGACAACAAACAACATATAGTCAGCTAGGAACATAAAATGCTTTTTTGATGCAATTCGATAGTTCTATGGTGTGTCTAAATGTAAAAATAAAATTAAAATATTAAAAACATAAAAATAAGGTATTTGATGGCATATAAGACACACCCCAATTTCAGCAGGGAAAATCAAGAAAAAAAAATTACTAAAATTATTAGTAAATGATACAGCCTAGGCTATATTTATGAGGTATTATTTTGGTTAAACAAGCCATGATTACAATTAAACAAAAAATAATAGGAAAAAATAGGAAAAAAGAACATGCTGATAAAAACTTATATCTAAAGGTAATAAAACAAAATAAAGATCAAGCAATTATTACAATTGAGCAAAACAGTTACCATTAAAATTCGGTCAAAAATTTTCCTTTATGTGATCCGTACGAACTGCGTCTTGTAAACATTTTAGTGGGATAATTAGGATATAAAAATTCTGATTGTATTTATACCAATGCAACCGGAAGTTATCGCAATATTAATGAACCAAATATATTTTACAAATATATAATTTGAATTTATTGCATATAATTTTAGTGAAACAAAGAACTAATATTAAATGTGATGAAATTATGTAATGAATATTATAAAAAATAACACTTTTAATCTGCATAATAGCCTTTTAAATAATGACAATAGGTATATAAAAGTTATTTTAAAGTCTAAGCTAGAAGAATAGGAATTGCCAGGTAGCTAATTTCGGCCAACTATTGCAAATTTTAAACCTACATATGATAAGATGCAGGGGAATTTTAAAAGATATTTTTAGTAAAAAAAAGTGCAACTTATATGCCATCAAATATGGTAATTGCTTAAATTAATTGTATTTTTAGAAATAATGACTTTCATAATTTTGCTACTGGTCAAAAAATAAATTATAAAAATTAATAATTAATATGTCATTTTGCTACTGAATAAATCTACTTCCTTAAATAAATAAATAAATAAATAAATAAAAATAACTTTTAAAGAAGGATTTTATTTCATTTTTTATGGTGGGAATGTTTATATCTATATTTGTACCTTTCATTTTCTATTCAAAAGACAAGCAGTTTTTCAAAAAATTATTTTTGTCAGTTTTTTTTCGTGTTTTTTTTTTTTTTTTTGTCTATGTTAATTAAAATTTTTATTGCATGAGAATGAGATATTACTTTTGCTATCAGGACCACCATGGTCATGACAGTGTTTTCGCTGGTGGATTTTCAACTCTTGACGGACTATCCACATCATTTGACAGAGACCGGATATCTACCCTTGATTCCACTTTCGATAAAGATTCTATTCATCAAGTTGAGCCAGTTGAACAAATTTTCGTGCAAAATATTGGCTCATCATTTGCGCCCAGGGAAACGGGCAGTCAAATGGATGATGACCTGAACTATGTTGATGACACACAGGCTTCATCCTCAAAGGTAAATCTTATACAGTTAGGTGATGGGCAACTACTTCCCTTAAATTACATATATATCTTTTGCTCTTTCTTAAGGCACATTGTAAAGTTTACTTCCATATATTGCACTGTATGGCATTTTAATTTAGATCTTCATATTTTCATTTAAGCACAATTTTTATAGGCATACCATATTTTTTTTGTTCATGAAATGCAACAAATATATATTTTTTTAAAGAGCTGTTGTGTATCTCCTAAGATAAAGACAATGCTTCCAACACTCTTGAATATAAGTCTAGAAAATTTACCCAGTGTTCTAGAAACTGAAGATTATATTTTGGTAATCTTGAACCTTTGTACCCACAAAAAAAAAAAAGTTTTTCCATTAATACCATTATTAGTTTAACTACTTTTACTACTTGGCAATATTTATTGTTTTAAAAAGTGATGATCAGAATTGTAATAAAACCTAAAAATATAAAAGTGAATTTATACATTTTCTTTGTTATTGAGCAGTAACAACAAAAAATATTAAATAATATTTATTTATTAAATTGTTTACTGGAATGGATGGCAAAACATTGGCTAATTGTCAATCAATTCAAACTTTATAAAATGGTAAATAATGATTTCATTATAGATGGTTTACATATTTTTATAATTTACCAAATGTTTAATTGCTTTCATATTTATTTCTTTATAAATTAGTAAATGATAAATATTGCATTGCATTAGTTTTAATTGTAATAATTTTTAGAATGCTGTAAATATAAAATTATTCTTGAAAATAAACGATCTAATAAATAAATAGTATTTAATACTTTTGTTGTAAATTCTCAAGAACAGATATGTATAAATTTACTTTCATCATAGTTTTAGGTTTTGTTAGAATTCTAATCATTACTTTTTAAAACAGACATTACTGAGGAGTGAAGTTGGCCTTTTTTTTTTTTTTTTACTTAATTCTTTCACTGCTGCATTGTTATAGCATTGTTACCTGGCTGTGCTGACCCTATTTTCAGAAAAATAGGAAATTACCATTTACTGGAAATAAATTATTATAAAAACCCTCACAGTGGTTTCTTGTAGGTATCACTATTTGCTAAACGCCCCCCCAACACAAAATGTACTAAAATGAATCCTTATTGTACACTACTTTATGTCTGTTTGGCTCACAATGATACACCAATTCTCATACAATTACCAAGGTTAAGAAATATCAGGTTTGGTCAATACCTAGATGGGTGACCACTTAGGAATGCCAGATGCTGTAAGCTTGGATGTGTGGGTGGTGTAATAGATAATGGTTCCAAATTGGAAATTTGAGAGCTGAGTTCCAATTGCAGTAAGGTTCGTTATATTCACTTACCTGCAAATACCTTTAGGAAAGGTATGAATTCCCCTTTTCTCCCACCATCTATGGGTTATTTAGTAGGACTTGCATCAGTAAATCATATTGCTAAACCTTTATTATCTTCCCAAATTTCTTACAATTTGAAAACATTTTCTGGCTTTAAATAACCCACAAAAGGTTGATAAGCCGTTAACCCCCCCCCCCAAAAAAAAACGAACTATACACTAGTTCATAATAAAAATGCTAGATACCAACATTTCAAGGTATCTTAAAAGACACGCACACGTCAACAGCAGGCAGTGTAAGTTTTGTTAAGGCTTATAAGAATGCCTTCAAATATATATATATTTATATATATATATATATATATATATATATATATATATATAGTTAGGTAATGAAAAGTTTGGTAGTCCATATGGATAATCCCAAGGAGGATGTAATCCAAAGAGCTCAGTGTCAAACCAGAGCTAATATTAATTAAAATTAAAAAACAGGCACCCTTAAGGGTCCATTGACTATATAATTTTTTTAATAAAAAAAACACCTTCCTGGGGAAATAAAATATAATCAATAGACCTTTTAAGGTTGTCTGTTTTTTTAATTTTAATTAAATTCTATATAGGCCTGTCTGCTAGGATAACTAGGCAATTCCTGTATGGAGACACCTTCTCAGGCACATTTGTGTTTGTTGAACCTCCACAGAACCCACCTATGGTTTATACTGCAACTATACTAAATAGACTTTAGTTAATGTCATGGAAAGAGCACACAGTTTGGTGTGATTGCCAGTTTGGACAAGGCTAGTATACTCAAACCCTCAATCAAGATGAGTTGTGACGTTGACAACCTCCAAACAGCTCCATCTACCCGATATCACTCACAAGGTTTGGGCCAACTTGTGGGTATCATTTACTGGCACTTTCCAAAGGTTCTGTACACTGGGATCACTTCCTCAGGCCAATAACATCAAAAAGTTACTTCCCTGACAAATTGACCTTAGTGAGATTCGAACCTGAGTCTCATAGCCAGGAAGTTTAATATTCTAACCACATGACCACGCACAAATAGCAGTCAGTATAAGTTTTGTAAAGTCATATGTACTTATACAGTGGAGGTATATAATTTATGTTCATTTTTATTTATTTATTTTTTTAAAATTTTCAAAGTTAAAATGGGGTGGGGGTGTCTTCACCACTTGGAAATAACATATTTGAAGAGGGTGAAGTAACCTGACACTTAGCTGCCAACTCTATTTTTAGTTAAGTTTGAATTCTAGAACTGTATATATTCACATCACTGTAAAGCTCTTGCAAAAGGCATAAATTCACTTTTAATTGTGCTTTGACCTATCTGATAAAATGTCACATTATTGGCATGCTGCTGTAGTCAACAAAGATGATGCAAGAATCAGTGAACATTTACACAAATCTCTCTTCTATAACTATTCCACTTGTTAGTTTGGAAATAGCACCAAATACTAGTTGGCATATAGCCACATCATATTGAAATTCTCATACAATCACCAAGGTTAAGCAACATTAAGCCAGTACCTTGATGGGTGACTGCTATAAGATTGGATGTCTGGGTGGTGTAATAGATAATGGTGCTGAGTTCCAATTAAACTTGTGTTCGTTATATTCTCTTACAAATACTCTTTGGAAAGGTATGAATCTACCTCTTCTTCCCCCCAGCTATGGGTTAATTAGTAGGGCATGTATCAGTAGATCATTATTATATACAAAAAATTCTCACATTTATATTTTTTGGCAAGCGGTTGATAAGATTTTAAAACCAATCCATAATGTAGCCAAGATAGTTTCTGCTAGAGACTAATGTTCAGGCTAAGGTAAAAATGTAGAAATTTCAAATCTTGATTTTGTAGACAGGCAGGTTGGCCCTCTTCATAATCCTCTATCTATATCCTCTGGATATAATTTATTCGCAATCCTTCCCAGTATTTACCTTTGACCTCCCACTGAGTCAGGATGTGACACAAGGTCAGTTTGTTTTAAAGTGGGGAACCAAAGTGTCCCCACTCAGGCTTCTGGTCTTATCTAGTCATAGCTTGTTTTAGCTAGTTTTAAACAGTCAATCAAATTACTGCAGAACAGATCCAAGGATTCTGTCCAGGCAGTGTAGATGGAGGAGAGAGCCCAGCACAGAACAAATACAACAGCGTCTCCACTGAGGCGGGAATTCCTCATCTGGTCTTGTGTTTGTGAAAACTAAGTAAGGCTTGCGGATAAGATTGTTATGCATTTCTCGTTAGAATATGAGGTTGGTGTTTGAGTTCAAATTTAAAAACATAAATAAATCTAGGTTTTTGATTATCAAGCCATACTGTTCATCCTCATTTGGAAGATTGGAGCAATACAATCTTCCTATTCCCATTTTTCATTAGACTTTCTGTCAAACAAAGCTTAGAACCTCTAGATTATTAGTCTTGTTTTGTGTGCTATGGAGGCACAGTGACATAATGGATAATGGCTCTGATTGAGTAATCAGAGAGCCAGGTTCAAATTTCAGTCAAGTTCATTACATTCACTTATGTGCTAATACCCTTGGGAAAGGTATGAACATCTCTTCTCCCCTCCAGCTGTGAGTAAATAGCAGCACAGACTGGGCAATATAGGCTTGAGTGGCAACTCTGAATTTAAAACCTGAATCCCTAGTGTATGGACTGAGGGTGGCCCACGCCATATTCTGTGGTCTTTAACTGTCAGTCAAGAGCTTAGCTTGGCGGCGCCCATCTCCTTTCCTATCTGAAGCCCTCTTAAATGATCATAAGGAAGAAGAATCAAAGTCTGTTTCTTCTGCTCTCAGGTCCTGACGTTTGAAACAGTCGAAGTACTGACGATGATGCTATCAAATTTTCACATTTCAAAAATATAGTCAACTAATAGTAATATATAGTATATTTTATTACTTGCTGCAGTTTATGGACAAAAAGATAAAATAAAAAAAAATCTATTTGCTTATAAAAGCTATTTAAATTTCTTAAAAGTAAAATTTGAAAATGTTTGTCCCTTTCCAAGTTATTGATGAATGATAAAGTAATTTTGATTTTAATTTTCTACTTTGAAGATTTTAATGTTATTTATTAATTTGCAATGTGTCTTAAGAGAAATTTTTTTTATGAATAAACTGAAACTGAGCTTTTTATAAATATCACTTGCTTTTAGTTAATCTGCAGTTGTTTCTTTCTCTTTCTTTTTTTTTTTTTCTCTCTGATAAACTGCTTGGAAATTTAAGCTTCCTGGAAAAGTTTGGATGGTGGTGTTTTTTTTCTCTTTTTTTTTTTTTTTTATTAAACCTCTTGATTTTCAACTAATTCAAGGCTTAGTCTTAGGTTCTTAACACCCATTCTTCACATTCTTTTTGCAGAAGTTTCTTCTTAGACCAATAACATCAGATGATAGGAATTTCCACCATTGCAGTTTTATGGTTCAAATTTCAACTGAGAAAATTTTTTTACCAAAGTTAACGGAACAACTTCCCTCATTTGTTCAATACATTTATAAAATAAAGAATTGCAGTAATATTCAGATCCAATATGTAAAATACCTAAAGATTTAAGAAAATCATGTAAAAAGCCATATGGAAAGGTCATTCATATATATATATATATATATATATATATATATATATATATATATATATATATATATGTGTGTGTATGTATGTAGTGTGTCAAATTTCAGATATTACCAAAAAGAATATCTGTTAAAGGACATTATGAATAAAGAGAAAAGAAAAAAAATTTAAATTAAACAATATTTACTTGCTTTTGTTTATTAGACATTAAATTACGTCACTTAGCATCCTCCATAATTTACCTTGACTTTTCAGTCTGTTAGCCTGATTTATATGTATGAGTATTAAATTTAAAAATCCTGAAAAACTAACATTTTTATTTTAGTTTTTAAATACTTATTGCAAAGTAATATCCTTACATTTGCCTTGATAAAGTCCATCAGAGGACAAAACACTTCAACTAAGATAAAAGATAAGTTTCCTTTTTGTCTTAATTCATATATATATATATATATATATATATATATATATATATATATTTTTTTTTCCCTTTTTTGTTACAAAATATTTAATATTTTCTTATCACCAAAGAATACTACAAGTTATATACAGTCATCTGTTATCTTAGAAACATGTTCTTAAATCTCCAGTACATTCCTGAAACTGAATAGTACCAAACGCAATATATACGGCTTTTCTTTTTCTTTACACATACATTACCGGTGAAAGCATAATTTACAAATTATGTGTTGTAAGAGATCACAAATAATTAATAAGATGGAACAGTTATAACAATATCACCATGCATTTTGTTTTCTTTACTTAAGTCAAGAACTTTCATCTTTCCACTTAAAGGAAGCAATTTGCAACTTTTCTTGTGCGTATCAGAGTTGCTAGCATTACTATTTTTGCTTTTTTTTTTATTTTTTTTATTTTTTTTTTTATTTTTTTTAAGACCATTTTTAAGTATAACTTGTTTATTTATGGGTTACTGAAACTAAAGAGGAGACAACTGCGTTTCCAAAATTGAAGGTAGACAACTGTATTAATAAAATTAAAAGACGATGCTCATGTTCTAAAAACACAATGAATATATCGACACAAATGGGTTTGTTAATTATAGAAAATCAAAGCCAGTATAGTTACTGGTATAACCATATTTTCATTTGCGTCAGTAATCCAAATTGAATTTACCCTGAGAGTTTTCAAATATAATACAGCCATTATTAGTTTGGATTCCTCAGATTATTATCTTTATTTTTATTGTTTTTAATATTTTGGACACTATTCTCTTCACATCTACTCAGACGTATATTGCATCTGATGTATTACTAGGTAGTAATATAATGTAATAAGTAACGGCTGTTTGATTCTTTCTGTATTATCCCTGTTGCAGTTTCTTGCACATTTGAGTTCCTTCAACACCCGCAGAGCCAACTTTGGTTTATACTGCAACTTTTGAGCAGATCTTAGTTACATTTTCTGAGAGACAATGTGCATCAATCTGGCATGGATAATAAGTGAACAAGGCCAATAGACTCAAACCCTTTTGACTTTGTACCTGCACAATCATTGATGGCTCCCAAACAGCTTTGGCTACTCAGTTTCTCTCACAAGGCTTGTGTCAACCTGTGTTATGTTTTGAAGCAATCCCAAATAATACTGCATGCTGGGATAATTCCCTGAAGCAGATATTGTCAAAAAACCACCTTCTTGACAAATCAATAGTGAGATTTGAACCTGGTTTTCATGTTTAGAATGCTAATGTTCTAACCATGTGCCCTTTTAAATCAACATTTAAAGACAATTCAAAGAAGGCTCAAGAATATATCGGTTGAAAAGTTTATAAAAATAGCAAAGATGACTATAATCGTCTGAATGTGAAATAAAGAAATTGTTTTCTCAGGACTTTAGACAAAAGCCATTATTTGTTTTACTTAGCTTTTGAGCATTAATAATTTTTATTTTTGTGGAAGCTTTTTTATTGTGTAAGCAGTTCATCAAATTGTGATGTTAAGAAAGCCATTTCTCTAAAAAAAAAAAAAAAAGGCATAATCTCCGATACAAATAGTTTATAGTATATCAAAAATGCATTTTTATTATTTATTTACACATTAATATCATGAGCAGTCTCAGTTTGAAATGTTTTTGTTTAATGTTTTTGTTTAGATACACTTTTCAAAAGTGTGATTTAAAAAAAAAAAAAAAATTTATAATCAAATTTGTTTGGAACAGTTTCTTCATCTTATTTGTTTTTCTTTACATAATATTTTGATTGATACACTTTCCAGCCTTCCTCAGGTAACTGTCACATCAATTTTGTCCAAAATTCTTTGAAGGCTACCAAATATGGCAAACATGTAAAGAAGGTTAGGAATGTAACAGAAATAGCAAAGATGAAGAAACCAATCTGAACAAATCAATGTATAAAAGTAAAAAAGCTTCATAAAATTTGGTTTTGTTACTTAAAAGATAAGAGAGTCAACATATTTCTGGTTTATTTATTTTTTACTCTACTAATATTCATAAAGCATGCCTATAATTCTTTCTTCTGCTTTGTCTTTTGTTTTTTTTTGTTTTTTTTGCGCTTGTACAATGTAAAATGAACTTTCATCTATATTTGCTTTTGTAATAATTTGACACAAATTTTAATGTTTAAATTCTTTAAAATTGTATAGCATTTTGCTAAACTGTTGTATTTAACAGCATTTGTTTAACCATTTAAATTAAACAAGCCTGTTTTTCATTAGCTGACTTTTTCTTTTTGTTGCTATACTGTTATAATTAAACTAAAATATTTGATTGTTTTCTGTTTTAAAGATGTCAGTAACTTTGTTTCAAAATGAAAATAATGTATAACTATCTGCTTTGTGACATTTAAACTTTCTTTGGTAACAGCTTTAAAATTTAACTAAAAAATTTTTATTATTCTATTTTTTTAAAAATTCATTTTACTTCAGAAAAATGCATTTCAATTTGAAGAAAAAAGTTAAAAGTTTGAATGCTTCTGTGAATAGCTGTGTTTGTTTTGTTATCTTTTTCTTTATCTTTTTTTTGTCTTCAGTTTTCTTAATCGCTTCTTTCTTTGTCTCTTTTTGTCATAAACATCCTTTATATACTGTAAATTGAGGCATACTAGTCAAAATTTAACCTTTTAGTGCCCAGACATGGCTGCACATGTTACTTTTCAACCAAATTTCAATATGGCACTACTTATGGGTTAGTTTTATAACATAATAAATTTCATAGTTTATATATATATATATATATATATATATATATATATATATATATATATAATTATTTATTTAAAAATATGATTCCATGTAATCATATTTTTAAATGAATAATTATATTTATACTCTAATTTTGTATCGAGCACTGTTTTTTAAAAATAACAAAAATAATAAAGAACTTTGGATTATTCATCTAATGAGTTCTTTCCTATTTTCTATATATTTTCACACACACACATATATATATATATATATATATATATATATATATATATATTAGCCAAAAAATCTAAGTGGAAAATGTTTTCATGTGATGCATTTTGTCTTTTAGGACTTCATCAGGCTGTCGTGTTGATATAAACATGCACATGAAGGAGAGGGGACACTGAGAATTTTAAATTAAAATTTTTTTTTCTTTTTACTAAATATGTTTTCGGTATATAGTCTAGCCGATTTCATTTAGTTTCCATTTTTCTTGTTGTTCCTGTTTCCCATCACTTTTGTTATTAAATATTCCCACATTGTGATAATAGAAGATCTGCCAAAAATAATGAAATGTAAGAACCTCGACATAAATTTACTGTGGATGATCTCATGGTTAAATAACTTTCTATACATTATTGTCTTAGTAAATTGCTTTCTCTTTTAATTAAAGTAGCATTTTTTAAATCAAAATTATGGTCAAACTCATTATAGTGAGGAACTAATATTTTTAGTGCGTTTTGTAAAAGATCGCTTTTGTGTTTAAGGAATTTAAATAAAAAATTTATATGAAGTTTCTACTATGTATTTCTTGTGGCAGTTATTACAAGTAATAGAGTAAATTCCTCTTTTGTTTATGATTTTTAGCTTATTAATTTATTTTGCATTAATTAAGACTCTTATTGTTTTAGATGTTAAAAAATGTTATGTTTAACTGCGATTAAATTATTTTTAATTGTAGTTGTGATAGTTGGTCAGTAGAATTTTCCCTAAAATTGTTTTTGATCTATATTGATTTTATATACATACACACACACACATATATCTATATATATATATATATGTATGTATGTATGTATGTATATATTACTGATAAAATAATCAAAATTAATGCTCATCTGATATAAAAAGAAAATGTTTTCAAATATGATCCACTAGTGGGACAATGGCCACTAAAAGGTTAAACTTTGTAGTTTGGTATACAAAATGTGGACTTTGTCACAGTATTTACAGACTAATATCCTCATCTTTATCGCAAGGTTGTTATCAGTACATCTTAACCCTTTATTAAATCTATTGAGGTAGATTGTTCTCACTCTGCTGAACATGTCTAAGGATACCTTGTCTTGGTTAATGGTCCTTTTAATACTACTCAGATATCGTTAGTCCTGTTTACACTGAGTCTGAACTACCCAACCCAGGGATTGAACCCATTCAGAGTCTGTGGAAACAATCATCAAGAAGTACTAAAATGAGAATAATTTACTCCTGTAGATTAAATAAAGGGTTCAGTTCAGAATTCTCTGAAGGTTACCTGAAGAAAGCCAGAGAATACAACAGCCGAAATGTTGTGATAAAAACAACAAAGATGGGAACATTAATTTGAATATAAATTTTATCACAGTGTACTAAACAAAGGGAACAGCTTGCTTAAAACTTATATTACATGTAAAAGAAATAACATTGTGAGAGAACATTTATTTAATCATTATAGATCATTGTTCAATAAATTAACATTAATTTCATTATGGTATGTGGTGTATATTGAGTGTTAAGCAATCTGTTGCTAGTGTTTGTCACTGTGATAAGAAGGGGAGTCAATTTATACAACCTCTGTGAACTAAAAATCTTATAAAATCCACATCGACTTGTATACTACAGGTATGTTTTTCTTTTCTCTGACCTGATCATATTCCTGCTCTGTTTTAGTGAATGGGAAATTCACATACAAATATCTTTTCTTTCTTGTTTTTCTTTCTGTTCATTTGATTGCCATTTAAATTACTGTCGGCCTACTTCTATGAAGGGGGAAAAAATTCTGCTTATGTAGACGTGAATGATTATATAACAAAACACCACACATGCTTATAATTTAGTTGCATACATATTTTTTTTTTTTAATTTATTTTGCTTGCATTGCTAAACTTTATTTTATACAAACACCAGAAAGGAGATTTGTTTGGCGAAGACATTTATGCCAGAGGGTCATTTCGCTATGGCCGAGGAAGCATGCCATCATATCGTGAACCATTGGTCAATTCAGAAGTGGCTATGCCAGTGGAGTCAGTTGTGTACCAGGGAGAATTAACTGGTAGTATAGCCACTGACACTGGGAGTGATTACAAATTTCCACCAGATGATTCCATACCAATTTCAACGAAGGTATCCATTTATTGATGAGTTTTTTTTTCTTTTTTTTTTTTTTTGTTTTGTTTCTATTTTTTTTATGTTAGTTTGCTAATATTAGTGTTCTGCTATTACTATTTTTTTTTTTTTTTTTTTTTTTAATATAGCCATTAGAAAATTTACAATTTAAAATTGAAATGTTTGATTAACATACTAACAGCTTTTGACGTTCACAGATGTTGACTTAGATATTCATGATCGCTATCTGTTTTTATCATCTCTTTTCTCCAGGAATTCACTTGCCCTTTCTTTCTTTTAATATTTTTTACCTTTTTCTTTCTTATTATCTTACTTTAAAACTATAACTAAATCCACATGCTTATATTGCATGAAATCAAATTTGAAAGTAAGCATGCAGCAATTTTGAAAAGTTATGCATTTTGCATCATATTAACTTCTAAAATATTCAGCCTTTAGTTTTTTCTCTTATCTCCTATCTTAGGTATAACAATATATATATATATATATATATATATAATTTTTTATTGGGGTATATGAAAAGAGTTTTGTCTTATTTTATTTTATTTTTTAAGCAACATTTGTTTGAACATTATGCAAAACTTTTTACCTAACAAGCTGATGTAAATAGATGACAGAACAATGGGGGTTGGTGAAAAGATAGATCTTAATAAGAGCTATAAAGAAGTTGTGGAGGGCCATGATCTGCCATGTCCTGAAAAGAATATATTTCTGAGAATTTAAGTGCTGTTGATTGGGTTTAAAAGCATTATAATCAAAAACTTTTCTTCAAAGAAATGTCGCTACATTTAAAATAAATGACCTTTGGGGCAGTATAGTTAGATATTGTTTTTTTTTTTTTGTTTTTTTTTAAATTTCTTCCCATTTACCAAATTTGTGAGCATCCTCAGTAGCTTTGAGAGCCAGTTAATGTAAATATAAGAGTGAACATGGAAGTCAGTCTGTTTCATGTTTGACTGCAATCTTCAGGTCATATATTTCATATACACATCTAAAAAAAAAAAAAAAAAAAAAAAACATAAAAAACTATGAATCCACTACATTTTACTTTATATATATATATATATATATATATATATATATATATATATATATATATATAAATATATATATACAAAAAAAAACCCTGCTTATTTTAAATATAAAACAAATCTCGCCTATCTTAAATACAAAGTTTTTGTTTTTTAAATAGATTTTTTGTTCTTTTAAATAAATCTTTTTTTTTAAATAGATTTTTTTTAGTTTTTTTTTGGTCTGTTTATTTTAAAAAGGAAAAAAAAAACACAGTAATCACTGTTTTTGCTAAATATAAATCCAATCTATTTTAAATATAAGTTAAATTGTTTTTTTGTTTTTTTTATAGTTTTAGGTCCATCTATTTTAATATATATTCAAAGATAAAAAAATACCATTAATCTCCATGTTTATTTTAAATATAAATCCTGTCTATCTTAAGTACAATATATATATATATATATATATATATATAAACCTGTAATCCCCATGTAATATATGGACTGCATCAGCATTGCATTAACCAGATACCTTTTATTAAAATTTAAATTATGTAATGGCCAGTTTAGTTTCTACTCAGCACCTGAAGAATGTGTTGAGCATGAAACTCATTTTACTGGTAAAGAATAATATATATATATATATAGAGAGAGAGTAAAATGTAGTGGATTTATAATTTTTAGAAGTGTATATAAATTAAGTTTGGGAATAAAGGTTTTTAAAAAGAAAATACTTTTGATGCATTCTAATAAATATCCAATTGCATTTGAGGTTTTTAATTTTATTTAGAAGTGTAAAATAAAAACAAATTTAATTTATTTTTCCCTTTTAATTAAAAGATGGTGACTGATTTCATTATTTTCTAGATGAACTATCATCATTAAAAATGCACTTTTAAGATACAAATTGCAAAGAGGTGTTACAAAGGATATTTCTGAAGAAGCTCCATCAGAGACCTAACGATTATGTTCACTTACGTGCTAATACTCTTAGGAAAGGTATGAATCCTTTTCTTCTCCTCCCCCCCCCAGTTATGGGTAAATAGCAGGACAGACTGGGTTCTATAGCCTTGGGTGGCAACTGGTCTAGAAGGTAACTGAATTCAAAACTGGCCTAGAGGGGACTGGGCTCTGTCAGGCTACCTTGCCCAAGAAACACCACTTCTACTGCAGTTGTATGTGATGTGCCTACAATCCTCATAGGATTTGCAATTACATGAAAACTTTAAGTACCAAATAATTAAAACACCTGCAGAGTAATAGTTAAGAGGTTTTGGGGTTTTTTGCCAGTTTTTTTTAAATTGTTGGCAACTTTATTTCACTATTAATCTTAGTGCAAATTATTTCTTTGGCTTTTACTGATGAAGCAAACTTGACGATAGAATATAGTTTGTCTATATGTAATAGGACTATTTGTAGTTGGAATCAACAGGAAAGCCTCTTTTTTTGACTAAAACTGGGTAGGAGAGATCTCTTTACTTAAGTTACAAACAGGGTAGCATTACCAAAGTTATAGTGATGTTTTTTGTTTTGTTTTGTTTTTTATAAAATTCTGCTTATTCTTCAAAACAAAATTTGTGGAAAGGGAGTCATTAAAACTATCATATTTTGAAAGTTACTACTGCAATTCAGTTTAAATAAATGATTGTAACACAATAATGCCACCATGTACATATATATATATATATATATATATATATAAAGCAGTGAGGGAATGTGATATCTGTCCTTCTATATGGCAGTGAATGCTGGACAATCTCTCCAAAAATGAAGAGACTTAAATGTCTTTCTACAGAAGGATGCTGATGATACCATGAACCAAATATGTGAGGCAATTACAATGTTTTAGAGAAAATGGAAACAAAAAGGAAACTTATACTTATCAGGAAGAATCAGTTGAAATTTCTAGGGCACATAATAAGGAAAGAGGGCTTGGAAAATCTGATACTCACAGGACACATTGAAGACAAGAGGGACAGAAGAAAACAATGCATAACCTACTTAGGGAACTTGAATAAATGGATGGGGGAATAGGGTTCAGGAAAAATAATAAAAAGAGAAAATTTATTAAGAGCTGTGAAGGAGAGGAAATTGTAGAGAGCCATGATCATTTGTCCTGACAGGACACAGCTCATAAAGAGAAAAATCAGAGTTGCTTTTCATTGCAATAATTTGAACTGTCAATCTACATTCTTAAACCATGTGGAACACAAAGAATACACTCTAAGCAGGACTGGAACTGATGTCTAACTTAAAAGGCCCATCCATGTATGACATCTGCTTTAACATTAATGGAACAGCTGTCATACACCTGTACCTCGAATGAGTCACTTAAAACTTTGTCATATCAACAAAACAACAAAAAGAACCTTTGGAATGTAAACTCTTTTCAAAAAGTTTCTGTTTCAATAAATTTGGCTTCAATGACTTACAAACTGTATATATTCTTGATTTTTTTTTTTTTTTTTTTTTTTTTTTCCTAAGTTCATATCTTCAATTTTTCATTTTGAAAGACTAACAAATCATAAACTTAATGTGTTGTTTATCATGTGTAGACATCAATGCCTGCAAAGATGTCTCCAAAGATGCTTATGAATGGTTACATTTTTCAACAAAAAAAAAAAAATTTCTTGATCTGATGAGTGGATCTAATCTCTTACAACTTTAGTATTTCTGCACTGTCACATTGAAGAAATGTTTTGTCATGATTGGTTATAGGGATTTGGCTTGCATCAATTTTGCATCTACCACTTGACTTAAAGACATTCTTATTGTAGAGTGAGTGGCCATAGTTAAATGTAAAATAAATGACAAACAATAGAATTGACAAAGTTTTCAATAAGTAATAACAAAAAAAGAACAAGGCAAAAAAAATAATATAAAGTAAGCAAACAATATATGAAAGGCAAATTAACAGTAATAAGGCAAATGAACAGTAATATGGCAAAAAGTCCACAAACTAAGAATTAGTGTTGACACACAAGAGCAAATTCAGACAAGTGAATGTAGTGTTTTGACTTCAAGATAAGACAGACCGTGACTGAGTTAGATAAAACTGAGAACTGGCCTATTTTATTGGCTAGGAAGTAATCCCAGTATACATTTGTGTGCTTCTACCTATAAATTGGGGAGGGGCAAATATAAGCAAATAAGCAATAACGAGAAAGAAACGAAAAGAACAAGACAATAATATAAAGTAAGCAAACAATATATGAAAGGCAAATTAACAGTAATAAGGCAAAGCAACAGTAATAAGGCAAAGCAACAGTAATATGGCAAAAAGTTCACAAACTAAGAATTGGTATTGACACAAGTTCGGACAAGTGAACATAGCATTCTGACTTCAAGACAGACCAGGATTTAGTCAGATGAAACCAAGAACTGGCCTATTTTATTGGCTCGGGAAAAATCCTAGCATGCATTTGTCTGTTTCTGCCTGTAAATTGGGGAGGGAAAAGTATTTTGCAGCCATTCCTCATTAAGATTGGAACCAACACTTCTAAATCTTCAATAAACTTAGTCTGGAGATTATTGCATCAACCATTCTTTACTTGTTAAACTTGTAGTATCAGTTTACCAATATGCTGCTCCAGCATCTAATTGCAACCTAACATTTAAGTAGAATAAGTCTGTTCATATGAGAAACTTTGTACTAGCTGTTTTTTTCATCATAAAAATTCAAGATGTGAATTTAATAAGTACCAAACACTTCAAGTACCTTGGGGTATGGATCAGTTATAACCAATTTAGTAAATTTAGATGAGGAAATTAAACATTGAATAGGTTGTGCTAGAGATAGTTTTTACCCAACACCGCAAATTGCTACAAAACCCAAACATCAACCTGGAAACTTGAGCCGTGGTCTTAAATGTTATGTTGGTGCAAAAATAATGTCGTTTTCTCGCATATGTTACTATGTGAGAAAACGACATTATTTTTGCACCAACCTAATAGCATTGTCAGATCGAGACTTTTATATAGATGTCATGTATGGCACAAAATCCATTCAGAAATATCTAAACTGTTAGATGTATACAACCACTTTCTAAGAATGATGGTCAAAAATGGTTTGAGGTAGTGAAATCTAAAGGTCTTGTCAAAGTCCACACCTTTTTTTTTTTTTTTTTTAACCTTGTGGACTGGCACTACAGAAGACTATCAACAGCAGCAACAACTAAAAATGGTAAAAATAAACATAATCAAGATATTGATATTCCACACTACTTCAAACAAAAGGTTAGCAAAGAAACTCCCATAAATACTGGAAAGAGCTATAACAGCTACTCAAGAAACCTATTTTTTTGAAAAATTCTTTTAAGAGAAATATTTTATAATTTTCAACCAACAATAGTATAAGCTTCTCGGTCAATAAATGCTAAATGTTTCCTTATAAGGAAGCAGTCGGTATTACCATAGCTATTTGTTGATTTGCTGATTTGTTCTGTTACATAGTTACCAAAATTTTCAGCAATAATTTATTAGCAAGTGGTTAGTTTGGTTAGTATGCAAGAGTGAAAAGAAGTTTGAAATATATATATGGGTGTGTAATTATTGTTATTTGTTTTATGCAAGCTGTTGATAAGCCATTTCTTCTTTTGATCAATCACCTGTCTATTTTTTGTTGCTCTTTGTTGAAATGATAAAAATGTAGTCTCTCTTGGTAACATTTTGTTGAATGACTAATCTCTTTTGTATTGAATCCAAATTCATTTTTTCACCTTTATCTGTTGCGATTTTATTTCTTCATGTTGAAATGTTTTTAACTGTCTGATACTTATAAGGAAACAAATCCCTTATTTTTCAGGAATGTTTTACTAGATGTCAGTGTCTTAATGTCACTAACATTGAATCAAAAAGATTTTAAATTGGTGAATGTTTATATCTTGCTTGTGTAGTGCAGTTTTCACTGTTCAATGTTGTACTGTAATTTGGTCACAAATAACCAATATGAAGTAATGAACGTCTACACGTTTTTGTCTGTGAAGCATTATTTTTTTTTTCTTTTGTTTTTATATGACAGGTCTTTTGTCTTTCCTATTGATATTTTACCTTTTAATATTTTGTGCTAATTTTTGTGACACATTTTTTATGGTTTTAAAATATACGAAACAAGTCCTATTTTTCCATTATAATGTTAATGTTTTTACGGTTTTAATATTACAAACATTTCCTGATTTAAATTCTTTATGGATACATTAAAATATGTTACATTTTTTTTTTTTTTTTTTTTTTTTTTACTTAATGAAAATATACTCAAATTGCAATTATCATTTTTTTAATCTTAAAGTATCATTAATCACAAGAATTATATAAGACTTTAAATTTTCTCATTTTTTTAACTGATAATTTTTTGTCTAAAATTTAATTTTTACTCTTACTATAGTTAGTAATTCTTACTCTTTACTATTAAAATGTAATATATTTAAATAAATTTCTTTTTAAATCTTTTTAGCAACAAGATTATCTGGACCATCAAGTAATGAGTCATACATTTGCCAGTCATCCTGAAAATAGATACTTGAACAACACTATGGACAATTCCCGCTACAGCTCTTACAGTGGTTCTTCATTTAACACCAGTTTTGATCCTGACAATGTGGCCGTTGATCGCACCCCAACTTATTCTGGGTAAGTTTACTGTAAACATTTTAGTCAAATATTAGAGCATATCAAAAGTATTTTCGTTTCTTAACCAAAGAATTATTTTTCAATGAGGAATCTTTTCAGAGATCCAATTTTTTTTTTTTTTTTTAAAGTTTGGATTATGCTCTTCCTTTGGAATCTTTTGATGATCCTAGTTCTGAAAATTTCCAAGACCTGGCAGTCAGGTTCTTGTCTACTTTGTACTTTAAATCATCATAATTGATGGGCATCCACTTCTGGGATCTATTTCAAGGAAACATTCACCACCTATATATATATATATATATATATATCGCAAAAGCGTGAAACCCTGGGTCACAAACTCACATCAATTCAACCAAATATATATATATATATATTAGGTTGGTGCAAAAATAATGTCGTTTTTTGACGTATTTTTTAACGTCAAAAAACGACATTATTTTTGCACCAACCTAATATATATATATTTACCCTACATTTTAATTCTATGAAAATAGTATTGAGCACTCTTAAGTTGGCTGTTCTTTTGGCGAACATTATTTTTGCCAAAAATTTAAATTCATAATTAAATTTTATATATATATATATATATATATATATATATATATATATATATATATATATATATATATAAAATTCATAATTAAATTATATTTTATTTACCTTTGCTCTACTTAGTGTATTGAGCACTCTGTTTTATCTTAGTTACTCGCTTGGTTTTTTTTTTCTTTGGACTGGAAATTTAAGGCACTGGATGATTTTTTCGCTCTGTTTATATGTTTCCAGTTTTTTTTTTTTTTTTTTTTTTTTTTTTTTTTTTTTTTTTTTTTTCAATTTTGTTCCTTGGATACCAATTTGTTTTGATATACTGGCAAATTGCGCCATCTGGGGTTTTTTGCCAACCAAGTATAATTATTAATATAATATCTTCAAATGAAATAAGAATGGATTGAATATAAATCCCAATGTTTACAACAATATATATATATATATATATATATATATATATATATAGTAATTTCTAATGAATTAATGGATTTATTTTAAATCTAACATTTTCTCATTACTCAGACATATGCATCTACAAAAATAACATTTAGAATAATGAGATATATCCAGAGTTGGTACAAGCGTCTCATGCCCCCACCCGAATCTATGATACAGGGCTCCCCCTCTGCTCTACTATATCTCAATATTCATATATAATACAAATTTTATTTTAACCTAATTATGTGCAATAGTGGATCATATGCAGTATAGGTGAACAATTCAACTAGAAAAATTGAAAATAAATACACTGTAACTAAATACAAATTAGAGACACGTCATAATAGATCATTCCATCTTAAATAATTAGAGACATGTCATAATAGATCATTCTGTCTTGAATAAATCAGCAATGTTTTGCAGCAATTTTTAACATCAACTTGAGATTTTTCTTGTTAAAAAGTTGTATAATTTTAACATATTCACCATTATGGCTAAAAATATTGAATTTTATATAATGTTTTTTCAAGACTTAGCATGAGCAAAACAAATTCACAGATTTGGACAAAAATAAAAGACCCCAGAATGACATCAAAATTCATCCTTTAATAATCAGTTGTGCTTAATTTAATTTGTAACATGTAAATCTAGGTTTTTAAAAAAAAAAAAAAAAAAAAATAAAAAAAAAATGCAAATTTTGATAAAATAACAGGGTCCCCAATCAGGCTTGTACAAGCAGTTGTGATGTTCAGGGGTAGTATACACCAGCCCTGTATAGATCATGTAATGATCTTAGCTCTTTTCAAAATTTTTATGATTTGGTAGTCAGGTTCTCCTCTCCCTTACATTTTAAATCATCATAATCAACAACTGATGCTTGTCCACTTTTGAGTTTTATTTCAAGGTACAAGTCATCACTCTTAAAATGCTTAAGCCAGTTTTAGGATGTACAGTCAGATATTGATTCATTCCTTTCCATTTCAAAATTTTACAAACCACTTCAGCAACTTTGAGACAAAGTTTACAATGGTGACTCAAAATTGCCACGAGTGCAATACACATGTCTGCCATTATAACATTTGAAACAAAAGGTACGCCTGAATAGCACTGGTAAAATGTTATGCATTATTAATAGCAATAATATAACGGCATCTTAGTTGATGGAATTTTTAAAAAATGCCATCTCCATGCAAGATAGAGGGAGTTACAGATATCCAAATTCTGTTTTTTTATTATCATTGAATTGCTGTAATTTTTGAAGAAATATAGTGGCGTGGGTTCTTGCTGACTTCTCGACAGTTTTAAATTCAGAGTTATTCTTCTCCTAGACTGGCCCAGTTTATCCTAATAACCCATAGTGTACAGCAGAAATGAATTCAAGCCTTTCCAAAGTGCAAAAGTGTAAAACAAAAAAAAAAAAAAAAAATGAAAATACTTTTGATACACCCTAATAAATCATTTCTCTTGATTTTAGAATTAAGTAAAATAATGCATTTTGTTTTATGCTGTTGATGTTCCTTGTTTTAATTTCTGCTTGTCTTCACAAAAATACTAAATACTTAATTCCGAAGAAACTATTTGTTAAAGCAAAGCATAACTGCTTTACTGTGAGCCTGTTTTAGAAAATTACTTGTTTTCAATCTCTCGAAGATCTATGCATGACATTTGAAATACAATTTGATTTTCTTACTCACTTTTCTGATGAATTTCTTCATAGTTACATGATTTACCATCAAATTAATGTCATCTTTGTTGTTACTAGCACATTTCGGTCAATGTACCATCTGGCCTTTTTCAGGGAATTTCAAACTGAACCCTTTATTAAATCTATGGGAGTAGATTGTTCTCATTCTGTTGTTCATGTCTAGGTATATCTGTCTTTTTTTGTTAAAAAGACTAACAAAAGGACTTTTTTTTTTTTTTTTTTGTAAAAAGGATTAACAATAACTTCTTGCTAGCCCTGAACAGCACTAAAAAGACAATAAAGATTAAATATACCTAGCTATAGATAACAGAATGAGAACAATCTACCCCTGTAGATTGAATAAAGGGTTTAGTTCAAAATTTCCTGAAGGCTACTTGGGTCAACAACCACTTGAAGATTGCTTGGAAGGCACATCAGTCAGAACATTGTGATAGTAAGAACAAAGATGAGGATATTAATTTGACGTTAAATAAATAATGTAAATAACTCCTTGTCACAGAAATTCAACAGAAATAAATTAACTTTTTTTTTTATTCACTTTTGTTTATTACTATTTCTTTAATCATGTATTTTTGAGACTAACCTCCTAGCCATGTATTTGATACTACAGTGCACAGTGTAGCAATGCCTGCCAGGGTTGCCAGAATTGAAATCCCAGCACCACTAAATTTTTGAATTGACTCCTTCATAAAACCAAGTTGTTTTTGAATGACATCTTAGGATTCTTTTTCTTTATTTATGAATTACTATAACTTCTTGGGAAAGATCAGGAAGTGGTTTTCTGTTGCCATCTCCATGGTTTATAATTCAGTGTTATTGTTCTCTTGGACTGGCTGCCACCCAAGGCTGCCTAACTGTGAAACCCATAGCTGGAGGTGTAAGAGATGGATTCATGACTTTTCCTAGAGCATTGTGAATATAACTGACTTGGTCACAATTTTGCTCTCTGATTCTATTTTCTGTGCTTATAATCATTCAGCTACCTGTATATCCTATTAAGCCCAAGTCCAGCTTATTTTAAAAGTCAACCAGAAATTCACAAGTAGTGAAATAAAAAGTTTAGTAGTGTTGGGCTTTTGACAATGGCTCAGTCTGGCAATCCTGATTCTTACTAGCTGATGAAACGACTATAGTCACTTTTTTTTTTATTATGATTCCCTACAGTACTTTATTATATTCCTCAAAATAAATGACAGTATTATTACCCACAAATATGCACTACAGTTCCTGATGCCATTATCACTTAAATTGAATAGATAGAACCACTATAGCTTTTTACTCTATGCACTTCACCATGTTGCTATAATTCTCAAATAAATGACTGTATAATTAGCCATAGACATGCACTACAATTAGTAATGATGCAACTCCCACTTGAATTGATAGATGGAACCACTATAGCTGCTTATTTCCTTTGGTGCTGCTGCACTTCTCAAATAAATAGCAACATAGTCAAACTTAAAAAGATAAATTTTCTGCTGAAGTCACATTCATCATATTGTGCTGACTTTAAAGTATTATTTTGGTGACAGGCACTTCATCTATGATGCAGTTCTAAAAATGTTTGACAATTTTAGGAATAAGGAACCACTGACTAAACCCATGACTGAAAATATTTTTAACCCAGAAATGGAAAAGAAGAATGTTGATGGTGCAGTATTTTTTTAGTTTCGTACTTAATATATAATGAAAATAGTTAACTTAATTGGCATCATTTTTCGATGTCACTTCAAAAAGTAGCTTTTTAATTAATGTATAATTTGTTGGAATTGTTTCTAGCAATTTTAAATGCTTATAAATAAATAAAAATGGCTTAATTTGGTCTCCAGACATTCAGTGGCTAGGAGGTTAACAACATTTGTATGAACTACTTAATTTATCTACTAATTTTTATCATAACTTACTATATTTAGCAACATGGCATGACCAAAGTTGGTCATGGATGGTGTAATCAAAGGTTATTCTTAACATAAAAAGACCTGTTAATTCAAATTTAATATAATTATGATTACATATTTTTAGTTATTTTTATTTCAATTAAACTAGGTTAAATATGATTTTTAATTATGAATTCTGTAGCTTAAGATTTTTATTAATTTTAACACTTATTCAAGTTATATTTGCTCATTGTATTTTAATAGAAATTCCTAAATTGTTTTTTCTCTCTCTCTTTCTCTTTCTTTCTATATCTATCTATCTATCTATCTATCTATATATATATATTTAATCCCAACAGGAATTATAAAATGGTCATATTTATAGCATTCTTTTACCATTTTTCTTTCATCTTCTTAATAATAGCAAGCTTAAGTGGAAAAGGTAATGGCTAACATTGTTTTTCCATCTCTCTTCATGTCCCACCGCTATGCTGTTATGGGTATTCATGTGTGCATGTTAAAATAAGACTAAAAGTGAATGGAAAGGTCTTAAAATTCTTTTCTTAAATATTTATTTAAAAATTTTTCCAAGGTATCATCATCATGCTCTCATGGCTTCAAATCTAAATTGATTAGAAATGTTAACATGTACATGATCGTCTCGGTCAATTAGGATGAGCTACAGTCTATATCCCATTCACTACCACAGAATTGCTTGTCAATATCCTAACCATAACCAGTTGGTCATGTCCCCTAGGGATGCCATATTGTGCATTTCTGTTCATGAGAAAGTCGTGGGGAAGCGTCATGGCCAAGTGTTGAGAGGATTGTTTTTCAGTCTCCCTTTTTATTTTTTTTCTTTCTCTAAAGTCTGAAGGATGATTCAGCCAAGGTGACTTGTGAATCACATCAAAACAATTGGGACCACCTGAGAGACTGTCTGAGTAGACCGGGTTACCTGACCTGAATCTGTTACTAACTGGGCCTCACCTGCCTTTATCAAAACCTGTCACCATATCATATGCACATGGCTGTGATGCATCTGCCTGATGTTTCCTTATTAGACTGGGTATCATAATGGGTCCATATTGGGCTTCATACATTTTTAAGCTGACATGACATTATCAGGGCAATTCTGCTCTCTCACTCAATAATTTTCTTTTATGATTTTAGAATGAAATGCTTATAAATTAAATTAAAAAAAAAAAAACTTTTTCAAAACATGATAAATATTTACTGAAAGGAGACCTGAAATTCACTTTTAGTTTTAGGATGATTCATAAGCAGTGACCTTATTATTCACTGGTTCATTGTAGAAAATGATTTGCTTATGTTTACCGTCATGGATCACCGTGTATGTATGTATGTATGTGTGTGTGTATATATATATATATATATATATATATATATATATATATATATATATATATTCACCTTAGCTTACTCACCTTTTTCTGTGTTTTGTTTTTAATATGCTGCATTACTTATATAGTGGCTTCTTGCACTTATAATTGATATTTATTATTGTTTAAATCATTTCTCTTTTTTATTAAAGTGCTAAAAATCTGTAACAACCTTAACTGAAAAAAAAATTGCTTCTTTTCATATATATATATAATATAATTTTATTTTATTTTTTACATTGTCATTTTTGTCTGTTAAATTGAATATGGTTTTGTAATTGTTGAATTTTAAATTTTGGTATAATTTCCTACTTGGTGTTTGTCTTGTATTTAGAAAAAAAAAGATCAAATTCAGTAATATTTCATTTATTAAAATTTAAATTAATAATACTCTTGTTATATTTAGACAGCACATCTTCATTCAAACATGTTTCATTAAATAATATAGACATATTATGTCTATTTTTATAATCCTTTCTAGTTCTCTAATTATCTTGTTGATGTTAAGTTGAAGTTCATCAAGGAAGGTGCCATTATATTCAGCTTGTCTCAACAATTCACCCCTGAGGTTGATCTCAGAGGGGATTGAAAGTACTTAACAAAAAATATGTTGCCTTCATTGATGAATTTCAACTTAAATTCAAGAAGATAATTTGAGAACTAGAAAGTATTATTATAAGAATAAATAGGTATAATGTCTATATTATTTAATGAAACTTAATTTAACACACACACACATATATATATATATATATATATATATATATATATATATATATCATTTTTTTTTTTTTTTTTAATGTGTGAGTGGCTAATTATGCAATGAAAATGAAACCAAAGGAAACAATAGTTAATAATAAATCTCTCAACACACCAGATGATTTTCTTGTATATAAATAAGATTGTCTGTATATTTGGAAGCGGGGACAGTGGAGGAAAAGAACTGAAAAATATATCAAATTCAACAATAATTTAATGAGAATATTTCTTGTTGTTCACTGATCTGTGTGGTTTGAGATCCTGGGAGGAGTCATTTTCATTCTTTGAGCTATTCAGACTAGTATTTTTATCACAATGTTTCAGCTGATACTGTCTTTGGCCTTTATCAATCCGAAATAACTTGTAGAATAATTCACTGATTCATTATCAGGCAATTTTGTGTTCATCTCTTTAAATGCATTAAAGCAAAAAAGAAAAAAGAAAAAAAGCAAACCCATTTCTGAATTGTATTGAGTATTTGATTTATCTCCCTTGACTATAGAATCATTTTGTTGTGCTTTTGTTTTATTTTTTTCCTTTTGAATTTATTGATTTTTTTTTTTTTCCTTTTGAAATTGTCTTTTGAAAAGTGAAAAAAATTATTAGTCTCTTTCAAATGACATTTAACCATTTAAATTAAATAAACATAATTCCCCAAATATATAGTAATATATAAGAGAACTCTCCATTTTTCTCTCATTGTAAATCTCAAGAGAAGAGTCACAAATGTTTTTATATTTTTACATTTCCTAAAACATTCAAGTAATCTGTTAGCATATTTAGAGGATGCTGTTAATGGCATGGTATATGGAGTCAGTTAACCAAGTTCACTCAAGCTGGAACACTTTCTACTAAAGGCCATGAGAAAGGCATGACTCTATTTCACCTTAGCAACTATTGGTAAATAGACTTTTATCCCTGTAAGGCAGTTCAACATTTGTTTTGAACTAATAGATAAAAAAATGAAAAAAAATGAAACTATTGCAACATCAGTTGATGATGATGTAGTCTAGTACATTATAAGCAGTCTACAGGAAAAAAATTAACTGATTTTACTCTATAATTTTAATAATACATTTTATGATATGAGGCTTTCAATATCTAGAAATAAAAAATTTACTATCTTGGTTATATCACATTGGAGCACTGGTTCTTGTATGATCACCGAAGTTAAGTAATGTCAAGCCTGGTCCGAATCTGTAGAGGATGTTTCCCCAATTACTACAATTTTAACCTGTTCAAGGTTAGGGTCAACCTATATTGTCCACTCCTATTTGCACAAATTGCCTCCTAAAGTAATCCTCTACCTTGAATAGACCACGGACCTTGTAAAGGATGAAACTTACTGTTAAAAAAAAAAAAAAAAAACCTTGATGAGTGATCATTTGGGAATACCAAGTGGTGTAAGCCTGGATGTGTGGGTGGTGTAATGGATAATGGCTCCAAAATGGAAATCAGAGAGACAAGTTCCAATTCCAGTTGGGGTTATTATATTCACTTACATGCAAATGCCCTTCTCCTCTACCTCTTCTCCCCCACACCCAGGTATAGTTTAATTTGTAGGATTTGCTTCAGTAAATCATCATTATCTCCGAAAAATCTTTACAATCTAAAAACTATTTTCTGGCTTTGCAAAAGGTTGATAAGCCATAAAAAACAAATCAGTCAATCTCTATTTCCGATGTTCTGATATCATAACGGATATCAATGTGGAATTGGCGAGCCGAGTTCAAATTTTGGCCTAGCCTTTTGTATTCACTTTTGCATAAATGCCATTGGGAAAGACATGAATCAATCTCTTCTCCCCACCAGCTATGGGTCAAATAGTAGAGTAGACTAAGTTCTAGACTTGGATGACAAACAGTCTAAGAGAAGAAAAAAATGAATTCTAAACTGTTGAGACAGTAATGTGAAAACACTGTCTTTCCTAAGAAGTCATGGCAATTCACAGATAAAGGAATCTGTGAGGAGTCACAGTTACCAAAATGTCTTGAATTGACATGACATTTAAAAAAAAAAAATATCTATCCCATAATAATTATGTTTATTGTATGCAAATGTAACAACTATTACTATTATTATTATTAGATAATATTATTTTTAATGTACTTAATTTTTATTCTAAAAATGATCGTTCAGATTAAATCTAAAAATATAATTCCTCATATATTTATAACGTGTATCAACACCCAAAATAATCTTTTACTAATAGTTTTCCTTGAGAATGGGATTATCATAATCCTCAATGGGATTATTATTTCATATGAATTTAAATATAGAGAAAATAGACAAATATATTACATTGTGTAGATAACAAAGTACTAAAAAAAGTGATTTTTAACATCGAGTATTGTGCTATAGTCTTTCAAAATTCTACATGTGTACTATGTATTCATTCTTTATCTCATAAATCAAATTCCATATTGAAAGCCAACTTTATTCTCCAAGGAATTACTTCATGGCACCATTTGGCCACCTCTGCTTTTGAAATTCTGTTGAATGAGTTTAGTACTCTCCTTTGATGCTACAAGATTGTCTGACCCAAATCTGTTCACAGCAAATAATTCTTAGCTAAAAATGGCTGTTGCTAGACTCTACCAGTTGCTAATCACTATTCTCTTACTTACCAACCAGTCAGCAGCAGAATAGTATGTTCCACCCCAGACACTGTTGGTGGGTAATAAGAGGTGGAAGACTCAAGTGAATAACCTATCATGATTCTGTACCCCATTCAGGAACAGGAGCATTAATATTCCTATCTATCTCTTCTGCAGTTACTACTAAGCTTGGGAGAGTGTTTAACTTTTTTTTAAAAAAGATTTTAACATTTTACTTGAATCATTTATTTACATTGGACTTTTCTTCTTCTTTTTTTTCTTCTTTTTAAACTAACATCATAAATTTCTTGGTCTTATTTGAACAAATCTTAATATTTTATGTAAAAATCTAGGAACATAGCAAAAATCTATACCTGTCCCAGGGTGGAAAAATTCTTATTTCAAGACAAAAAAATTATTGCTGTAGGAATGAACAATATGACTTCTAATATTTTATTTTCTACTTGAATATTTTAATATTTTCAGAACCAAATCAGATTTTATTCTGTATGTTAGGATAATTTTTTCCTATTGTAATAGGATAATGTATAAACATATACATGTGACACCTTAGAATTTCTTTAATAAAATAATTGTTGTAAATTAAGTAAACATTTATTACTTTTATATAATTAAATCCAGTTATTATTTTTAATTATAATTTAATCCATTTTCTTCTTTAAGAAAAATATTTTGTCCCCTTTTGTCTCATTGATGCACTTTGTCAATTGTAATCAAAATCAAATCAATTTATTGTGTGATCATTCCTTGAAATCTGACTGTCTTTGACTAAAACCATGACTATTGCTGTCCACAGTTTCCTGGTCAGTTTTATGGTGGATGCCAGGGGTGGAGCAATGCGAGGTAGTCGTCATTCAGGTGTACGAATCATCATCCCTCCTCGCAAAGCTTACATGCCCACAAGAGTGACTTGCAAATTAATCAAACGAGAGAAATTAAGCCATCCACCTCCTCTTAATGAAGGTGAGGCTTTGGCAAGTCGCATCCTGGAAATGGGACCAGTTGGAGTCAAGTTCCTTGGGTAAGTATTACTGTGCTTGTATTATTTTTTTCTTTTCTCTATTTAGGATTTTCCCCCTTTTTCCTTTCTCCCTTACTTTCTTTCATTCTTTTCTCTCTTTCATTTTTGCTTCTTTCTCTCCCCTTTTTTGCTTCTTTCTCCCTTTCCTTTTTCTTTTTGCTTCTTTCTCCCTTTCCTTTTTCTTTTTGCTTCTTTCTCTCTTTCCTTTTTCTTTTTGCTTCTTTCTCTCTTTCCTTTTTCTTTTTGCTTCTTTCTCTCTTTCCTTTTTCTTTTTGCTTCTTTCTCTCTTTCCTTTTTCTTTTTGCTTCTTTCTCTCTTTCCTTTTTCTTTTTGCTTCTTTCTCTCTTTCCTTTTTCTTTTTGCTTCTTTCTCTCTTTCCTTTTTCTTTTTGCTTCTTTCTCTCTTTCCTTTTTCTTTTTGCTTCTTTCTCTCTTTCCTTTTTCTTTTTGCTTCTTTCTCTCTTTCCTTTTTCTTTTTGCTTCTTTCTCTCTTTCCTTTTTCTTTTTGCTTCTTTCTCTCTTTCCTTTTTCTTTTTGCTTCTTTCTCTCTTTCCTTTTTCTTTTTGCTTCTTTCTCTCTTTCCTTTTTCTTTTTGCTTCTTTCTCTCTTTCCTTTTTCTTTTTGCTTCTTTCTCTCTTTCCTTTTTCTTTTTGCTTCTTTCTCTCTTTCCTTTTTCTTTTTGCTTCTTTCTCTCTTTCCTTTTTCTTTTTGCTTCTTTCTCTCTTTCCTTTTTCTTTTTGCTTCTTTCTCTCTTTCGTCTCTCAACATTCTCTTGCTTTTCTCTCTTTCTTTCTCTTTGCTCCTTTCTTTTAATTTCTTACTCTTACCCCCATTTTTCCCCCTCATCTATCTTTCCTTACTTTCTGTATTTCTTCCTTTCTTTCCTTCCCACTTCTTTTAGTTCCCCTACCACTCATTCCTTTCTTTCTCCCTTCCTCTCATTGTTTTCTTTTTTTTTTCTTCATTTCTTCTAATGTGATATCTTGTTGATAAATAGGTTTTTATAATAATGGAATTGTCATTGTTTTAACATTTCACTATTTACTAAAAGTTGATGGACATAAATCATTTCTATTTAATTATGAATTTTTTTCTGAAATAATTTGTATGTAACTAAAACAAAAATATTTAGTTGTGTAAAATAAACATAAGATATTAATCACAATGATATCAGTGATATTAATGATATCAGTGATATTAATGATATCAGTGATATTAATGATATCAGTGATATTAATGATATCAGTGATATTAATGATATCAGTGATATTAATGATATCAAAGATAGTAATCATTATACAGTTAGCTATATAGCAATTTTTGCAACACTGATATAAATTGAACAATTTTAAAAATACACATAGGTATATTAATCTCTATAGCCTACTGTTAAAAAAAAAAACAAAACAACTCTATTTTACACAACAAATATTTATTTTTCAACATCAACTCCTCCCTTTACAGAATTGATTGTTATTCATATGGATCAAACGTACAATGAAAATTTCAGATCAAAATTTAGCTAAATCTGGCTATAAACTTATTGACACATCTTCATACTGTTTATGCGACTACCACTTATGTATATTTGTAAATAATAATAAACTAATAATAATAATGATACCTATTGGTATACATAAAATTATATATAATCCCATGTATGTTGAGGGGTACATAATTTCTATCAATAAAGTATTTGGTAGATATGTAGTTTTTGTGATTACATGTTCCTCGGGACCCAGACTAAAATTATTTTATTTATTTATTTATATATATATATATATATATATATATATATATATATAATAATTTTATCGTATAGATAAAACCATTTTACTCATTACAAAGATGCAACTCCTAGGATTGTTCATAACCATTTTCAATTCTCACCCATCGAAGTGCAGTTGAAATGCACTGAAACCAAGTTGCATCTTTGTAGTGAATGAAATGGTTTTGTCTATATGATAAAATTTTAATAAATAAATAATTATTGCTCTACTATCGGTATTTAGCCCTCTTTTGGATTAAGGCTGTGAACGTTGGAATTTATATATTACTTTTGTTCTCATCGCATTGGATATATGTGGTGCAGTTTAATTTATATTACAATGAATCATTCATACAAAAAGTAAATTAGTAAAGTTAATGATATAAAATGGTAAAATCACTTTGCTAACTAAATTTTAAAGATGCATTAACCCACTAACCACTTGATGAATTTTATGATCCTTTTTTTTTTTTCTTTTTTTTTTTTTTAATTAAAAACTGATGATGATCAGAGGACCTCCTCAAAAGTACTTGCATATTTAAGGAAGACCTAATACAGTTTATAATTTTAAAAAGTGACATAACATTCATCGAGTGGTTAGTGGGTTAATGCACCTTTAAAATTTAGTTAGCAAAGTGATTTTGCCATTTTATATCTTTAACTTTACTAATTTACTTTTTGTAGGAATGATTCATTGTAATATATATGTTTACATTTGTAAAAACAATACGCTAGAATTACCTTTTCCTCTCTACTGAATGATGATAGCTCAGTGGTACAAACTCTGACTGACACCAAATTGGTTGGGTTTCAATCCTGGCTTGAAGTGTTTGGATGTCTAGTTGCACTGAGGAGCAGTGAAACAGTACTGTCTGTGAATGACACACACACATACATACACACACACACACACACACATATATATATATATATATATAAAGTATTATATTCTTACTCTGTCCTGGACTTTGAGTTCTACCTGGATTCTATCATCTTGGGAATTTATATATATATATATTCTGTAATAATTAACAATTATTCTTGTCTTGGTCCTGAGAAGTGTGGAATCACAGAGCACTGAGTTGATCACTGAGAAGTGTTGTGAATTTTCATAATTTTTTTTATACCATATTTGTAAATATAAAATGTAAATAATATCTATAGTTTAAGTTATTCTAAGCCATTGCTTTTATAATATTCTAAGTCATTTCATTTATAATATCAGATGTGTTTTTAGTTTGAAAGGTTTAATTGCAAATTACATATAAAATGATTTTGAACAGGTCTCCCTTTTTTTTTTCTTTTTTTCTTTTTTTCTAAGCATTTCACCCCAAGCAAGGCGAGAAGCCACTAGGACGCAAGGGGTTATTTTAAAATTTATCTGTAATCACTTAGAGTGGATTTTCAACATTATCAATGTTTCATTTTATTTATACATATCTTTTTAGGCATGTATAAAAATTAAGAAATATAATTTATCATATGATAGAATACTTAAGCAAAATTATTTTTCTTCAGCTAAATAATGTTTAACTATATTTTTGGTACAAGGAAATCTGTAAAGATGTATGGGTGTAGAGAATCCTTTGCAAATGTACCACATACTCTTGATTGTCTTTTGTTCATACTTCCTTTTCCAAATAAAGGGATGAATCAGTGTCTTACATGTTAGCTGAATTTTGAACTGAAATTTTCAAGGGATAATACTCAATATATATAATTAATATTCACCACTTAAGTGCATTGACAAGGTGGAAATTGTTGAAAAATAAATATTCGATTGTATGTAAATAATACTGTTGTTTTTTCATCATTATGCTACGAAATTAAAGAAAAGTTTTGAATGGGAAAGTTTTCTTGAATGTAAGACTTGTGGAGAATTAAAACATGGCTGGCAAGGTTCCATCTACCTCTTTTATATATATATATATATATATATATATATATCAAGAACAATTTTGGGGGGAAAGATGTATGATATGACAAAGTGGAAAAAATTTGTGTGATGAATTTCATCCTTTACAACTTCATCAGATGAAATGTATCACACAAAAACTTTCCCTCTTTGTCATACATATATATATATATATATATATATATATATATATATATATATATATATATATATATATATATATATAAAAAGTTCTATCTATCAATTTTTTGTTTAGTTTTAAATTTTTCAAATTAGGTGTTTTTTGTTACCAGTAAATTTGACAAAGTTTATATTTATTTTTATTTAAAATATATTTATTTAAATAAAAATAAATATGAACTTTCACAAATTTACTGATAGACAGAACTGTTCATATTATATAACCAAACATGTTTGAGAGACTTATTGCTGCTGAAATACCCTTTTTACACACACACACACACAGAAAAATTCTTGGCCTGACCCTGTTCTCAAAATCTCCCCAAAATGATCCAATATTTTGAATCCATTAATTCAGGCTAAAAACATTTCAGTATCTTTTTATGCATATCTCCTCCACATGTGTCAGGCATGAAGTTAAATTTTAGAATTCTCTCTTTTAGACAAGTTTAACTTGGAATGCGTAAATTGAAGATAATTTCAAAGAAAAAGAATTATATTGTGTTTTTGAGAGAAATGGTTTCTCTTTCATTTCTCTATAGCCCCGTCATTATTGAAGTGCCACATTTTGCATCCCTCCGTGGCAAAGAACGTGAGATTGTCATCATTCGCTGTGATGATGGAGAAAAATGGACGGAACATCCCATGCAAGCTACAGAAGAAGCTGTCAACGAGACACTCAATGGAAGTTTCGAAGGTCAAAATGCATCAGTGTCAAGTCTGTGGAGTGAGCATGAAATTTGAGTTTATTTTTCTTAATTTGCAGTTTTATATTCATTTTAATTTGATCTTGCATTTGATTTTATTTATTAAGATTTTGAGTTGCTTAATTTAATTTTAAAAAATTACTTTGATATGAAAAAAAAAAAAAAAAAACAAACTATAAGCTTATTGAGAATATGACAAAATATCAAGGTGTATCAAAAGTAATTTATTAATCAATAGGAAACATTTCAACACTCTCTGTAAGCATATTAAAGTTTGTATATCATTCAATGATCCAAGATCTTCTAAAAGATATTATGTAGATGTTTGGATTTTCTTCTCCCTTGCTTCAAGTGACATAACTGACAAATCTGCCAGTAGCTTCAGTGGGTTTGAGACCCAGTTTAAAATAATGCCTTAAAATTGGCAGAATCTTAATGTTTGTACCTACCATTATAACATCTGAAATAAAAGGTACAGCTGAATAGTATTGATAATGACATTAACATAATATTGACAAAATAATGGAGTCGTAGATGCTTCAATGAAATAAGCTTTGAAGTAAAGGTCTGAAAAAAATAAAAATGAAAATACTTTTGATACACCCTAATAGAATTTGCACAAGTTACTGCAAAGAGCTTTTTATAATTGTTGCAACACTTTTTTGTTTGGATAATTTCCTCACTTCAGATGCATGTCATATATAAAAAGAATCTAATTGGATATTTTAAAATAAATGACATTTCTAAACCCAGATAAATTTCACAGATGCCTATTGACTAAGTTTAGCTTTCTCTGATACAAGACCATAGTATTTAAGTATTTAGTAAGGCTTGTATAAACTACACTTGCAAGTTGGTTTTTGAAACATTTTTTTCTCAAATTTAAAATTGGGAGCTATATATACATATAATATTTAGAAATTGGTTTGTTGATATTTCAGATGTAAAAATGAGTAGATATAGCTTTAGAGAAAATCTGAACAAGGGTGTGTGTTTTGTGCAAATACAACTTTACAAGATTTGTGAAGCTCTCTGTAGCTGAGCAGTCAAAGCACACTGGATCAAACTGGTTTCTTTTTGAAAGAAGGATAAATATGGGTATCCTCTAAAAATAAGATTTGAACTAATAAATAAATATATGTGCTAAAATATAATTTTTAGGCATGCTATATTTATGGGTTAAAGAGTGCTCAGTATCAGTTATAGAGTGTATGTCAATATAAAAGTGAACATTGAAGTCAACAGCCAGAGGCGAGAGTCTGTTTCATGCTTAAATGCAATTGTTATGCAGCAAGGCCTCTGACCAAGAGGTTTTGAGGAGCATGGAAGCACCTCTTAATTGCTGTTGTTCCTAGGTCCACCCTGACACGGAGTGGTAGTACCTGTTATGTTCCCTGCTATGGGCAAATAGTGAACCCCTAAAGTGGGGTCAAAATATGAAAATATAAGAAAACATTAGAAAAAATTACCAGCAATACTTTCTTAGTAAAAATAAAAAATTACCAGCAATACATTTTTGGAAAAAAAATATTACAAAAGCTCACAAGAGAATAAAATTTTGGCATTAAATGACCCATAAGGTGTTGATATGCCATTAAACAACCAAACCAAACTAAGCAGAATGAAAATTGGCATTTTTTTTTTTAATACATAATTGTTCAGTCCCATATTTGTTCATGTAACAAAGATGAATTTTTGTCAGATAAATTATTTGAAACTAGAATATACAAATGTCTTTGTTCTTTTACTTGATTAAGGCAAACTCTTATCTTGTGTGTAAGTGTATTTCAATTTGTCACTGATCTTCACCTTGACACACTTTCCCACATTGAATTTTACATGCCATCATGGAAGTAAATTTAAGCTGAAAGTGAATTTAAATCATCTTAAAGTAAGGAGCACAATATATGTGTCATGTATGCATGTTAAAACAAAAGAATTATTGAAACATAACAAGGAATAGTTTAACATGTTTAACCAGTAGTATTGGTTTGATGATAATAATGCTCCAACATCTAATCACTGCAGTATTGGTAAATTGTTAAGAGAACGTACTTCAATTTTAGAGTCTGTAAAATAGCTGGTAACATAGAATTTTGTGTACTACTGCTGTGTATTTTTAGGAATAAGGTAAATCTGATGGCTACACCGTTTTACATATTTCTGCAAAGTAATCAGCTCACAAGTTTCAGTGGTTTAAAGAAGCCATTTTAAAAAACAACAGGTGCTTTGTTTTTCTTTTTTTTAATTTTTACCAGCTTCATTCATATGTATTTTTATTTGTTGTAAAATGTTCTTTTCTGTCAATTTTTTGGCAACAATTTTTTATATTTTGCATGTTTTATGTACAATTATCACCATGTATTTTTACTGTTGTATTTATTAGAAGAAATGTTATTTATTCTCACATTTTTATTTGCTATTTATCCAATTTTAAAATTATTATATATTTAGAATATTGTCCTAGTTCAGGAACTGACCAAATCTAGCCTGCTATGATTTTTATCTGATCTGCAGACTTTGAAATATTTTGTAATTCTTAAATACTAGCTTTAGATTATTTTCCTTTTAATATTTTTATAGATAAACTTTTTTTTTTCTTCTATCATTGAGAACCTTTTGTAAGATCTACTGTTAGGAGTAAATGACCTGCTGTTCTATGACATGCTGAAAAACCAATACAAGTGAAGATTTTCTAATTTTTAGAAATGCTTCCCAATATTCTATTTAAAAAAAAATATTCTGCTTGTTATTTTTATCATTTGGTACATTTTTATTTGCAAAGACATTTTCAAAAATGAAGCCTCCTTAAATCTACATATAATTCAATCTTAACTGACCAACACTTGCAACCAATTTTGATGATAGAAAAGCATAAATTTGGAATCATAATTTAACTTCTTTATTAATCTCAGAAAAGAGAAATTCATCATTCACTCCATTTGACATTTTTTTCTTTTTAATTAGTAATGCTACTGTTAAAAGAATTATATTGGTTTTTATGTTTATTATTTATAAGATTTGTATCACTAAACCATTGTCAAAACAAAAAATTCTTACAACCTAAAAATATTTTCTGGCATTAAATAACCTGCAAAGGGGGGTGATAAGTCATAGAAAATTAATGAATCAATCAATTTGTTTATTCTAATGGAAAACACTATTCAATATGGATTAAAGTACAAGTAATAATCCGCAGGCAATTGTAAATTATTGGCAAGTGAATGATTAATTTGGTTTCAAAAGCAAGATACATCCACATTTTTTGAAAAAAAAAAAAAATAAAATAAAAATAAAGGCTTGAGAGCTGAACTAAGAGAAAAAATTAGAAATTATTAATTAATATTATTATATATATCCAGGCAGTTTCATTTTGAGTTTGTCTTTGCTTGCTACTTAAGAAAAAAAGATTGCCAATTTGCCCAATTTACCTGGAATAAGAAATACAAAAAGCAATGTATTAGCAACCTGTTTTCACAACTTACCAATGAGATATTACAATGTTATAACAAAAGTCATGTTCGTTTATTATCTTTTGGTAATGCTCCAATAAATATATAAAGTCACATTGTTTTATATATGTAGGTCATTTTTTAAAATCTATCCTCATCTCTGATCAGAGGGGGTCGTTTTTCTTAAGCATAGCTTAGATGTGACACAAAGCTGAAAGTAGGGGAGCACAGTGAGGATTGAACTCGCTATTCAGTTTAATTTAATTGATCTAGTGAGACGAGCTCACAATCCATTATACCATGTCAAAGTTCTTCTTCATCTCTGATCAGAGGGTTGGATTGTTTACTTTAATTTTGGATATTAATCTTATTATAAAATTCATGTTTTTCAGAGCTGGACCAAGACGAGGAACTCACTGCTAAGAGAATCACTCGTATTCTGACAACAGATTTTCCAATGTACTTCGCTATTGTAACACGTATACGCCAAGAAAATCAAACGATTGGTTCTGAAGGTGGAATGCTCAGTTCTACTGTTGTCCCCCAAGTTCAGACAATTTTCCCTGAAGGAGCCCTCACTAAGAAAATACCAGTTGGCCTTCAGGTGAGTTGAAATTATCATAATTGTTATTCAAATATATATTTTTTTTAAAATTTGTTACTGATAATACTTATGTATTTAAACATTTACCATACATACTTGTGTAACATGTGAGCTTGCATATCATGTGACCACCAAACTTTCACTTATAAAAAATGATTTTATCATGTATCTCGGGTATCATGCGAATTCCTTTTTTGAGAGACCAAATTACAATAGACTAACTCCTTTTCCTCTATCTTTTTAGTCTATCTTTTAGTTGAATAAGTTGAAAAAAAAAGTAAAAGAGAATGATAAAAATATTATTACTAACACTATACTCATTGTGTAAACATGTACAGCCATAAACAACTGAACGAGAAATGGCTAAACATCTTATAAATGTAAACAATGGAAAAGATGCATATTCGCTATGTTTGTATTTTATAATACGATACAGATATGTGAATATCACATGCATTATTATTATTGGATACAGTTAATTAAAAGATCAAGTTTATCAAAATCATGTTTATTTTAAATACAGCTGTACTTTTTGACTACAGTAAATGGATATATAGTTTGGTTAACAGCATAGCCAGGGCCAGCCCCTGGCTATGTTGTTAACCAAACTATATGCTATACATATGCTAATTTTATATCTTGTGCATGATGTGACCCCTTTAAAATTAGTTTAAAATTAGGTCTTCAAAAGTCGCATGATACGTGAGTATATACAGTACTTCCTTTTTATTTAACTGAAAATCAAGGTATGATTTTAATATGTACTTTTTAAAACCCTAGTAAAACAAAGCTTTTCATTCTTTTTAAATTTAAGATTAATTTTTGTATGTTTCCCCATATTTTCCTAATAATGCAGACTTTGTTCTGAAAACACCTTAAATATAAGGTCTGTCCAAAAATTATACAGCTGTTTAATATTAAAGTAGACTATCTTTTGTATGTGTCTCACCTCAGACGATTTCAGAATAGACTTTGCAGTCAATGTCACATCAGAGAAGCTAGGTGCAGGGGTGACTTGAAGGATGACCTCCTAATCAGGGGTGAAGAATTACGATTCACCTGATGTCAGTGGCTGCCTCATGTGAACACCTAATCAACCTATCTGTGCCTGGGATATGTGCTTGTATTTTAGTTTCCATCAGGGTGCTCTCCTTGGGACCACACTTTTCAAAACAGTCTGCAAAGTCCATTTTTGGGATCACCAAATGCCTCATGTTCTTTTTAATCTCGCTCACTTATCCCAGTGTCCTTTTCACTTTTCAAAACAATCTGTAATGTCCCATTTTGGGACCACCATCAGCTGCTTCACCATTCCATGTAAACTTGCTGAAAAATGTCATACCTTTCAGTAGAATGTTTTAGATTTATGAATAAACTAGAAGCAGAAGTCACAATGTCACGGTTTAACAAAACCTGGTCATATTTTGCCAAAAATTCTTGCAGAAGACACTGAAGAAATTCTGAATGATTGAATTGTTTTCAGACAGTCTGTAGGAATCCCTGGATCTTCTAATTTTTGCACTGTCAATCATCAATTTCCTTTTATTGCCAACTGTTATATGTTCAACATTTTTATGTGTTCTGCATGTTTGAAGGCTTTCCAGAACATGGATTACTTTCAATGAATTTCTGGACAAGTTTAAAGACTCAATATTAAAATTTTATCTCATTGAATCTTCCTTAAAAACTTTAATTATTTGACTGGTTTCTGCATGTGAATGTCCTAATTTTAGGCAAAGCTTGATGCATATACCCTTTAAATGCAACTACAAAAACAGTACGAAGATTCATTCAGTGGTATCTCACTGCTGACTGAGTAAACTCACAAGAGAGTATCTGTTCACAAATGTAAAATAAGGTCCCCTCAGATTGGTTACATCAAGGCCAGGCAGTTCTCAACATATTCAAAATGGCTTGATACTTTCCAGACAGACCTCTTTTTTTTTTCTTTTTTTTTTTTTTTTTAAGTTAAATATTTAAATTTAATATTCAGGTTAAAATTTTAATAAATTTAACTACTGGATGTAAAAGCAAAATTGTCCACTTGTTAGATTAAGATTTGAACCATTGTATCTTAGAAATGATTAAAGATATCTTGCTGGAATTCTCTGAAGTTTTTACAACACTATTCGACTCTACTCTGAGCAATAAGAATGTATAATTACTCTCCAAGCTTAACGGAAGAAATGTGATGAAATTGATCAAAAACAAAAATGTCATGTTCATCATTAATTAACTGTAGCTAAGGATCGGAAGCTCATGATGGGTTGAAATTAAGTTCAAATATATATATATATATATATATATATATATATAATATGTGTGTTATTCTAGGATCATTTTCCAACTTATTGAAGATGATCTTTGCCTTCTCTAACATAACTTTCTCACCTGGAGTAACAAGGTGCCTCACAGATTTCATGTACGATTTCATTTTCAAGTTCTTTTTCATTGTTCTTTGGACTGTCATGGCTGAAACATTTCTCTCATGTGCCAAACATCTTATAGATTGAGGTTGGATCTTTTCTAATTGATCTCTTTAGCTCTAAGTTGAAATGACGATCCCTCTTCCTGTTGTGACCTGATCCAGTTTTCCACTCTACTGTTCCCTCTTTTTTAAATTTATTCACCATTCTCTTGATGGTTCTTGAATGGACTTTGAAGATGGGAAGCTAGAGTATGAATATTGCTACCATTACTGAAGGCCTGAATGATCTTTTTCCTCTCACCATTGCTCATTTGGGAAGACAGTGGGGCTGACACAAAACGATTTTAGCCTGTTCTCTTTCTATCTGAATAACTCAAAGGGTTTTTCAATGATTCCTATGACAAATGCTGTCTAGATGGCTAAGCATGTTATCTGAAAATCTGGAAAAAAGAAACCCAGTTAGTTTAGTGTTTTTTTAGATATTAAACATTTTGTGTGATGGACAATTATGATGTAACACGATTTAGACAATTTTGCTGTTACACCCAGTACACGTAAACCTTAAATCTATAGTTACAAGAAAAAGACAATTTTTCTTTTCCTTTTAATGTTGTTTCCATCTCATGAGAACTCTGTCTTTTGCTTACTGATTTCATTAGTATTACAGCACCAAGATTGACTATTCATAGTAAGCTTAGCTTAGTCTGGCACAAGACCTTTAATTATAAGGCACCTACAATGGTAATGATATATGAAACTAGCTTGTTAATTATTACAGCAAGGGTTAGTGTCTAATGTTGTCTTCAACACAAAAACTGCCATCATAAAAATTGTTTTAGATATCTATAAAATTAATCCATGTGACAGAAATTTCCACTGTTTGCACTTTAATAAGATTTTGATGATAAATTTCTGTCATCTGTAGTTAATTGGTTAATAAATGAAAAAATTTTTTGTAAAATTAAAATTTTTATTAAGGATTAAAATTACTATCATTTAAAAAAAATAACCAACTGTTAATTTAATTATGTAACTTAAACTCAATTTAGTTTGATAGAATCAATTTCCAACATTATTTTGGCAGGGTGCATTTCAGTATTTCATTACAAAGAAAGTAGATTTCTTTGTAGCAGTCATTTATTCTTGATTGTCTTTTGTTTTCCAATGGAAAAGATTTCTAATTTTTTAACTGATTGAGTAAATATTCCTAAATGAATTTTTACAGTGATTTTATTTCAAGGGTAGAAAATCTTAGTACTAATTTAAAATAAAACTATTTTAATTTTGTTTTAAACCTAAATAACTCCCAATGTCTTATAAATGATTTCTTGCTTTTTTTAACTTGTGGCTATTTTGTAATTAGTATTGCTGTTAATGTCCATAGTTTGTGCAATTTTCTAATTATTAAAATCTTTGATATTCTTTTCCACCAATTGTATTGTTAAAGTCTTTGATTTTCTGTTTTGTAAAACATATATATATATATATATATATATTTTTTTTTTTTTAAATATCAACTTTTCCTTTAACTACTTAATTTATGTTAGTGTAAGGTCTCAAGGTAACCATTTTATTATTTTCTTAATTTGTTTTTTAGCTTTAGAGTTGGCCAACAAGAAATATAATTACAGTGAAACCCGGATATAAGAGAGATTTTCTCTGGTCCCAAATCAGGGCCATACTTACCTAAACAAAATAGACCAAACCCGGATATAAGAGAAACTCGGATATAAGAGACTTCTGCTCCAATCCCGTCAACTCTCTTATATCCGGGTTACACTGTAATATAAAAAAATCAACAAAATGTCTGGCCATCATTTTTTGCCTACACAGGATTCTGTGGTTAATTTTGAAGAAAATTGGTCTTTAAAAATAAGTTATTGGTCCTACAACTTATAAAATTATATATATAATATATAAAAATATAAGGTTTACAAAAATGTTAATTCATTTTAGTTAGAACGAAACACTGCTAATGCCATTTACTAACTCTACTGCCATTTTTGATTTTATTGTGACATTTTTGGAATGGTGGGCATTATTCAGTTCAAGGTAGAGATCTATAATACCAGATTTTTTTTTATAAACCTATAAATGATCCATTTTTTTTATTTTTATGATTAAAGCCAAATTTTATGGTCGGCATTCACAGGTTAATAATTCATTCATCCAAGATATTTTAAAAAAAAAGTTCATTTTTATGATTCCTTTAAAATATTTCAAATTAAAAAAAATAAAATAATTCAGCGTGTTTAGATAAACTATTAAAAATACTCATTCTTATTGCTGTCAATGTCAATAGTTTACGTAATTTTTCAATTATTAGGTCGGTGCAAAAATAATGACGGTTTTCGACGTTAAAAAATACGTCAAAAACCGTCACTATTTTTGCACCGACCTAATATTAAAATCTTTGATGTTCATTTCCACTGATTGTATCGTTAAAGTCTTTGCTTCTATCTTTTGCAAACATGAGATTTTTTTTTTTTTTTTAATTACTGACTTTTCTTTTCACTATTTAATTTATATTAGATTTTTATTTTAATTTTTGTAATTAATGTCAGGTTCTATTGTGGGCGTTGACATACCAAAAAATAATTTAGCATGTTGAGATAAACTATTAAAAAACTTTTTATATCTACATGAGATGATGTAGAAAAGTTCCAAATAACCAAATATTCTTTTTTTTTCTCTTGAAATTGTTCTGAACATTTCAGCCTCCCGCCCCACGTATTTATCAGTTCAATGCCCTTATTAAATATATTTTGATGCCCTTATTAAATATATTTTCAGTTAAAAAATAATAACTTAGCATATGTAAATACATTTTCTGAAATAGTTATTTGATATCTATATAACACTTTATCATTCAGATTCTCTCTACTAAAAAAAATCTATTTGCACTTTTTGTTTTGCTTTCTTGCTTTTGGGAGTTATTTGGGGATTTTAATTTGTTATTTTGTTAATGAGAGTAAGGCTAAAAATAGTAATCAAAACCTTATTTTCTTCATTTTTAGCCTTCCGGGCAAATGATGAGGCCAGTAAAAATTACTGTTTAAACATTTTCTTACACTGCATTCACTTTATTAAAAAGAAAAAACAAAAAAAAAAAAATTCAGTATTTTTTTATTTTTTTTAGTTGTTGTGAATTAGATACTATTTTTATTAGGTTGGTGCAAAAATAATGTCGTTTTCTCACATAGTAACATATGTGAGAAAACGACATTATTTTTGCACCAACCTTTATATATATATATATATATATATATATATATATATATATATATATATATATATATATATAATCATCTGCTTTTAACCAAACAAAAAGCTAGAAGTTTAATCAGCATATTCCAAAACTTTATGCCATCTCTGTCAATATCACTAGGCGCAACCGATTGCTCCAGAGTTAGTGGCCAAGATGCTTGGTAATCGTGTGGCTGTCAGTCCTATAGTTACTGTGGAACCACGTCGACGTAAATTCCACAAGCCAATTACTTTAACCATACCAGTTCCGAGGGCTGCCCAAAAGGGAATGATTAATCAGTATGGTGGAGATGCACCTACACTGCGGCTGTTATGCAGTATTTCTGGTAAGCGTAAGTTGAGTTTTGCTTGCTTCTCTGAACTTTCCTGCATGAACTAACTAACTAACATTTTCTTCCCAGCGCTCTAATGTTTCAGCAAATATCTCCCACACTTTTTAAAATATCAGACTTGTCAGTGGCAACTGTATAACTTTATTTCAAAAGTATATAAAAGGTTCATATTAATATCTTTATGGTGATGGGTAGGAAAATAAGCAGTTTTGACTAAAAGAAAAAAATTACAGAACATTTTTAAAAAGAAGTAAATAATTTAATCATTAAAAAAATTTGCTTTTTCAAAAAAATAAAAATGATTTTTTTTTTTTTTTTTTTAACTGCAAAATTTATTTTTTTCAAAAACACAAATACAAACTGATTGCTTTTTCAAAATGATTAGAAAGCATGCTTCTTTTCTTTTTTTTTTTTTTTTAAATGTTAGAAAAACTGCTTTACTATTTTTAAATAAACAACTTAAAAATGAAACAATATTTAACCTAATTTTGGAATACTTCTGTGATATGCTGAAAGAAGGTGAATTCACTCTTATAAGAATTTAAAATACCTAAGATCAGTAAATTAGACACTAAATGATGGACCTGAATGTTTGAAAGACATTTAATTTTTAAAAAAAATTGCAAAGATTAAAAAATAGATATTCTGTGAATGACTTTAATCTTTACTGATTTGCCAATTGGTTTTTTCCTCAAATCAATTTCAAATTTTTTGATTCAATACCTTCCATGATGAATTTAGAAAACATATGGTCCAAAACCACTCCAAACTTACTAAAACAATTAATTGACAAAAAAAATCTGTAAAAATTTAATGTTTATTGAAAATATATCTTCTGCTAAAAACAAAAATTTACAAGGCAGATAAGAACATTTCTGTCTCCATTTTATATATAAGTTTAGTATTGACTATTTTTCTAGAATAAATAATACCATTTTACAGTATTTGGTGTTCAGAACTAGTTATCAAATGCTCACAAGCTGATTTTATTTACATTAATAATAAATCCTTATAAAAAGCTAGGTAGTGAAATTATTATTTAAGAGGGTTTGTCCAAGGAGTGACATCTCAGTCTCTGGAGGACTGGCCATTGATAACTCCCTTCAGAGACCTACCTGTTAGGAAGGATTTTTATGATCGAGAAGACCCTTCCAGTGATTCCATAACTGTGTAGTAAGCCATTGTACCACACCTTGTCAAAGACCTTTGAGATATCTAGTGCTATGGTTCTCAAGGTGTATTTTTCGTCAAGAGCATCACTGATTCTGTGAGTGATGGATCAGTCTGACCGAAATCCATACTACTTGTTGCTAAAGAGTTCTTTCTAGGTGCTCAATGGCCCTCTTATTGATTATGGCTTCAAAAAGCTTGCTGATGATACTGAGGAAACTAATGGGTTTGTATTGAGAGGAGGAAGATCGCATGCCCATGTTCTTGAAAACTGGACATACGCTCGACACTTTCCACAGGCTTGGGAAGGATTTCTCTTTCAAGCAATAGTTGAATAATTTTCCTAGGATTGGAGATAATTCTGGGTTGATGTTCTTAAGTCAACCATTGGAATTTTGTCTGGACCAGTGGCTTTCTTAGGGTTAAGGCCTTTGATAAGTCTAGAGACTTCTCATGCTGTGATTGTGCTCAGTGAGACATGATAACTTTGGTTGGAGATGGTCTTTGTCATCTAACAATGAGTTAGCGGCAAAGGGGTACCTCGACGTGGTGTAATGGTTAGCAAGCTTGTCTCGCTAGAACTGTTACAACTGAGTAGTGAGTTCTAATCATCACTGGGTGCCCCATGCTTTCGGCCTCGTGCCACATCTAAGCTTTGCTTGGAAAATCATATGAGTTAGACGCAAAGAGGTTCGCCTTATCTGTTGAGGAAGATATAACCTCGGGATCATTTATAATTGTGGGCATTGCTGCTTTACCTCTGTTTATGATTTGGTTGGTAATCTTCCAGAGTTCATGGGATCTAATTTGTTTCTTTTTAACCTTGGTCTGGACTGCTCGTGCATATCTGCACTTGGCATTTTCTAGAACATTTTTGCAGCGATTGTGGTCAATTCTGAATGCAGTGAGGGTCAAACTACTTCGCTCCTTGCGATAGATGAAGTAGTGGTTTCAGTGAGTTATAGCTGCAGCACATTCAGGGGTGAACCAGGGTTGACTATTTGGTTTTTGCTGAAATTATTTGGTGATGGGGGGGGGTTATAAAACTCTCCATGCCAGAAAGGATCCAATCTGTGACATGGGCAGCAGTTTTTGAGACAGCATACTTGAAGGAGTTTGGGAGGGGAGCTTCCATCATGTCCAGTCTGTCTTTGCATAGTGAAAAATCATTCTATAAATGCAGACTGAGTCAGTTCTAGTTGAATGTTTATGTTGGACTAAGTTTTATAAGTTAGAGAGGCATAAAAATACAAGAAATCAATGAAATAGTTTAATGTACTCCAGTGAGATTCCAGGGGAAACAGTTTTAACTCTGAAGACTTTTTTTTTAAATCATACTAACAATAGATAAAACACAGGAGAAAAGCAAATGCAGATGGTGAGAAAATGGCAATAAGACAATCATGTAATTAGTGAATGTAGCGTAAGGATAAGTGGGTGGGAAGGGTGATACACTAGGAACTATGCAAATGATAGATTTGACCATATAAACAAATGGTGTATATACATAAACCAGCAATTTTCTTAGAATGAAAAACACAAAATCTTCCGGAACTTTGAAGTTCAAATGAATCAACCAATCCAGAAAACCAGATCATATTACCATAAACAAGAAGAATAGATTTCACTGTTCCACTCATGCACAGTGTAAAATTGAAAGGAAAAGCAGGACAAATATCTGAATCACTCCAGAGAACTGAATAAATTATGGAACATAATCAGTTGTGCCAATCACTGTTGGAGCACTGGGAATTATCCTAAAAGCCTAAGGCAAAAAGGCTGCACAAACTGGAAATCTGGGGGTAGAGAGAATCAGTCATCAAGAAATTGGCTCTAATGAAAAACAACTAGATTATTAGCCATGAAATGACCCAACATATGTTGATATGCCTTTAAACCCAACAATCAAATCAAAACAAAAACAGCTAGAATACTGCAGTGAGTGCTGAAATATTGATGATACTTGTTGTCACTTGATCTCAGTATAAACTATCAATTGATGCTAATTTGAAAATCCAATAAGTGAACAATAATACTGCAAATGCATGAAAAAAGTAATAAATAAAATTAAGTAAATGAAATAAACATATGAAATTAAAAAAATAAATGAAAATGTTAAAGTATCTGACATAATGTGGTTATTTTTATACACTAAAAGAATTCTCTAGAAGACAAAATATTAAAGAAAATCTTTTCAATTAATTTATTATGCCACCATAGGCATCCTTGTTCAATACAATGAAAAATACCTATTCAACTATTAAAAAAAAATTATTTTACATCTAAAATATTTAATAAATATTCTAAAATAATATTTAATATATATTTAAATACTAAGCATCATTTTAGAAAAATTCAAATACACAAAACTGTTTTCAAAAAAACATAAAATACCCAACAACCTTTCAAAAACTATTCACACAAAACCTCTTAAAAAGAAAAACTACCTCCTAATCTAACCTTCAAAAAAAAATTTAAATTACTTTAAAACAAAATCATTTATGTCTTAATAAAATATTTTTAAAATTCAGTATATCTAATTTTTGTTTTCATATTCTTTTGACAATTTCCCAATTAAAAGGAAACAAATCTTTTTGAAATACGGTTGTTGTTGCTTCTGACAAATTTTCTCCCAGAAGATATTTTCTGAAACATTTCCACTGTATCTTCGTCTGAGAAAGCTACATGACTCGTTGCGGTGCATGTCAGCATTGTTGAACTTGGCTCAATTGAAACCCCCTCTAAAGTAATGCTTTGCTTAACAAGAAATCAGCAGCTCTATCCCCATCAGGCTGAATAATCAGGTGAGAAAACAGGTAGGATGGTGTGTTCAGATTTTGTTCATCAAAACTTTTTTGTAGACAATAGTTTTCTTTTAGCACTGAATGACTTGCTTATGCAGTTTATTCTTTTAGATTATTCTGTCTTTTTGATATCTGTGCCTCTCAACCTATCTTGTAAAATCAGTGGCATGAAGTTTATATTTCAAATGTCGGTATTCACCCTTCTTTATTCAAATTTGAAGTCTCTTTTTAATCAATGATTAGATAATGAAAAATATTGAATAAAAAATGTACAAGTTTTATTACTTTAATTCTGTTTTGTATTTTGACCCTGAAAAGATGTTAGCTTTCTTTTCAGAGCATGTTTTTTAGCATTATTATTATTATTATTATTATTATTATTATTAATTTTGACTCGTATTGATGAGGTGATTTTTTTTTTTTTTTTTTTTTATCACAATTTTACTCAGATGAAAGTTAATTTTTTTCCTCATTATTAATTTTGACTAGTAAATACTAATCAAAATTAATGATAAAAAATGATTGATCTAAATAATAAAAATTAATAATAGTTGACAATGCATGTTTTATCATTATTATTAATTATTGCCATGGGCAGTGACATTGACAATGTATTTTTTTTTTTTTTTTTTTTTTTTTTTTTCATTATTATTTTTTGATAAATATCTTAAATTTAGTTACTTTATTTAGTTACTATTAGGTTGGTGCAAAAATAATGACTTAATAATGTCGTTTTTTGACGTATTTTTTAACGTCAAAAAACGACATTGTTACGTCATTATTTTTGCACCAACCTAATACTTAGTTACTCATTTATCTGAGTAAAACTGTGATAAAAATCAGTTTTACTCAGGTCATTGGGCACATGGGTAAAGAGTTAAAAAGTTAACTTTCCAACAATGAGACTCTAATTCAAATTTAATCAGGGTTGATTTATCAAGGTGACTTCTTCATAATATCAAACTGAAGTGACAATCTCAATGTGTGACACCATATTGGGAAATGCCTGAAATCCATAACCTGGATTGACCGAATCCTCCTGAGTGAAAATCAGTAGACAAAACTGTTCAGAACTCATCAATGTTTGTGTTTTTGATGTTACAAGTCATTGGGATTGAGAGTTTGAATATACTGGCCTTGTTCAGCCATATTAATGACTCTCTCTCTCTCTCTCTCTCTACTCAGCATAATTGTAGTATAAACCACAGGTTGGTTCTGTGGGTGTTGAAGAAACACAAATGTACCCGAGCTGGTATCTCCAACAGAGATTAGCTAGCCACCCTAGTAGACTCTATAGTTTTCCAAGACTGATACTCAGTTGAAAATAAATACTAATCAAAAATAATAAACATAATAAAAAAAAAAAGTGTTGATGCAAAAAATAAAACATGTAATAAAAATTAATAATAATGGTTGACAATGTTTCATCTAAAAAAAAAAAAAAAAATATTTGGGCTGGGACAGGGTTTTTTTTATTTTTTCCTAATTTTATGAAATTTGCAATTAAAAGTAATTTTTTCCCCAAAAAATTATTGAGCTATAGTTTCGAATATTTTTAAAAAAGTAGAATTTCATTTTGAATACTGAAGGGTTGAATTTTTTTTCTTTTTTTTTTTTTTGTTGTTGTTTCTTTTTTTTCTTTTTTTTTTTTTTCTTTGTGGAATGTTTTTATTTTTTGTAATATTGTTGTCTTTTTTTTTTTTTTTTTTTTTTTTCATGTGCATAATCTGTGACATTTGCATGTGCAGAGAAATATATACTGATAGAAACAACACTTCCAGAAGCATGTTTTATATTAGAATTTTATTCAATCCTTATGTGATTGAAAACATTCTTAAAACATTGATTTAAATAAAAATATATTTGCTTAGCTTTTGAGAAACTTTTGAACTTTAATGCATGCTATGGCTTGTAATTTATTAAACCTAAAAAAAAAAACTATACACAGTGGAGATGTGAGTGACCTAACAGTTAACAGTGTGCTGAAAGGAATCTACGAACTGGGTTCAAACTCTAGCTGCAACACCCTACCTTCATTTCATGCTAAGCCTCTCGGGAAAGGCACAAATCCATTTCTCCCTTGAGTAAAATAGCAGGGTAGTTGCAACTCTTTAGCCTTGTAAAGGCACTTCGTAGGTCATGTCAGGCATTGTTTGCTGGTACTGTGCAACACAGTACAACCTGTTACATGTTACTTGGAAAGGAGATGGTACTGTCGAGTAACTCACATTTTCTCAAGAGATGCCATAAAAAGAAATTGGTCAGCACGGCATCTTGACAATCTAATGGGTCAAGGGAAACATTCACAAAGCCAAGTTAAATATTTAAAATTTTTGCAGATCAAAAAAATAAGATAAATCTTTTATTTTCAAAACTTCTTTTCAGTTAATGTTTCATTGGCTTCAGGTTTCATTAGTGTGTGCGTGTGTGTGTGCATGTATGCACTCTAGGTTGTGAATGAATTCACTTGTTTTAATTATCCCTTCATGGTTTTAAACTGAGGCAATGAAAACATTGTCCCATTGCATCTGAAATGTGCCCCAGAAACACTTCTAGCCATTCACTATTGAATGTGCATTGAAGATCATTGAAAGCACCCAATATCCCAGATTACTTTTTTTTTCTTATATATTTTTCTATTTATCAATAGAATAGACTAGCATATGAGAAGTAAACAAGTAGTCTAAAGTTATTATAGTCCAACAATTTTTCTAAATTCTGTGTGCTTTATCAAATAAATTTTAGACAATTTTAAATTTAATGCATTATTGTTTCTGAAGAAAATATGATAACCTTTTAAGAGTAAATTATGTTGAGACTCTATCACTAGCATAGCTGGGTGGGTGGATGCGCCCAGCACAGTACTTTTATGGGAGTGGCACTTTTATGTCTTCTGTAGGCTATAAGCCTGTATAGGCTGTATTGCACTAATAGTGGTTTTAATGTCAGGACAGTACTAGCACTTGAAGGACCTTTTCAATTTTGAGTAACTTAAACTATGGCATATATATATATTGACCTATCTATTATTGGCTATTAATCATTCAACAAGACTTAAAACAGTTCACTTTCACCAAGCAGAAAAACCTATTTACTTCAACTCTCTTGTTACTTTGAATAACACAAGGCTGCAAATCTCTTTATGAAAGTAAACCAAGAAATAACTTTGACATTTTAACAACTCCATAGACTTTCTGTGAAATATGCCTTATCCGATTGAATATTTTGGATGATAAATATAAGTTTCAAATAAATCATGATGACATTGATAAAGAGGAGATCCCTGAGAGAATACAGACATGGAAAGAAAGCTCCCTTAAACTTTTGCAGTTTTATTCAAAAGTATAACCTTGAGAATTTGTTTCTAAATATAGTAATAATACTGTGGAATTTCCTCACAATTGCTGTTAGTGTCGCTATCTGTGAGAGAAGTTTTTCAAAACTAAAACTGATCAAGAATTACTTTAAGATCTACTATGAGCACTTTGCAGTTGAAAAATCTTGACAGACTGTCTATAGAGCAACAATTGACAGATGAAATAGTTTTGATGATGTCATTGAAGAATTTGCCAACAAAAAAAGCAAGAAAATATACTTTGTAGAAAGTTGTAATTTTCATTTCAGAAATAAAGATTTTTTTTACACCTTTTCTCTATATATCGTTTAGTATGCTTGATGTGTAATTAAAGCATACTATATTTGGAAAAACAAACTAATTCATATACATATATATACATATATATATATATATATATATATATATATATATATATATAACTTTAAGAGTGAGTCACTGTGCAATATGTATTTTTTGTACAGTGTAACCCGGATATAAGAGAAACCAAGATATAAGAGAGATTTTTTCTCTGGTTCCAAATTAGAGCCTGTGTTAATGTATATAAATTAGACAAAACCCAGATATAAGAGACTTCTTCTCCGGTCCCGACAACTCTCTTATATCTGGGTTACACTGTACTGGCAAACTCAAAGTCTGCCCCGGGTGTGACACACTCTCGCTATTTCACTGCATTCTATACAAAACTTGGAATATAAAAGAAAATATGTATTCTTTATATATTATAACATAGAATGGTACACTTTAAAAACTGCATAGAGCCACTGATGGTGGCAAGTTGCTTTGGGAGAGATAAATGGATTAATAAATGGTTAGTACCTCAGATAAGCCTGATATTGACCAAAAATAATAAAAAGATCAAGGATTTAAATATTGGTTCCTTGTGGAAACAACAAGTCAAAAAGTTGTCTTGTATGGAAAAAAAAACAAAAAAACTGAGACTAAAAAAAAAAATCTGTTAATATTTATTTGATTGATGATAATGGAATCATTAATTCATAGATTGAATATTTCTGTAAGCACACACACACACACACACACATCATGACTTTATTAAAATGATTATGCAAGACTTATGAAAACATGCCAAATTTTTTGAATTTCATTTCATTGACTATTTCATTTCAATATTTTTTTAGTTGCATATTTTCTTTGAGGAAAACCAATTAAAAAAAAAATGAAATTATGCTTATAAATAGAATATTGCCATTTTAAATTAAAAAAAATATTTTGATTGCAAAGAGCAATTACTTCAATTCTGCATGGTTTTTATATATATATATATATATATATATATATATATATATATAATTTTTGCATGTTTATATTTAATTGCTCTGTTTTTTTCCTTTGCATCTATTTCAGTTCTCTCTTCATTTCAACAATTTATGCAATTTCATTGATTTTGCCTTTACTGTTTTTTTTCTTTTTTTTTTTTTTTTTGTCTTGTTTATAGATTATTATTTAAAAGACCCACTCCAAATAGAGTGGTCCAAATATTCTAAATTGTTTCAAATTAATTAAAACGAGCCTCATTAAATCTGATAAACAAATCTCCTCTGTTCTTATATCTTTGTTTTTTTTTTTATCAGAGGCCCAAAGCCTAAAAGGCTGAGCATCTCTGTATCTTTAATGTTTCAATGTAAACTGTAATTGGTTTTTCTTTTATTTCTCCCCGACTATATATATATATATATATATATATATATAGTCGCCTAAATTATGCATACATTGAAAATATCTCTGATACCACATTTTAACAGATATATTTACCAAAATTACACAAAAATATCTTAAAATACTAAAGAGTAAAGTATTCAATAAAATCGCCATCGGCTTCAACCATACCCTCTAGATGATTCAAAATCTCCTGCAATACTTCTGGATGGTCTCCTTGTTTAAGTTGGTGAATGCTGCCATAATCCTTGCCTTCAGTTCATCTTTGATGTTACAAGGAGTTTTGTTGGTATTTTGTTCAACTGCGCCTCATGCATAATAATCAAGGAGGTTGCAGTCTGGGGAGTTAGGTGGCCAGGTAAGGGGTGATGTGGTTGCAGAAATTTTATAGCCATGATAGCCATGACTGGGTTCTCCTGCTTGTGTGGCATGGTACAGGCAAAAATTGAAAACTAACCATTGTGAAGTTTTACAACACTGTTTTCAATCCACACCTGAGAATATTTATTAGTAGTAGTATACCTCCTGATGAGTGGACGAAATGATTAAAAAAAATGGTTTGTCTACAAAACTCTGGAGTCAGAGTACTGAATATAACATTAATTAGCAAAGTGACAAATTTTATGTGTATTAATCATATATAATACTATTATTTTTGCAACACACTGATGCATGTTGAAATCCTAAATATTTAGTATTGTTGAATTTACTGCTAACATTTTTTTGTCGAAATTTACAAACTCTACGTTTTATTCAATTTCGAAAACCAATCAATGAAATTTGAATAAGCTGATTTGTTTGGAAAAATACTTTGACAAAAACCCTACTTCACAGTTTAATAATTTCTTTAATTTAATTTTATAGAACTTCATAGTAAACAACATATTTTAAGTAAATTTTTTTTTTTCTTTTTAACAGCAAAGAATAAATTCTTAGGATTTTTTACTCTTGAGCATGCAACATACAACTGGCCATGTGTAAATATTTCTTTCTGGAGCAAATTCCAAATTTTTGAAGCATTTGTGATTTGTTTATAGTTCTTATATAAATGCAGGGCGAGCTGGAAACTGGATTTTTGTTCATAAAAATTTAAAGAAAAGATATACAAAACATATTACATTTTTATTAAATAAGTATTTTTTATTTTAATCATTAAATTGTTTTTAAAATAGTGGGAGTATTTTGTATGTTAAATAATTTTTAAAAAATTAATGAAAATTTATTGTACTAAGCTACGCACACTAGTAAAACCAACTGTACTTTGTACCCCCTTACCTGTTTGCACTTCTCCCCCTAATTTGGTTTTGATCAGTCAATAAATGGCTATTTTAGAGGGTGTGACAGACAGATGGAAGTCACTGAATTTATATAATATATATATATAATTTTCAATAATTGAGGATAGAACATTTATTGAATAAGCAAGAGTGGGACTGAATCAGTGGAATAATTTTTTTAAAATTTCATTGGATTATTAGCGTAAACAGAATTCTAAATTTATATTTTTAAGTAAAAGATTTGCTATTTTGCAGATTTTGCACATCTGAAAGATTACTTGCTTAATTATTTTTTTCACATTTCTGCCACTTCAGACATATGTTCATCTATTTATGATTTTGGTGTTGTATTTTGTTGTAAGGCATGCTTTGAAATCGGTCATTTTTATTTGCTTTTATTTCATTTCATTATTAAACGTAGCTGTTTTTATTCATGCAAGTCTTGTGATAAACATTTTATTTCAACTCTTATATCTTGTTTTATACATAAGTAAAAACTTACAAAGTTTACTGCTTCCAAACAGAACTTGATAGCAATTTATTTCCTAAAATTGCCTTTCATATTGTTCTCCAATAGAATTATCTCTTATGCAGTTATGCAAGAATCAGGTCACGTTGTCTCTGTAATATATTAAACTTGGTTTAGTATGGCCCAAATCCACTAGTGTTAGGTGCATAGTGAGAATCAAACTTACTACAGTAATCATAGTTTACAAAGTCAGCTTGCTAACCAATGCTCCACAGAAGAATGACTTAATAATTTTTATATCCATTTTAATGTTGCCATTATATTCTGGCAATTTATCAAATTATATAACTTGGCTTATCTTGATTTTATTTCTTTTAAATGTAGCATTGTTAATTTATGACTTGTATAATGCTTCCCCTATGGGAGGCACGGTGGAGTAATGGAGAGCGGCTCAGATTGAGGAATCTGAGAACCGAGTTTGAATTTCAGTCAAATCCATTATGTTCATTTACATGCTAATACCCTTGGGAAAGGTATGAATCCTCTTCTTCTCCCACCAGCTATGGGTAAATAGCAGGACGGTAAATTATTTACCACAGAAAGAAATGGCAACCTACTGTGGGAAAAAATTTGCCTCATCAGTCGTGTATCAAAAGACACATGATCGCCTAAACGTGTATCATTCATGGCACATAACTGACTGATAATGCTTCATTCGATAAAAATAATATTACTACTACTAATGTTAGACAATGAAAGTACCATTGTAAAAAAAGAAAAGTGAGTTTAAGTAGAATAAAGAAAAGTGAATCTAAGGAGCAGATTTGATCATCAGTCAACTGTAAGGCAATTAGTAGAGTTTTGTTTTTTGTGTATGTAATGGAATTTGAATTTAGCCTGAAAACTAGAATTAAGTACTTTTCTCTTTTAGCAAATATTACAGAACTTTCTTCTTTAATTATATTAGACAATTAAAAAAGAAAAATGACTCTTTTTACATATTACAAATATTTTACAAAAATTATGATTTTCTTTTTTCTTCCTTCATAATAGATTACAATTTGATAACATGCCTTAGTTTAGGAGGATATTCAATCATATCTTTTCATCGTTAATGCTGAAAATGTACTTTTCTAAACATCATTTTGTGTTAATAAAAATCTGA
>OZ010589.1:45434758-45472258 GCA_963932145.1 Acanthosepion lycidas | reverse complement strand
TTTTTCTCTTTCTCTCTTTTTCTCTTTCTCTCTTTTTCTCTCTCTCTCTCTTTTTCTCTCTCTCTCTCTTTTTCTCTCTCTCTCTTTTTCTCTCTCTCTCTCTTTTTCTCTCTCTCTCTCTCTCTTTTTCTCTCTCTCTCTCTCTCTTTTTCTCTCTCTCTCTCTCTCTTTTTCTCTCTCTCTCTCTTTTTCTCTCTCTCTCTCTTTTTCTCTCTCTCTCTCTTTTTCTCTCTAATATTGAATTATTAAAGCGGGTGATCTATTATAGAGCATGAAATTTTTAACACAACACTTCTGTTTAATATTTTCAAATAATATCATTGATTTTGTTATTTCCTTGATTGAGAATGTTTCCTTGTCTTAAATCTATTTAGGTCTTACAAGGCCGACCACAGTATGTGGAAATGGCTGGCAACCTGATCCCTGTTACCAAATCTGGTGATCAACTATATGTACATTTCCGAGCATTCCGAGAAAACCGCCTTCCATGTACCGTGAAGGTGCGTGACTTGGACCAAGAACCAGCTGCTCGTGTTGCTTTCATGAAAGAACCGAAGGTGGCCAGAGGAGAAGCTCCTCAGTCCCCAATTTGCAACCTCAACATTGTATTACCTGATGTATCAAAGGTAAACTTGTTTTGATTTACTCCCTGCTTTCTTCTTATTTTATATCTATGTAATGCTTTACAGGATTTCTCCTCAGCCACAAGAATCATATTTCACTCTTCAGAATTATAGAAATTCTATGACTGCTGCTAAATATGAGATCTGTAATTGATGTAATAATTTTATTAAAAAAAATTATTTATTCAGTGTAATGTATTGTAGCATGCTTATGGATGATAATAGGTATGTCCCCATTCACATAAATACAGCAGTAAATACTGTATGTTGGTCTGCAGTTGGAGATTCATTGTAGAATTCACATGACTCAGTTCTAGAGGTTGACTACTTCTTCTATGCACCGCTAGCAAATCTTATGTGTTGTTCTTGTCCTAAGTATTATCAGTCATTACCAACCTCTGTGTGATTATTCAGTAACCTTCCCTAGGTTACACCATGTATAAAATACTTAAGTTAATAATGGAATTAAACACTTTTGGCCCAACAACAGATTTAAGATTAGATAAACTTATTTATATGGATGATAGGTTGATTTCTTAGGAGGTGGCTTCTTGAATCCTAGTGAGCACCATCTTTGGAAAGTGCATGAAAATCCTGATTCTTGTGAGTGAAATTGGGTAAACACGAATGTTCTGAGGCTGTTGATGATTGTGCTAGAAGTCGGAAGTTATCAGGACCATGGGATTTAGTATACCGGCTTTTGTTCAAACTGTTGATCATGCCGATTTTATGCACTCTCTTTCATAAACTATAACTACGGTCAACTTAGCGAAGTTGCAATATAAACCACAGGAGAGCTCTATGTAAAATGTAGCTGAGCAGGTATTGGCTTGCTAAAATAGCAGACCTGTGTATTTTTAAAAAAACCCGAGTAGCTAACCATTATATGGAGATAATATAAGGTTGAGAAAAAATAAATCAGTTTTAAATGTAATGCCATCATGCAGTTTAAATGTGGTGCCAAAATGAAGTTTAGATGTAGTGCCATCATGCAGTTTAAATGTGGTGCCAAAATGAAGTTTAGATGTAGTGCCATCATGCAGTTTAAATGTGGTGCCAAAATGAAGTTTAGATGTAGTGCCATCATGCAGTTTAAATGTGGTGTCATTATACAATTTGAAGTTAACAGGAGAAGGATATATAGAATAAATTATATTAATATGAACATTAACTTACCTAATTAAAAAAAAACATTAAAATTCAAAATTAAAGAAAATCTAAGCAATTAAAATAAAAATATCATGTAAGTAGTTGAAGGCATCTTATCAGTTATCAAATACTTACATGATATCCAACCCTTTTTTTTTCTCTCAAAATATCTCTCTTAGGTTTTATATCCAAAGCAGAATTATGTTGGTTAATATATATTTATCCAAACACTGCAGACTATCCATGCTTGTAAGTAGCCTTACTTCATAATGTGTGAACTCCTGATGAAGCACAAAGCTTCAACAAAACTATGCAAAGAGAGACTACTGTGGTTTCTGCAGCAAGAAGATTTTACAGGGCAGAGTTGCTAACCCCCAAAACTAATTGGTTTTTAAGTTACATCAAGGCCACACAACTGGTTCTCATGATATACAAAATTTATTTATTTGATTTATGTTGAGTTTTCTTAAAAAAAATTTTTTTCCTTGTATTTTCAGTCCGATTCCATGGAAATGACTTCAGAAGAAGCCCTTGAAGTTCGAAAGCGGCATAGTCTTCTTAGGGAACATGGAATTGGTAAGTTAAGAAAATAATTATCTATCATGTATATGTGAGTTGAAAATATGGATTAAATCTGATAGAATAATTAAATAAAGAGCAAGAAGGAAAAATCTTTCTAAATTTCATATATTTATCTATTTAATTTTATCAGAATTCACTTTCCAAAAATTTTTGAAGTTACATAGTGGAACATTTTAAATCTCAGATTTTTAAAATTTTTTCCTTATTCAAACAAAATATATATATATAAGAAAGAACAGTAAGATATATAATCTGGTGTTCTTATAGATATTTTTATTTTTACAAAATAGTGCTCAATGTAAATTTACAGAGCATTAATATAAATTAACTGATTTAAAATATGCTTTTTTTTTTTGCTACACAGTTCTAACCATGTTTCAAAAATGGAAGCTAAAAGCTTTAATTTAATTACAAAATTAAATTCAAAGCTTTTAGCTTCCATTTTTGAAACATGGTTAGAACTGTGTAGCAAAAGAAAATATTTTAAATCAGTTAATTGATTTTATATATATATATTATATATATATAAATAAAGAATGTGGAGAAGTGCCAGTAGGTCTTAACAATATTTCTCAGAAACTTCAAAATAAGCGAACAGAATCAAAGGTATAAACAAATATGTTTATTTATTTGACTGATTGGAGCAAGTCCTTTGTAATTTGAGTTAGTTTATAAGTCAGACTTTGGTAGTAGTTGGGTGTGTGTTTATTTTGGAAACAGGTTGTGTGTGCAAAATTCTGTGTTTTCTTGGCCCTCAAAAGTGTGGGAAAGTGTCTTAAGCAGATGATTGCTTGGTTTCTTCATACAATACAATTGGCAGACTCCTCTCTGTTGCTGTCTGTCATCTATCTCTTTATATACACTTAAGGCTCCAGACTACTTGGTGCAATTGTTTGATTTCTGCTAACATCAAGTGTCTCTTTGTTCTTTTGATTTGCCAAAATTCTTCTATTCATTTACCAGCATTCCTTTCTTTTTCATAGCAGAAGTTATGTTGGGGAGCCTCGCATATTTTGGTAGATTTCTAGTCACAATAACTATGCTCTGGACAAGCAAACTTCTGTTTTGCATTAGTTGTTCAGTCATTTCTTCTTTATTGCCTTCTCATTAGTTGAGAGAGAAGGGTAAAAATAGAGAGAAAAGGAGATGGATTTTAAAGGAAATCAAATGCATTATTTTAATTTGAATTCTTTTTCATTTTTTAATAATTTATTTTCATATTATATTTTTACATTTGGGATCACCACAAGAAAACATTTGTGTATTTGCTACACAAGGCTAAACTGTTTCATGGAGAACTACCAATTTTGGTATGCATACTATTGGACCTAGGATCAAGTTTTGACATGAGAATTTTTTTTCTTCTTCATGGGGGGAAAATGTAAGGAAAGGGGCTATCTCCTGTTAGACAGGAATTATTTTTTTTATAATATATATCTTAATATAATCTAAAATATGCAATATTTTTTTCCATAATAATATGCATTATCATTATTATTGTAATCATTGAGTATAAGATTATAATTTCTCTTAATGTTCAAAGAAGGAAAACATTTGTGTATGCTTTTGGAAAGGCAATTTTTACCTCAAATATTTTTTCTAGTTTTCTTAATATTTCTACATTGGAAACTTCCCTGGAACAAATAGAATCTATTTGTTTTTCTTTTCATGATACTAATTGCTATATATATATATATATATATATATATATATATATATATATATATCAAACCAGTTGTGACTCCAGAGTTCAGGTTGGTCAGGATGAACCTGAGTAATGCAAATGACAAATGTATCTGTTTCAAAGCTACAAAATTCTCTAAGAACATGTCATTTGTCCTTGACTTCAGCTGGACTCTAAATTGTAACATGAACCATCAAGAATAAAATAATCTTGGATTGTTTTAATTTGCTACTTTTTCACAGGGCCAAAAGATTCTAACCCAGTTAGAGTGAAAGGAAATACATCTAATACCATGACTCACATGAATAGATTTCTAGTTGAAAGATGAAAAATAAACTTCCAACTGACAATAGTACTGTTTGCTTGGTCAATGAATACTGAATGTTTCCTTATAAGGAAACTGCTACTATTACCATTGCTCCTCCTACTACCATTTTTTATTTCTCCTTCTCATATTCCTTTTCATCCTTATTTTATTTTATTTTACCACTCTGGTTAATTTTTTGCTTGTAGTTCTCCAAGATACCATCAGCCGAGCCCAAATGAAGATTACTGATGTTGCAGACACACTGCAAGGTGACTGGGTGATGTTGGCACAACAATTAGACATTACCATGTCAGAAATTAATAAAATCAAGACCGAATACAACACAGTAAACGATCAGGCTTTGGCAATGCTACATCTTTGGGTGGAGAAGAACGGTGACAAAGCATCAGGTATTCTGTCAATTTTAATTCTAGTGAAATTTCTTTGTACATTTTAATCGTCTTTGTTGTTGTTTTGTATCATATTTGTTCTTTTGTCTTTCTCCAGTGTATCATGCATGTAGTCGTAGAAGAGTCATCTTTCTTTGATTTATTGTATGTTGCATTTAGTAGTATTCATTACATCACATCCTTTCATTAAGATCAATGCTTTTCACAGATCAACATGTCTACACACTGACCGGTGAATTATCCCATTCATTGTATGAATTATCTTTCTTAGGTCAATTTATTTCCAAGCGTCAAGAACTCTCCTGTTTCTCCGCAGACACACACAAAAAAATAAATAAATATGAAATAAACAAAGTAAAATAAAACTGTAACCATGGACCTGTAGCACTTGGAGCAGATTTTCACAACTTTGGATGGCAATGGGTGGGGGATACATTTGATGCTGAGAAATATGTTATTCCTTTTAAGAAAATGAAAATTAGGAGTGACTGAATTCATGTACACTTCAGAAAGGTCATAAAAACAACAAAGATAATTATACTCATAAAAATAATTTGGCCTGTCTTGTGATCAGCGATGACCCGAGGGTTGCTGGCACTCTGGGCAAGGTGAACATCGGCACACTTACAAGTAGAATTTTTGAAAACTTTCACAAGAAGAAAATCGGGAAATGAAGAAGAATAAGTTTATTACAATATACAACTTAATACAAGCTAAAGAAAACATTCATTATTCTACCTGTGGTTGGAGAACTGAAGGGAAAAGCAAATAATAAAAAATAAAAAAAAAATTGTTCTAGTTCCTAGGATTGTCACATAGTCAAGTGTGGATGAATGGTAAGAGCACATAATATCAAGAAGAGAACAAGAGGAGGAAAGAAAAGAATTATTGTTGCCAAAGCGAACATCAAAGAATCAAGAAGAGAACAAGAGGAGGAAAGAAAAGAATTATTGTTGCCAAAGCGAACATCAAAGAACCAACAAGAAAGTGAAATTAATTCTCTCAAAAGTGAACACAGACTGCACTACCTGAAACATTTTTTCTAGCTTTTAGATTCTCTAAAACTTTTCATCGCACTTTCTACATCTATCTTCTTTACAAGATCATTTTCTGTTGACAAATTAGACGAAAAATTTAATCTGTCTTGAGTCATGAATTACCGCAAATATATTTTTATAAGCTTTAGTTTTGGAAGATCCCAAACACATGGCATGGTGGCATGATGAGTTGCCAATACCTTGAGCCAACCCTGCATGTGATTGAGATATATGCTTATTTCTTACTGGTACCTCTTTCCATTATCCATGCGCCTCATCATTAAAAGAATAAATAAATAATAAGCAGGATTTTCAAGGTAGGTAGGTCCTCCTTTTTTTAAACTATTGATGCAACACAAGCCTATAGACCCAGTAACCACTGCAGTTTGGCTTTGGAGTCAATGTAAAAAGATACTGAATGCTGATTTTCAAAGAAAGTAGGATCTTCTCTCTTGAAATATTGGTGCTAACTTCAATTCCTCACTCTACTGTCATACTAAGTTCAGTTAACATCTTCAAGTAACATGTGGAATGTTTATTGACTTATAATATGGCTTTACAACTTCTTTTTAATTTTGTTGCAAGTGTTAAACTTAATTTTTACTTAAGTCTTTCCAATTATCTTTCAGGTAATGCACTTGAAAAGGCCTTAATAAGAATAAGCCGTGAAGATGTTGCTAAGAAATGCATGTATGATGTTGTGACCTTTGAGGATGAGATGGAAATGGCAGCTGGCAGAGTTGCAATGGATCAATCTGGTAAGGAGAGATTTTTTAGATTCTTTCTTGAATTAAATACTTTTTAGTTTGCATTGTTACTGGTAATATCTTAAGTCAGTCACTATATAAAACATTGTTCCTATTCTATTTGTCTTCAACTTCTGAAAAAAGTCTCCTCTTTCTTTATGGACTGTATACTGGAAGAAGGCTGTAGAATGGATCAGTCACTGTGGTAACAACAAATAGTGTGTATCCACAAAACACACCAAGAAAAAAAAGTTGTAAAGTTGTCATTGATGGTTGTGCTAGCATGAAGTCACCAAACATTGTGACTGAGGGTTTGAGCGTACTGGGCTTGTTCAGATTGTTGATCATGCCAGATAATGTGCTCTCTCCCAGAAACTGTAACTAAGGTCTGCTCAGCATAGTTGCAGTATAAGTTACAGGTGAGCTCTGTTGGTTTTGAACAAAAAATACAAATGTTCCTGAGCAGGTGCCTGCAACAAGGATTTCCACTCTAGTCAACAAGTGTGCTCAGAAACAAGTAGCCAGCCATTTATATATATATATATGTGTGTGTAGAAATGCATAAAATATCATGTTTTCTCTATATATCCCACTCTTCTCTCTCTCTCTCTCTCTCTCTCTCTATATATATATATATATATATATATATATATATATATATGAGAATATGATAAAATATAGTTTTATGGTATGCTGCCATATTTGTGGGTTAAAGTGCTCAATATCAGGGATAGAACATATGTAAATATAAAAGTGGGCATTGAAGTCAGCACCCAGCAGTTTCATGCTTGTATGCAATTGTCAGGACATATGAGAATTTTAAAAAAATAGCTCATTAGTTTTAATTTAGTATTTCATTTCAAAGATAAGTAATTGTTAATAAACTTGTATTATTTTGACTATTGTTCTCATCTTGGTTAATATAGATGTTATTATAGACACAGCGTTTTAGCCAAGTACCCTCTGGTTATCATCAGGTGTCCATTAATTGGCTGATATTGGATATCCGGTGATTATTATTATATTTTGTCGTTGTTCTATCAGTTATTGTTCATTCTAGCTAAATCAGTGCTTCATAACCAGATCCAAGGATTGATCTTATGACCACTAGATGAAAGTAACACATATATAATCAACTACCCACTATGCTACCATCCCGAAGGATATTAGTTGTGTGTTTTTTCGAGCCTTTGATATTCAATATCGGACAGTTTTTGACCTTTGGTTACAATGGCAGTTCATACTGCTTTTTATAATTTAGTATTTCATTTCAAAGATGAGTAATTGTCAAACTTGTATTGCAAACTTTTGTTCTCATCCTGGTAGATTATTATGATTACAATAATCAACAGATATCCTATACCAGCCAATCAATGGACATCAGATGGTACAAAATGTGTCATTACTAACCTCTACATCAGTGGTTTGATAATACAGGTTTATTCATTATTCGTACAGTTTTGTTTATAGTGTTGTGTAGCAGAGCTATTTCTTCTCAAATTAGAATTCCCTGCAGTATAAGTTGGGCTCAGTATAAATTAAAATTAAAACAAGAATTCATATCTTTTAATCTTTATCACCGTTTATGTGACTTCATTTGCTGTACAAAAAGTTTATCCTGCCATTGAAGTAGCGCATTTGAATTTCATAGTTGTATTGTCATATCCTTCTATGGCAACAGAAAACACCTTTAAGTGAAATTAACAAGGTTACTGGAATTGAGATGCATTGAAAAAGAATGCAGTGGAAAGGGAAGTAATATCATTAATGCAGAGTGCTAAAGGTTAATGAAGCAGAAGTGCTTCATTAACCTTTAGCACTCTGCTCTATTCAAAGGTGATAAGCTAAATTACCTGAACAATGTTTTGTTTTTTTTTTAATCTGAAATCATAGTTTAATTCCCCACATTGTTAAATAATAGTTTAGCAGATTATTATTTTTAAGGGGAAGTATATTGCTACTCCAAATTTCTGAAGTTGACCTTTGCGGTCAGATGGAAGACAAAACAAGGAAGTTGATTTTCATTCGCTGATCCAGTGTGAGAACAATAGTGAGAAAGCGTTTTCAGGGAATCAAGTTTTAACTGTCAAACAAGGTAGACATGTTTTCTTTCATCTCTGAAATGGATCCCCAGTTGGGGAGAATGACCCTACTGGATAAAGAGAAGATGTATACATCAACGTTAATAAAATAGTTAAGTTTAAAATTCCCTGTTTTGAAGTTCTTTTATCTCTGGACTCAAAACAACTAGCAATCACCATCTGGGAGAAGACAAGAAAGAGAAAATACAATGTACGAGTGAATTGATGCTGTCAACCAAGACCTCCCCAGAACGCGGGGGCTATGCAACATTAGACATAATTGGCACAGTGACTAGGGTCTCACAGCATTAGGGACAGTACAGAATGAGGGTTACAGAATAGCATGGCAATATTCAAAGAAAATTTTCACATAGGGACTCAACAAAGAGGAAAAAAAGAAAAAAAAGTAGTCGAGACATAAGGACAGAAAAAAAAAAAGAAAGAAAAAAATATATTTCGCCACCTGGCCAGGAGAAGACGAGAGAAAGAAGATACAACATCATTATCAAATTGGTACAATGACCAAGACCCCCCCTCCTCCAAGCACCAGGGGGTTATACAACAACATAAATATATAGATGTTAGAATCGTGAGGATATGGACAGCACTATTAAATATGAACACTATTTGGAATTAAAAAATGAAAAATGTCTGAAAGTGTAACTCTTTAGGCCAAAAGTAGAAATGGTCATCTTGTATACATCAAGCAGGTGGACATTAACAAAATCACTGGCAAATAAACTAAATAGTATGTACACTTGAGAACAGCACTAAATGTCAGCTGGAAACAATACATATCTGATGAAGAACTATATGGGGACCTAACACAGGTTATGGAAACAATTTATGAAAGGCAAGTGCAGTTTAGTGGACATTGCTAGAAAAGTAAACAAGATATGATATTTATATCTATATTTCTGAGATGAGGTATTATGTACACTATTTACATTATTCGGACTATTGTCCTCATCTTTGTTGCCATATTTATCACAACCACCTGAAGAAGGCTGGAGCATACAACGGTCAAAACGTTGTGATAAATATGGTGACAAAGATGAGGACAATAGTCCGAATAATGTAAATAGTGAAGATATGATGCATCATCTTTATAAATTGTAGCAAAAGATCAAAAGGTAGACCAGCAAGAACCTTCATTGATCAATTTATAGATTATATGCTAACAGTTTCTTCTCTCACACTTCTTGCTTGTGAAACTCTTGCTTTCCAGTCAACTCTTATCTTCAAAACTTTAAATGCAATTTCAATCGTTATCTTTTGTCTTTTTAATTCCTGTTCTTTTATTATTTTCTCTCTTTACTAATGTGTTTTTTCTCATTCTTTCACACTCAGTAACCTTTTGCATCTTAGTGGCTTTATTGCCTTGCTTGAACTCAGAATCAGAAAAGAACAGGGTAGAGCTACAGATGACATAAATAGTTGAAATAATTGGTCATGTAGTTGTATTCTGATTTGAGGGCAATCAGATAGATATAGTCTTGTATACTGTATTAAATATTTGAAATAATTTATTAATTTTTAGTGATAAACTCCTGTATACATTTCAAGTTGATATTCCTGCCTGATCCTTTTTTTTTTTTTTTCCTAGGCTTTGATACCTTCAAGGAAGAAGTTGGTATTTCTCGAGACTCTTCAATGAAACGAGGCCTCTCACTGGATGTTTCTTATGATGAACAAGACATGATCAAGGTATTTAGATTTGGCATGTAATATAATTTAAAAGCAAAAAAAATCTGGCTATAATTTTGAGCAGATTATTTAATAATTTTCTTGTAGAAAAGCTGTAAATTTATCACATTTATTTTAAAATTTTTCAAACTTTTAATGCAGTTAATGCACTTCATTAATGCAGTTACAATGCTGCAATGCTTATCTGATCTCATATTGAAATATTTGAGATTCTTTATGTTCAATTTAACATCACACTGGTTCCTAACCTCTTTTAAATGAACTCTTAGTTTTTTTTTGTTTTGTTTTTTTCTATCTTTAAATCAACTCCAAAGAATTTGTTTAAAATGAAAATGAAAAAATAAGCACATTTTCTTTTCTTTTCTGATTTTTTTACCAAAATAATGAATATATTCTAATATTAAAACAAACCTGCCAGAATGATGATTAATGAGTCAGTTTAAACCAATGGTTCCCAAACTTTTTTCTCTGGGGCCACATTTTCGGAATGAAAATTTGCTTGTGCCTCACCAAATTTTATGTGATAAAAAAAGTGCATTTGAAAAAAAACCAAAAAAAAACCGGAGGGTTAAAATTGGAGATAACCGTGAATTCGAAGTTGGGTCATTATCATTGATAACTCTTCTCCTATATTCTTAATACTTGATACAATGCAAAAATATCACAATGATAAAATCAGTCAATAACTATTTATAACTAGTTATACAGGAACTCATCCATGCAGTTACAAATAATCCATAATAATATTTTAAATTTTGAAATCACATTTATTTTTAGCATAAGAATTTTTTGAAACTGTTTTGTAAATCTTTGATTATCTTTCAATCATTCTGTCTCACTTGCTATCCTCTTTCGCCACACCTATGAGGCACATCGCACCATTTAGGAACCACTGGTCTGAACGAAGTAATTTTTATAACACTATAAAGAGATAAAGAATCACTTCCAATTTTCTGTGCTGTGTAAATTTATTTTAAGCACCTCCTAGGTTAGGAACCAATGCATTAGATGTTTTTGATTCCAGTTTTAAATTATTTATTTTATAGCTTTTTGCTCATTTACTCTTATTATTGCATTGTATATTGCTTTCTCTTTTGTCTCTTTCTCTCTTTCTTGAGGATAAATATCTTACCAAGGTTAGCACTGCATCTTTGTCTGGAAATTCTTTCAAATTATTCCTCTGTGATTGCAGAATGTAACTCCTAAACCCTGGCACCAAAACGCTTCTTAGTTTGTTCAGACATTCCCTTTGTGCACAAAAATTTGGGGTTTGGGTATATTAAATTTACATCAAGCACGTTCTTCTACTCTTCAAATTGCTCAGCAATATGTACAAATAATTCAGAGCTAGAAAGTAGGACTTGGGATGGGGGTCTGCAAGGGGGGGGCGGTTAGCGTTATCTCCGCTTTTTAGTTTATGTGCACTAAATATCCACACCAATGCTCATCTTTCACTGTGACAGTAAAGTCTGCTTTCATTCCCCCTCAACCCAGCATTATTGACATGGTCAGTGTCTCACTTTAATTCAGGATTATGAGATTATCCCACCTGTCACATTATCTTCTATATTACAGATGAAGAGATCACCAGAATCTATGTGTTTAGCCCCTAATAAAATACCGGTGAGTATTGTTGTGGATCAGTGGCAATAAATCTAAGAAATTCTGAAAGTTCTTGATTTGACCCCTAGGTGTTTTTAAACGTTGACTAACTTTAACAACATGAATAAATTGCTAAAAGAGAAAAAAAAAATATATGGTTATTTGTCCGTTTACCTGTTTGGTTCAATGAACGTGAGCTCTAGGCTTGATTATAGCTTGGGTGGGTGGGGCAATTTTCTTTGCCATATTGTTTTATTGTGCTTTTTGCTTTAGATCCAAAAAAAATTTTGCATTTTTGTTGCAGTTTTTTTTTTCTTTTTAAATTTTAATCTGCAGTGTTTGATTTTAGAATTATTGTTTTTTTTATTTTCTATGTTTAATATTAATATTAAAGTTCTCCCTGACCAATTCTTCTAATTATTTTTTATGTAGTTGGATTTTTTTTAGTTATTGTCTTTCTAAAACATTTTTATCAATGGTTGTTGTCTTTTGTGAAAAATAACTCTTCTATCTTACAGTTGTTGTAATACATTCAAAATACAATTCACATTGTAAAATTATTAACTCATCAGTTTGTCTTTGATTAAATTTACTTAATTTTTTATCACTGACAATATACATTGTTTTTATTTTAAAAATATCTTGTTTGATCATGAAATTTAATCTTTTTTTATTTATACAAATAAAAAATAAAACCATGATATAGACAAAATAAATATGTAAATTTAAATGTATTCTTATATTTATCGGTGACACATAATTTACAAAGGTGTTTGGAAGAATGTCCACTTGAGCTTATTTAAAATCCAGAACTATCTATTCAGTCTACAAGCTACTAATCATAATACTAGTTTATTTCATAATACATATACTAATCATAATACTAGTGTGTAGGATGCATGGTATCATTTGCATAATTTTTAATTTTATTATTTGCATAATTTTCAGTTTTATTTATATGTGCATTTTATCTATATATATATATATATATATATATATATATATATATAATTTCAACTTTGGTAAATATTTTTGTTGCAGGAATCTGAATCTGCAGAAGAATCAGGCAGCGATGCTGACACAGAAAAACACCGATTAGCCAAAGGTAACTAATTCTTGTTCCTTACCGTTTATTTTAGTTTCAATTTCCATATCTAGCATGCCATTTTAATTGTTTTAAAATAAGTAAAACATTATGTGATTTTTGGAATTCCTCAGTTATTGTTCCTTTTATAAGTTTATAAAAAAAAAAAAGAAAAATATATTCTTTGAAATGGATATTTTATAAATTTTTTTTTTTTTTTTTTTTTTTTTTTCCAAGTTATAAAAAAATAATTTTGAATTAGCACATAATCATGCTTTTAAATACCTGCATGCAATGTTCTATAAAATGTTGATTTTTTTAATCCAGTTTAGATGTGAGGTTTAAAAAAAAAAAAAAAAAAAAGATTCTTGAAATTGCAATTATTCCTTTTTTCATTATTTATACTATTTACAAGTGGACTATTGTCCTCATCTTTGTTGTTATCACATTTCGGCCGTTGTGCTCTCTGGCCTTCATCAGGTGTATGTTGATTCGGGTAACCTACAGAGAATTCCAAAATGAACCCTTTATTTAATCTACATGGGTAGACTGTTCTCATTCCACTGACCATGTCTAGGGATATCTCGTCTAGCTATTTTTTTTTAGTACTGCTCACTTATTGCTATTCAATTTTCCTAATAGTTTATGTAAATGTCATAGCTGGCTGCTTGTTTCTGAGTATGCCCATCTGTTAGGGTGGCTAGCTAATCCCTGTTGCAGACGCCTGCTCAGACACATTTTTTTTTTACTTCAAAAAACCTACAGAATCCACCTGTGGTTTATACTGCAAATATGCTGAGCAGACCTTAGTTAAAGTTTTATGAGAGAGAATACATAATTGGTCATGATCAGTAGTTGACAATGCTAGTACTCTGAAACACTCAGTCACAGTGACTTTGTGCAACCAAAAGCATTAGTCCTTCTGAACAATATTGTTTGCCGAAGTTCACTCTCAAGGTTTGGGTCAACCTGTGATATAATTTTCCGGTACTTTTCAAGAGTATCGCATACAGGAATCATCTATCCAAAAAGATATTTTCAAGAAATTATCTACTTGACAAATCGGCCATGATGAGATTTGAACCTGTCTCATGATCAGAAGATTAGTTAGTTCTGATCATGGACACCTATAGTAGTTATATATGAGTTGGGATCAAATATAGATTGGAATCCAACAGAATAAGATAAAGAACAAATAGGAAATGTTTATCAATCTAACATGTTTCATTTTTTCTTTTTTTTATTAAAACTTCATCAGAGAATGAGATATGGAGAAAAAGAAGAAAGATTCTGCTAGTTTTACTCACTCATTCAAGACAATCAGAGATATAATTAGGAAGAAAAATAAATCCAACACCAATTGAAATGCCAGTTCTTATCGTATAAGTTGCTTACAATGTAAAAGCACTTATATCAAAGAGACATCTGGAAATCTAAGAGCCTGTATCTACAAACATAAGAGATTTATGTTTAGACAACTATTAGGTTGGTGCAAAAATAATGACGTAATAATGTTGTTTTTTTGACGTTAAAAATACTTCAAAAAACGACATTATTACGTCATTAACCTAATATTTAAACCCATTCATAATACACAGGAACAAAACTGGCTATAACTTTGATTTTACAAATGCAACCCTAATTAAAAAAGAATATAATTCTTTACATCAAAAGTACTTTGAGGAATTACTAAAAACTATATTATCAACTATAATCATATGTCAAAAGCATTACATTATCATTCTTAAAGAATCTAACCTATGTTTATCTAAAAGAAATGTTATGTATATAAAAACATTCCCAAATCAACATCTGAAAAACCACCAAATATAATGTCTACTAGATACACATCGATTCCTCATTCCAAGTTCGAGTTTCAGTTGAATCCATTACATTCACTTATGTGCTAATACCCTGGGGAAAGGTATTAATCCTCTTCTTCTCCCTCCAGCTATGGGTAAATAGCAAAACAGACTATAGCCTTGGATGGCAACTGGTCTAGGAGAAGGACAATTCAAAATCTGCAGAGGGTTGTTTGGGGACTGTGTGGCACATAGTGTACCGGGTCTCTGTATTCGGTCCTTCAAAAACGTGTATAATCAAATCATATCTGCTGGTGTCTAGCTGTCAGTCCCTAGGAACTGAGCTTCTTGACCCTCATACATTGAATACGACAGGAGAGTCCACCAGATACACACACACACTAATGAATATACATTATCATCTGAATCTGACATAGACAGACTAGAATTATTATACACTTACATGCGTAAAGCAATATTTACTGTTTTTCAGTTAGGCATGGAATTCATTAATTTCTTGAAACTTCTAAGTGATTTGTCTCTCCTTGAATTTGGAATGTCATAAATTATACTAATGTTTGTTCAACAAGTTGAATGGACATGAAACCTGATTAACCAATGAAAATCAAACATAAAAATACCAGAATTTCTTCTTTTTCTCCACACCTCATTCTCTGATGAAGCTTTAATAAAAGAGAAACATGTTAGATTGATAAACATTTCCTATTTGTTCTTTATCTTATCATATATATATATGCATGTATGTATTTTTATTACTTCAAATGTTATTTTTAGTGGATGCCCATATTTGAGTAGACGCTCCGTTTATTTTGAACAGTATATATTTCGTCTAACAGCCTGTATACTCAAGAAAACTTAAAGGGTACAATTTTCTCAAGTATGCATGCTAGCAAGTGAAATAAATACCATTTTAGATAAATGGAGATTCTACTCAAATGTGGGTATCTACTAAAATAAATTTTGAAGAAAAAAAAATATGTGAAATTAAAAAATAAAATCCATTAATTATATATTTATATTTTGTGTGTGTCTGTACATATATATATATGTGTGTGTGTATATATATATATATATATATATATATATATATATATATGTGTGTGTATATATATATCCTAGATCCTACATTTATTTTTCTTGATAAAAGAAGTTTTATGGAGCTCTAAGTTATGATAATATAGGTTTTTGATAATGTTTAGCCTTTTTTAATAATAGATTAGAATTCTATGGTTTGGCAAAGATATTGAGCCATTATTTATTCCAATTGATAAAGAGGTTTTTTTTTCACATTAGAATACTATTATTATTTTATGTGTATAAACTTTTTCTTCACCTGGCATTAAGCATGTACATGGATTATATCAAATGCAACTGTGAGTGTTACTTTCCCATGAATTCTGCTAAAAAAAAAAATAATAATAATGGCAGTCTCATATGTTGAAGGGAAATATTTTCCATTTAATTATGAAACTAAACTAGAATTGTCAGTCTTTTTTTGTATTTTTGTTTTTTTATCATAAAAAAAATTGTTGCTTAGACGATGAAAACAATCACTTCCTGGCTGTCTTTAATTAACCTTTAAAAAATATGTTTTCATTTTTTTTTTTTTTTTTTTTTTTTTTTTTTTTTTTTTTCAAAATATTTTTTGTTTGAGACATCATTTAACATTTCACAATATAAGAGATTTTCATTATATTTATTGATAATCACTCTTTAGTACCATTATTAGCCCAGTTTTTTTATCTGCCTTAAAAAAATAAAAATGATATGCTTAGCTTTTACAAAGAACCTTGCCACCCTGAATATGTTTAAAAACTTTGGTAAAGAAGGAACGAGAAAAGAAGAAATATTTTGATTACCATATCCTTACTACAGTGCCTTCAGAGCCAACATCAAGTCATGAAGAAGAGACAGTTACAAAAATCATTGATTCAAGACGTCCTGAGACAGTATCCCCTAAAGATATTGCTCAAGAAAAGGAGATGACTGATCGCAAGAAGGAGGCTTTTGTCGCACTAGCTGAACAACTGGATAGCTTGGCTGATCAAGAGGAGAAGCTGAAACCAGTCGAAACTTTACAAGAAGGTACTAACTAGCTGCATGCTAGTCTTCAATTGCCTGCCACCCCAGCTGAAATTACCCTCATCTCTAACAACTCTTCATTCCTTTCTTCACCTGAAAAGCATTCACTCGACTTCTGCTTCTCCACTTAAATAACCAACTTGCTTTGACTAACTGCCTTGCCATCAAGATGCTTTCTAAAATGACATCCAACCCTTCATGATCATTTTAATAGGTTTTTCTTTAATTATTGTTTTCATGTTTTTAAATATTTGTCTTAGTTTTAATTATAAAATGAGAGTGTATACAGATATATGAATTGGATCAGATATGGATTAGAATCCAACAGAAGGATCAGATAAGGAACAAATAGGAAACTTTTATAAATTTAACATTTTGCTTTTATTTAAGCTTCATCAGAATTTTTTTTTAAATGAATTATGAAGGAGAAATTTCTGGTACACACGTTAGATCACATGTGTCTTTGCCTTGTGGTGCTATCTGGCCAATGAAAAACAAACCCAGAACTAAAAGTACCGGAATTTTCTCTTTCATAATTCATCTCCAAAAAGTTCCTGATGAAGCTTAAAAGCTTAAATAAAAGCAAAACATGTTAAATTTATAAACGTTTCCTATTTGTTCATTATCCTGTCATACATATGCGTGCATGTGTCTGTATGTGCATAAGTATTTTTTCAAGATACTATGTATTACTAATCTTAAAAAAAAAAAAAAAAATTTTCAAGATGTAATTAAATATATATAATTGTATAATACCCTTTTGTTTACTATATCTCTTCTTGTTTTACATATACTATTTTTATGCTTGTTTAAAAAAAATGTTTGTATATTTAGTGACTTATAAAAGTAGTGGTTTTGATATTCAGCACGGACATGCCTAATGTTAGCCATGTGCCTCCAAGGAAAACCCAGATTAATATTACTCAGTTCCTCTAATTCAAAATCTATACTTTTGAACAAACCTTATGTGCACTCTCAAATCCTAAGGTATGCTCAAATCCCTGTGAAAATTATCAAAAAGTATTCCATTTCTTTTGTAAGGTATAACTAAAAAATTTATTTTATAAAGGAGTTTATTGATACACAATTAATGTTTGCTTTAGAGCACTAAAAGAAAAATTGTTTATCAATATAGCCCTTGTGTAAGTGCATTTAACAAACTTATGCTATGAATAAATATCAAAATCTTTTTCTGACCTCTGACCCTGCTTCCCCCCTCACTTCCTGCAAAGCACTGAATAACTTATATTTCTAAATATTTGTTTGGACTTACTGTCCCCATTTGTAGTCATTTTTAGTATTGAGGATAATATAGTATGAAAATAAAGACAATAAATAAACGATATGCAATACCCATTTACTGTGTGGAGTTACTAAAATACTAACATTTATTTTACACTATTATCATATAAAATTATCATCTGTACCTATACAGAATGGTAACTTTATTTGATATGATTGTTTAAAAGTAAACAATAATTTGATACATAGACTTACAAAAATGTACTCTGAATAACACCTTTGATTGGTTCAATTGTTTGTTTTAACATTTCAAATTTGAAAAAAAAAATTAATACAGCATTCTTGTCATTTATTGATGTATTTCTAATATTATATGTCAGTCATATTTATTTTTGGTATTTTGTTTTAACTGTCAATTCCTTTTGTTAATTAACTCATGTAAATGGATTCTGTTTAGTGTCAAGTTAGTTCTTATTTATTGAATATATATTATAGTTTTTGAAAATGTTAATTATCACTAAGCTTCATTATTTACAAGTAAATGCTATTATCAAAGTATCATCGCTAGTATGCCACTATAGATGAAGGTGCAGACAGTTTAAGAGAACTGACTGTAATTAGCAGTTAATACGTCTGCAGTCTTCTCCCTTCATTAGACTTTTGTTTTTGTTTTTTTGTTTTTTAATTTTGTATTTAATTAAAAAAATATTCAGAAAACAGTGGGCAGGAAATCGCTTTTGTAGAGTGAGTGGCCATGGTTAATCTAAATAAATTTACAGAACTGCCCAACAAAGAGAATTGATAATATTTGCAATAAACAAGAAAAAGAACAGGGCAAAAAATAATATTAAGTAAGCAAACAATGTATGTAAGACAAATTAACAGTAATAAAGCAAAGAAACAGTAATATGGTAAAAAGTTCACAAACTAAGAATTGGAGTTGGCACACAAGAGCAAATTTGGATAAATGAAGACAAGACAGACCGGGACTGAGTTATATGAAATTGAGAACTGACCTATTTTATTGGCTAGGAAGAAATCCCTGCATACATTTCTGTGCTTTTGTCTATAAATTGGAGAGGGGGGAAAGTGTTTTGTAGGCATTTTCACTGTGGATTGGAACCAACAACTTTATTCTCAAATTTAGAGCATTTTGTTAGTATTGTGCTAACAAAAACTTCACTATGATGTGCTATTTTTGCTGTATTACAGTAACAAACCCATTCACAAGCAGAAATTGGATAAAAATAATAGTAATTACCAACATTTATTGCTTTAGTCATAATTCTAATATTGACTGATCATAAAAGTGTGAAATAAGAAAAATCCAAATGTTGCTTAAAATTACAATGGGAAGAGTATTGTCATTTTTTTTTTTTTTTAATTATTAATTGTGGAAAAATCACATGTGCAGCACAAATCTTTGTTGTTCAGATTTGTGGATTTTTCTTTTTGTAATAGCAAAAGATTTTCTGATCAACTCTTTAAGATTACTAAATTCAATATATTCCAGAAGGTTGGACTGCTTAGTATCTTTATCTTTGTTGTTTTGATTTGAAACAACCGAGATGAAACTACTACTCTGAATAGTTCACAAAATCTGGAGAATTTCAGATCTGTTAGCAAGATGTCAAAAATGGTCTCCAGTGAAACCAGTTACACTGTTTTAATCCTCTTATGGGGGATTACAAATCCTTAAAAGAAATATTTCATTTATTTTTTTTTCCTGTACATGTAAATGTTTAATTTGTTAAAACTAAAAATGGTGCTATGCTTTGTCTCATGCTGAAATATTTCAGCGAGTGAAACACAAGGGAGATAAATCTGATATGTAAATTTTAATTATTATAAGTGTTAGCAGGAAAATAAATACAGCTCATTTAATTTTTCATTTTATTGTAGTTTTAAGTACAATATGATAATTAGATGGATATACTTGAAGGCAGTTGCATTTTCAAACTAGATTTGATATTTTCAACAAAGTCTGTCATGAAATATGCTTGACAAATAGGAAGCTTTCTAATCTATAAACTTCATAAAACAAAGTGTTAACAATAAGCAAACCATTATACATGACAGCCATCTTTATCCCCTAACATTTCCACCAGATGATTTCTCTTCATACCAACTGAAATTCACTAGTGAAATATAACAAAAATAGGTACCTCATTATGGCTTAGTGAATAGCAAGTTAATCTCGCATTAATGCTTTAGAGGAGTTTCATCCTGAGTGGATGCTGCATACTTGTAACCTTTTGCCAATCGAAGATAATGTGGTGAACGCATATCCGTACAGACACAAAAGAGGCCCTGGGTTACATACACATATGTCTATCGAAGCTAGTATTCCCTGTTAGCAGCAGATCTGGGTCTTTGTCAACTGTTGGCAGTTGGTGAAACTCACTTGTCTTGTAAAGATGTTCATTTGGCATATTTTGATCCACCCACCATGCTGTGGCTTCTGAGGCAGACATTACTCAGTTTTATTTTGTTTCTTCCTGTTTCTTTCCTTTCTCTGCCTGTTCATTGTTAAGAGAACAATTTAAGTGTTTCCCTCACCCTCAACACACTTTTTACCTTATTTTATAACAGATAAGCTTAGCAGATATTTGGATATTTATTTGTGGAGTAGTGGATAGGAAGTTAGTCTAACATCCTATTGCTATCATGATAAGTTAGAGGCCCTATTTTTGCGACCGTGCATTTGTGTTAAATGAAGTTGAGATTATTAAATACTTATAGGTTTATATAGACATAACATCCTTCTACTGAAGTTAACTTGACGGAATTCAAATTTTGAATAATATATATTAGCTTTAATTCTTTGCTACATCTTTTCTTAGATCTTAATAGTCATCAATATTTTTTCTCCAAGTCTATTTCAGACAATTCATTGACAAGCTTTTTCAGGTGATATATTTTTCCCTTGGTGCAAAGCAGTTATTGCTTTGTTAAGTGTGCAATATTGAAAGTTACAGAAAAGCTCTTTAACCAACTTACATCTCACAAGCCCCCAAACCAACAAGATTTGAAACTCGGCAAAATTTTACCTGAAGAAGACTGGAAAATAAGCTGATCAAAAAAATTATTTTAGATTCCTTTACCCCACACCCCCAAATGGGTAGAGTTGAAAGCATCACATAATAAATTCAAGTTTGTTTTCAGACTAAATTATAATTGTTGTAACATAGGGAAGGTTACTGAATAGGATATCATACGAAGGTTGGTAATGAACAATAATACTTAGAACAAGAACAACACATATAAGATTCGCCAGTGGCGCATAGAAGAGGTAGTCGACTGCTAGAAGTGAGTCAAGTGAATTCCACAATGAATCTCCAACTGCAGGCCAACATACAGTATTTACTACTGCATTTATGTGAATGGGGACATACCCATTATCGTCCAATAATAATCAACCTTTTCAAAAAGGTTTCTTAAACAGAACTGCTGCTTTTTGGAACAGAATCCCAGAAGTCTGTATTCCTGACCACTACAATCGTAACTTCTTCAAGTCTAGGATTAACTGTTATAATTTACATATCTGCATAAACTGCAGCCCTTACTGTTACTATTTACACAAAAACTGCCTTCAGTAACCCCCCTCACACACACACACACACACACACACACACCTTGAGCGGTCGCTGGGCCTTATGTAGAGTAAACATTAGTAAAAAAAAAAAAATAGACCTTAATTTTGCCCAAATAGTTTGTATGAAAATAATTATTTAATCATTTCAGGCTATTCAATTTTGGCAAAGCAAAATCATAATTTTCAATATATTTTAATGTTTTATCAGAATATAACGTTAATTGCATTACTGGTGAGCTGTTCAAATTCCAGCCTAGCTGCATTCACTTCTGCTCTTTGGAAAGACATAAATCCATTTATTCTCCCCCAGCTAGAGGTTAAATAGCAGGGCAGACTTAGCTCTCTCCTTCATTGGTGGCAGTCAGTCTAGGAGAAGGACAACACCGAATTCAAAACTAGAGAAGGAAACCAGCTCACTATCTTTTCCAAAAATGCATAGCAGTTGAAAATAATAAAGAAAAGGAATCTGTGGGGAGCTATGATTGACTACATCTTGAGAGTATAACTCGGTATGCAAAAACATGAAGATGACAATGGGAAACCACTCCACTATTCTTCAAGTTTTCACGAAAATTCAAATGGTATTCAGATAACAAAAGAAAGGAATCTATGGAGGGCCATGATTGCTTATGCTTAAGGAACATGGTGTTAAAAAAAATGCTATTTATTAATAGTATTCATGCTTTATTACATAATGTAAGGTTAGTTAATAATATTAATATATCATTAATATGATTTATTTGATACAACATAGAACTTATTTAAAGTTTAATAGTTAATTATAAATGATTTTGCAAAGAGTCATTAGCATTAAAAAATTTTATTCAGAGTTACTGATCTCCTTTGTGTTGCCAAAACATTTGAGCCATTCTATTCAATTACATGAGCTATAAGGAAAAAAAATTAAACATTCATTTTTTTTTTTTTTTTTTTTTTTTTTCAAAGCCCTAAATTCAAATGTCTGAATAAAATTTAGAATGACTAAATGAATTCATTAACATATAGTAAAAGTTAGAGAAATTTTCACCAAAATAATTATCATTTTTTTTTTTTTTTTTTTTTTGTGTGAAATAATTTAATTACAAAACTCACACCAATTGTTCATCTGAGGATTTTCTTTAACAAAACATTCCTCATTCTTACTCACTGCACGTAGATGTTTTGTTATAATTCCTCTTATAGAAATAAAAGAAAGAAGAAATACTAATTGCTTATAATAATTATTTTGTGACTTATTTAATCATAACCAAGACATATTTTGCATGTTATTCAAATCAATTAAAAATGTCTTTCTACTAAAACTGGTATAAAAACAAATACTTTTCTATTTTCCAGTGGTTATTATTGAGTTTTTGTATTATTAGGGTGTATCAAAAGTATTTTCATATATATATAATTCCTCACCGGTGAGGGATAATATGTATATTTATTAATATATACTTAATAGCTGTGTTATATTACATCGAGCACTATTTTATTGACACAGACACTCAATGTGTGATATCTTATATAATATGTGTGTGAGATCTTTCAAGAACTCATGTATGCTTCTTTTTTTTTTTTTTTTAATGCTCCATATATATGGTTTCGTTTGAAAGATTTGAAGGAGTGCTGCTTGTCAAGTTCTTATCTAACTTTAACTTTAAAACCTCATAATCGGTAGCTGACGGTTGTCTACTTCTGGGCTTTATTTCAAGGGACCCTTCAGAAAAAAAATGTCAGATATTGCTTTATACCATCAAAATTCTTTAATCCTGTCAGCTGCTTCAGCAGTTTTCAGTCCCAAGTTTAAAATAATGCCCCAGAATTGCCAGAATCTCAGTACCTGTATCTACCATTATAACAACTAAAAACAATATGTATAGCTGAATAGTACTGGTAATGATATTAATAATAATACACATCTGTGTATAACTATTCTTACAAGTTTTATTTATTCATTAATATTTTAAATACACATATGCTTTAAATAATATTGAAACCAACTTTAATTTTCAGAAGTGTGTCCTCCTAGTAGAATTAACAGTTCCATTGGAGGGGGCACACGGGCAAAAGAAAAACTGCTATGAATCACTGTGTTCCGACTGTGTGGAAAAGGGGTGGACATGCCATGTGCTACCTATTGAGGCTGGGTGCCATGGATTCCTTGGACGGTAATCGTTTCCTTCCTTTTGAAGGTGGGCATCACTGGCAAGTGCCTGAAGAGTGCTTCACATCATCTGTTGTAGACCACAGCTCAACAGGTATCGAGTTGGATCTGGTCAAGATCCAAAGCAAAATTAATTAAAACCATGCTTGCAATACAATGCTACTTCTGATGTGAGACACATCTGTTTAACTTCCATTACACACCTTTGAAAATGGCCACTATGAGCATGTTGTTTTATTTAACATTCAAAAGCAAGCACTTTTATTGAACACAATGTTGTAAAATCTGACTTGCGGTTGCATAAAAATCACCGAGAGTGACAACGAAAAACAATACCCTGTTTGGTGGCACCAAGGGTGGCAGTACAGCCATAGCCACCAAAACTGTGTTACCTCTCCTGGCTGGTGGTTGATGAGAGCAGGGTATTGCATGTGCTTTCACATGCTGTGTGTAGAAAATTTAGAATAAAAAAAAAAAAAAAAGAATAGTAGTTGTAATGATAAGAATAAGAACAGTAGTTGTAATGATAAGAATAAGAATAGTAGTTGTAATGATAAGAATAAGAATAGTAGTTGTAATGATAATTGTAATATAGTGAAGTCATAGGCACCCTTTAGATGTGTATATTTTTTTATTTTTATTTTTTACATTGAAGTTCAGACTGTACAAGGCCCGGGAGCCACTAGAGGTAGAGGGTTACAGAGTAAGAGGCATAGTTTATGCAGATATATGGGGAAGATAATGGTTTACCCTAGATTTGAACAGGTTAAGATTGTAGTGATCAGGGAAAACATCCTCTTGGGAGTCGGTTATATGCTTTCAGAGTAAAAATATTTTTGATACATCCTAATAATGGAATTTTTTTATTGTTTTATTTTTTAGAAATGTATTGATAAATTTTTTATTAATTGTTTATCTTTTAAATTTTGTAAACAAAATCAATTTTTTTTTTTTTTTTTAGTAAAATCATCTTAAATGCTTGTATTAAATTTTCCAATTTTTTTTATTTTTTTTTTTTAGCCTAAAGAATTTTTTTCTAATTAGTACTAATTTTCTCCTGGAAAAGTCTACTAAAAATTACAAATTTATTGAAGCCTTATTTTTGATTTTAAAAATCAATATATAACCCTGACTGTTTTGGCTAAATATTGTAAATTGTTTTTCTATGACAAATGCTGTATATTTCACAAGGGAACAAATGTGTGTGTATGTGTGTGTACATGTATGTTATAATTTTTCACATCTATTCCTCAAAAAAGATAGAAAGAAAATGAATGAAAGAATCAAGTAACACTGCAGTAAAAACTTTTATTTCCTCATCTGCAACAGATGAAAAGAAAACAGTGAATGAAGGCTTGATAATATCTAAGGAGAAAGGGACCACCTCGGTCAGCTCAGCTATCAAAGAAACAGTCAGCTCAGAGCCAATCAATAAGGAAGTGGTTGAAAAAGAAATTATTGATAAAGAACAAATATCGCAGGTGATGGCTCCTTGTGTGGATATCTCAGGCTCTGGAGCTTCCAGTTCCAGCTCCATTTCAGAGCCAGAACAGAAAGGTACAATGCATGCTATGAATAAGCATGGGTTGCTTGCAGTGTCAGATCTATAAAAAAGAAAAACAAAAAAAAAAAAATTCAATTTTACATATTTCTTTTCGAAACTTCTAAATTTTGCATGCAATTCAGTTTGCTTTCAATGGTGAAGGGTCATGTTCTTTTTTTTGTTGAGGTTAAAGATCTTTCTTTTTCTTCTTTTTTTTTTTTTTTTTTTTTTTGAAGGGTTCTTATAGGGTTAGTATTTTGCAACCATTTGAAAACGTTACTAAAATCTGTCTTGTCTTTATTTTATTTCTATGGCAAAGCTATGGTCTTCACATGGAAAAATAAGAACAAGCAAAAATCCGTCATCAGCCTTTCTTTCAAAAATGATTATTAATGAATTCATTTTTCTGAGTGAAAGATATTGGCTACAGAATCGTTTTAGAAGTTAATCCAAAATGACGAATTAACAATATGGGTTAACTCTATATAAGCAAACTTACAACATGAAAAGTATATTCTTGTGCATATGTTTCTATTTTAAATAATTATTATACACTGTGTAGCAGAAATACCTCCCACATAATGGTAAGATACTAGCTAGATAAAGACAACATTACCATTAATGTCTTACTATTATGTGGGATGTATTTCTGGGCAGTATATGGTGACTTTGTAAGTGTAGCTTAGATGTGGCATAAGGCTGAAAGTATGGGGGCATCCAGTGAGAAATTAAACTGATTCATAATTTATGGGAGGGATATGTGGGAGGTATTTCTGCCACACCCTGTATTTACTTGTTTTAATTTGCTGTTTTTACTTTGTTTTGGGGGTTTATTTTTACACATGCTTTGATTCTACAGTAATGTAGTGCTTTCATCATACAAATTCTGTATTTGTCTTAAAATATACAATAATTATACTGCAAATGAATATATATATATATATATATATATATAATTTGGAACTATCATTTTCTGATATGATTTTTTTTTCTTTGTTTAATTATGAACAGTCATTTTGTGGATTTGTTTTAAACAATAGAACCCTGAAATATTTTTTTTTATTTTATTCTGAATTTTCATTTATTTTCCTTTTCAGTTTTATTTATTTTATTTTACTTACTAATTTTTGTTTGTTTATTTTTATTTATTTATTTTTGTTTCCTTGAAATTGCTTCCTTTTCATTTTTCTTTTTCTTTTTTTTTTTCCTGTTGAATAACGTAAAGCTTCTTTTGATAGCATCTTTCCACTTTATATGGTATTTTGATATTCTGATTTCAATAACATCAACACTTCCTTTTTCCAAAACTGGTTCATTGCCCAATAAAATAATTCATGCTTCTATCCCATAATAGTTGTTGCATTTCATGTAAATATATCAACTATTATGGGACAGATGTAGTACTTTTTTTTCTTCTAAGTTTGTTCAAGCTATTTGTCATCTGAAACTAAAATTCTGGTGTTTCCTGCTTTCTTTTGAATCTGCCTGATTTGCAGGGAAAGAGTTTTCTTTCTTTCTCTTTCTCTGCATTCTTTTTTTATTTCTTTTTTATTTTCCTTGCATTTGTACGCACTGTCTTTAAAGTGTGACCAATTTTATCTTTGGAAAAAAGAAAATGAAAGTCAGTAGCATGTTGTTTCTATTTCTGGAAAAAATTCTATAAAGAATGTTCAAGATCTTTTTTTTTATATTTTCTCTGCTAATTTTTGTCTCTATGGCATGTAAGTCTTTGAAAATTTTGGTTAATGTTGAATCCATTCAGAATATTTTTCTTTGTCTAGTCATTTTTTTGTTGATAATCTTGAACATTGTTAATATTTAACAAAACTTTATTTAAATATATTAGAAAAATTACAGACACTCCCCAGTTTTAATGTTTCTATAAAATCGCAGTGACATAATGAATTCTCAAAAATCAAGTTTAAAAATTGTCTTTTATAAATGAGAAGAATCTAGGGATATTTCCTGTTAATTCACCCCAAATAATGTAAAGTTACTTATTGCAATTATTAATTCACCCTAAGAAATTATAAATTTTAAATCAGTTTTTTTTTTTTTTTTTTTTTTTTTTTTTTTTATTTTATTAAATATTTAGCACTCTTTTGAAATTGTATAAATTTTAAATCAAAATTTGATTAGTTTGCCTCGCAACAACTACAATCATCAAAATAAAAAAAATTACCAAAATCGGGGAATTATTTATATTTTGTAAGTGCAGATGATATTCCAGGTACTTAACAAGAAACTTTTTACAATTTAAAAAAAAAAAAAAAAATCTGTTTTTTTGGCTTGTTTATTGGGGTGAGTACAGACATAGACCCCCCCCACACACACACACACACTTATAGTGCACCCGAGTCACCCACATATTTGGGGCAATCACAAAGGTCAACCCAACTGAAGTGCAATGCAAGGGCTTCGCTCTGGGAGAATTTGGTGTGAATTTTAGTAAATATAAATTCTTTCTATTTTGGGGTGAATTAATTTTTGTTTGAATTAACAGAAAAGATCCGAATCTAGTCTTAAAAAATCTACACCACATTAAAAAAAAAAAAAAAAAAAAACTTCCTGCATGTTTTAAGTGCTAGTTTTGAGGTGCATGATAATGTATAATTACAGTTTTATAACCAATGCTTCAAATTACTTCCCAGACTACATAACTGATTATTTTACTCAAACATTTGATGATTGAGTTATATTTATAAAATAATAAACCAGGTGTACTGACATTTGATTTTAACATTTTCTGACATCTTGTAATTGAAAAACAAGGTTTCAGATGGGTAACTGCATAAACCAATGCTAAGCTTTAAAACTGTTCAGCCAGTTTGTTTCTCTTTGGATTAAATTCTCATAATTCCTGTATAATTTGGGGAATGTCTGTATAATGAATTATGTGAATATTTTTTTGTCTCTTAAACAAGAATTCAAAGAACATGGTCATTAGGCTTTTATGGTAGTTAAAATTTGAGGATCATTGAAATTCAAGAAATTTACTACTAAAAGATAGCAGCTGTCATAATGAATTAAGTAGCTGCTTTTTGGAGCAGAGAAGTGTTTTTCATTGGGCAGTAATTTTGTACCAATTTTTTATATTAACATTTAACAGATTTGTACATGTAATTAAGTAAATTTATCAGACCATCAAATCAGTCTTACCATCTTGTAATAGCTTTTATCCATTCAAATGGATGTTGTATTTTCATATTTATGCATTCTTTATTATATGAGTTTGGAAAAAATTCTCAATTTGATTTCTTGAGTATGTTTCAATTGGTTTAAGCAAAATAGTTAAAAATTGTTTTGTTTTTTTTTATTTATAAAAACTTTCAAGACGTATATTCCTAATTTAAATTCTAATATAGACTTTATTTTATTTGTTTAATTTGTTGTGAAAGATTATACACTTTGAGGTTTTAATTTTATCAAATGCTGCCAGTATTTCATCAATGACATCAAATGATACTTTTTTTTTTACTTTATAAATACTTTACATGAATATAATTATCATTTTGCAGAAATTTCACCCAGAATTAAGACTCCTCCACCTTCACCAACTGAAGTGGTTCCACCAGGTAGACTTCTCTTACACTAGATTTGGTAGTACAACCTGCCTGCACTAAAAACTGCTTTAGTCAAACTATTTGTAATTCCATTAACAAAAAAAAAAAAAAAAAAAAAAAAGGCACTACCTCCTTATTGCACCTTACATGGAATTTTGCTTCCTTTTTGTTTAGAGCTAACCATTTGCAATATTAACTTTCTATAATAGCATTTATTCAACTTTTTTTTTTATTGATACTCAAACTGGCTTCATTTATATCATTTTGCAATTAAAGTCCTTTAAATTATTCATAAACATATTTGAAAAAAAAGAACAGGTTTCTTTTAAAACCAATAAACCATGTAAAAATAAAAAAAATATCTTTTTTTTTTTTTTTTTTTTTTTTTTTATAAAAAAAAAAAAAAAAAATATATATATTTTTCCTAAATATTTAAAAAAACGATTTAAGCTTTCATGCCATTGTTATTAGTAGTTAAAACTATTATTAATTTTTGACTAGTTGTTTTTTTTAATCATCTTAATCTTGAAATCAGCAAATCATTATTTTATGGTCTTTTTGTAAGCAGTGTTGGTCAAAGAATATCGTTCAATTTATGCTGCTTACTAATAATTGAGAAATGAAGATCTGGGAGTCGTAAAAAAAAAAAGGAACTGTAATTAAGATTAAATAAAAATGAATACTAAATACTGGTTGAAGTGATTCAAACAATATTACAGAAGTTATCACCCTGATGACGATCTGGGAGTAGTGACAAAAAGGAACAGGAATTAAGATTAAATAAAAAATTAAATACTTGACAATGATTCATCTAAGAAATTCAAATTAAGTATTTGAAATGTTGAATAATTTGTTATTTATAATATAATCCCCCCTCTTCTTCTTTAATCTAACCGCCTACTAATCTACCAACACTTCTTTGCTTATGACCATTTATTTATTTTTGTTGTGGGATCAGGAGGAATTATTTCTTTGATCCAAAGAGTGCTCTATAGTTTCTTATTTCAAAAATTTTTTTTAGAATTGATTTGTTGATAGTTCTAAGCAATAGCAATTACTTATCTGTGATTACTGATAACTACCAACAACAAAAATACAAAATATCATTTTTTTAAAATTTTTTTTGTCACATATTTTGTTTTCTACTTAGCCTTGAATTTAGTAGTGCAGTATCTTAGTTAATTAGATAACAGTAGCATATATGACCGAAATAGTGGGCATTAATTTACTTTTGTTTTACTCATTCATTTTGCTAAAAAAAAAACCTTTGGGAATACCATTAATTACAAAGGATTTAACTTATAGAACAAGTAAATGGTGGAAAAATTTAAATTTAAATTGGGTTCAAAGTTGAGAACTAACAGAAAATTCAAAAAGTCTACAATATTAGCTTTTTTTTTTTTTTTTTTTTTTTTTTTATTCTTTTGCTTTTTTGAAAGATGTAGCAGTTTATTTTTCTTTCTCCTGTTGTCTGTCTCTCACTCTCTTTTTCTTTCTCTCTTTCTCTCTCTCTTACTCTCCCTTTATTTCTCTCTCTTTCCCTCTATTTCTCTCATTCTCTCCCTACCTCCCTCTGCTGTTCTCTCCTTCCCTTTCTCCTCTCTCATATTTATAAAGTAAATTATATACAGTGTAACCCGGATATAAGAGACCCTGATATAAGAGAAACACGGATATAAGAGAGATTTTCACTGGTCCCAAATTATTCCCATACTTACCTAAACAAAATAGACCAAACCCTGATATAAGAGAAACCCGGATATAAGAGACTTCTTCTCCGGTCCCGACAACTCTCTTATATCCAGGTTAAACTGTATGTACATATTTAAACTGGGGCAAATTATATTATTACCTGCTAAGCTTAACACTGTACAATGAAGAAACTAGTCAAGGAAGATTGTGTTGTGCCAAACAACCAAGTGGGAAAAGAATTTGAAATCTAATTTTTTACCTGAGGTTGAATATTGACCTCTGGCATTGGTGATAAATATACAATTATTTCACCCACAACGCAGTCAGTCCCTTAGGATAGAAAAACAATCTTAGTGTTAAATTTTTATTTATTTTATGGTTTTATAAATAAAATCATTATTTTTATTTCAATTTTTTTTTCTTTCAAGAATGTTGCTTTTGATTCCATCCTCACAATTTTCATGAAACCTACAAAAAAAAATGTCATTTTAGTTTTCTTTGAATTATTTTAATTTTTTTTATTCATGTTTCTTTGGGGTTTCTCTCTTTTTTTTCCTTTTTTTTTTTTTTTTTTTTTTTTTTTTTCTTGCTATAAAAAATATCAATTTTGTATGAGCAGAATTAAACCTATGCATGTTGCCATAATGAAAAACATTTATTTCAACTAATCTGAAAATAATTGAATTATGGATGGCTTTTTATATGGATTTTGTCCCACCCCCTCCTATTGATTAATGTCAAAAGTTATAGTGGTTTATTTATACTTTTCTTTATCATTGTTCTTTACAATCCTTTTTACTATATATGCTTTTACTAATAGGTGTTTATTTTTTTCTATTTTTTCTATTTTTTTTTTTTTAAAGTCCTTGTTCTGAAAAATTTTGAAAAAAACTCGCATTGTGAATGTATTCATTTATATTTTGTTTACTTATGATGGTGTTTGCTAAAAATCTTTTTTTCCCTTTATTTGTAAAAATTATAAAAAACTAACAATATTTCTGTCATATAATTGACATTGTTTTTAATTTTTTTTTTTTTTTTTTTGATTTAAAGAAAATTAGTATTTCAGGAGGTAATATGGTATTGCAGAGAGACTGTCATTTGCTAGATTTTTTTTTTTTGTAGCCTACAGTGCACAAGATGGTGGGGGAGGGGTTATGAATTTAAAATATTAATATATATCTTTGATATTTTTACTCTTATTTTTTTTCTTTCTTTTTTAATCGTTAAATTTTTTTTCATCACTTTTATTAATGCAGAATAAAAATTCAGGTTATAAAGAATATTAATTTTGAGATTAACTTAAATTTCCTTTGATTATAGAATGTGAAAAAATGTCTCAAAGCTGAATAAATTCTCTGCTTTGTGGATTGGAGATTTTGAAGAGTGTGGAACCACCTTTTAATTGCTGCTGTTCCTCAGTTCACCCAGATCTGGGATGGTAGTACTTGTTAGGGTCCCAGCTATGGACAAATAGTGACCTCTCCAAACAAAAACAAAACACTATGAAAGTATGAAAATACATTTTTATAGTAAAAATACCAGCAATACAGTTTTATATATATAAAAAAAATGACCAGCAAGAAATTTTATTTGTAGTTGAAGGCATACACTAGCATTCATAATATATTCAGTTGAAGCCATAAATTTGTTTAAAATATTTAGATTTTGGCATTAAATAACCTATAGAGGTTGATATGCCGCTAAACAAAATCAGCCAACCAACCAAAGCTGAATAACTTAAAGAAGTAATTGCCAATTTTAAAACTGGTGGATTTATTATAAAACATTATTTCTCCGTTATTAATTCTGATAAGGTACACCTGTAATGTATCCAGTAATTTAATTTGACCCATTAATAACCACTATAAATTCATTCAGTTGAGGTAGCTCGGACAATCATGAGTCTATCATACCAACCATCACAGTCCTGCATCAAGGTTGGAAGTTTATTAGGGTGGCATTCTGTGTCATAATATAGTTTGTCAATGTAGTTGATTGCTGGGTGACCAACCCGTCTTGTGCCATGACTAGATGCCCAAAGCAGTAGATCACTCACAAGTTCTTGTTTTGCTTGCCAGCAGTATAAAAATACATTTTTATAGTAAAAACACCAGCAGTACAGTTTTATATATGTAAAGCACATCTGCATTTGCATAAGATTGTAGAAATATCAGAGATGGGCTCATAGAGTTGTGATTTAGTTGGATGTTCTCCAAGAGATGTTAAATAAAGCACTTAGCATCTGAGTGTAGGTTATATCAAGCTTAGACTCTAGGGTTTTAGCTAAGGTCCAAGCAGTGGCACCATACATTAAAATTGCCTCTACAGTAGCATGAATGGATCTACATTTGAGATTGTCTGGTAGATCAGATACCTAGATTACATCCATTTTATTCAAGGCTGTCTTGCTATGCGGATTTTCACATCTTTTTCAGTAGAATTTATCCCACTTCTTAGGTATGTAAAAGATTTGACAGATTTTATTAATTCTGCTGAGCCCAGTTTGTATTGAGTTTTGTTGGTTGAAGTTTATGAATTTAGTTTTAGAGTCATTGACATAATCCAGCTTCAATAGAAGCATTTTTGATATATAGGAGGACTGTAGCATTGGTAATGGTGTTTGCTGTGATAGCTAGGTCATCTGCATAGTTGATATTGGTCAACATCTTGTAAGATATCAACCTGGGAGTCTTGATAAAGTAAAATCTAGATGATGATATTTGTCAAGTGAAGTTCTCAATGTCGTCAATGGTGACAAAAGAAAAGGTGCAAGGGTGGCACCCTGAAGGACCCCCTGCTTTAATGTCGAGGAAGCTAGTGTCTCCATCTGGGGATCTAACTAAAGGTTTAGTATTTCTGTATCTGGTATATTTATTATAGAAACTATATCTTATTTATAGGTTACTGAACCTATAGCTAATGCTAAAAATGTGGGAGATGTTGGGCATTAATAGGTTAACAAAAAAAATAGCAGTGGTGCATTAGTCCTCTTCAAAGTACTCTTTTTGGAAACTCATACACTTATCCTAGTGTGACATTCACTTTTTAAAATCCTTTTTCAGGATTGCCATCAGATGCTTTATTGCATTCACCTTAATCTCGACCATGGCTACTCAACAGTGATTTTAGTTTTGGGAAAAGCCAGGAGTTAGGAGCTAAACATGCATTGTAGGAAGGCTAATTGACTTGGGTGATTTGATGTACAAGTTGTGAAAAAAAATGAATTATGAATGCAAAAGCTGCACAGTACATAAACTCGCTTCTTGAGGTTTCTCTTCTAATTGAGTAACCACATGAGAGAGTGTACAGAAAAATTCCCTCTGTTTGGTTGGCAATCTGTAGTCAAGACATTCAAAATAGTTGGATCATTTCCAGGCAAACCTCCTATATTACTCATTATATGATATTTTTTTACAATTATATACACCCTGTACAAGTCTCTTGAGCCACTCAAGGTAGAGGGTTACAGAGTAAGAAATACAGCTTATGCGGATAGATGGGGAAGATAATGGTTAACTCTAAACTTGAACAGGTTAAGATCGTAGTGTTCTGGAAAAAAGCAACCTCTTGGGAGTCGGTCCCACAATACAGTTATTCGTGAGAAGAAGTTGCTTGAGTTGGACTTCCATCTCACCAAAAGGAATACAAAAGGAATGAGGGTGGTTCACTATAATGCAGGTAGTATGACAGGTGTTATGATTTAAGACTGATGGAACTAAGAAATGTAGTTCATTTGAATTACTTTCCATGGAAATAATGATAGAACAGCAAGAGGCTCATGACATTTCATCTGTGAGAAAGGGGTTGTAGGGTGGAAAATAATGTCACCTACAAGGATATAGGGAGGCTTTTGGACTCTATCGAGACTGAAAAGTGAAGACTGTGTAGCTCCTGCCCATATATGACAGCAGTACTTATAATGAGAGTAAAAAAACCATTTGTTATATGAGGTAAATATTTTTACTTAAGGTATCAGTTTTTTTACAAATAGCTTATGAATAATATACTATAAATTTATATTTGATATTTTATTAAAATATATTGCAAAATAAATAAAGATATCTTCATTTTTAATTATGGTCAGAATTTTTTTTTTTTTTCATTTACATTGTATTTATTTTTATTTAGTTAGGTTTTATTCATCTTCCGATTTTTTAATTTCTAATCCTCCTGCTCCCAAGGCAATTTTGTTGGTAATTTATTTACTGTATATAAATCCTAAGTTTTGACTTCAAAATCACCAAATGAATGTAATGGAAGAAAAGAGCATAATAAAGCCCCACATTGCATATAAAACACCTCACATTTGAGGGTTTCATGCCAGACTAAGTTTAGCTTCATAAAAAGCTATTTTATTATTATTATTATTATTATTATTATTATTATTATTGTTATTATTATTATTATTATTGGCAAATTGCTTCTGAATTTGATCTTCATTTACTTTTGGAATTGATTCCGATAATAACCTATTTAAAGAAAAAAAAAAAAATCTCCATCATTTTCATTTGTAGAGTTTTGGAAACTAAGGATAAACTTAGAATTAAATGATGATAATAATAATATATTGTAATAATAATATAGTAATATAACAATTACAATAAAATAATAATATTATAATAATAATAAAATGATAAATAAATAATAATTATTAAATTAATTTGTATTTACTACTATATGCAACATTTCTTTATAAATCAGTAAAATTTGCTGTTTTCTTAAATTTAATAATAAATTTATAACTTTACAAATTTATAATTTTATATTTTCTAAAATTGGTTGAATTTAATTTCTGTTTATTTATTGTGCATATTTAAATTTAAACATAAGTAAATTTTCACTTTATTATTTTAAGAATTGATATAGTTGATTTATCTAAAATCTTTCCTTGTACTTTCTATTGTCTTATCAGTTCAGTCTGCCTCCATCTGTGTAGGTGTTGATATTTCCATAATGAAAAAATTGAGAGCTCAAAATTTAAAAAATAAAAAACTGAAAAAAAATGAAACTGAAAAAATACAGGAAATATTATTTTCTCTGTATATTTTATACAAAGTACTTTCAACCAAGAAATAAGCATTTATTTTAAATGTAATTCAATCTCAGATATTTTAATCTTGGAAACTATTCAGTTTAACTGTTTTAGCTGTTCATATTTCTTTGAGGTTAAAAAGAACTTGCTTACTGGAATTAACATATTACTAGTTATTTTTTCCCAACAATCTATTAACCGTCTGGTCAATAAAATCATCTAGATTGGTATTATTCGTCCAGAGTTATCTCCTCTTTTAATTCTCGTCTCTGATGTTGCTCTCAGTCAGGCAGCCATTTTTGCTTCATTTTTTAAACATTTGTATTGTACTTTTTAGTTGAATTTTAACAAATAAATTTTTTATATTAGTGGCTCAGTGTTGTATATAACAATGTATTTAATATATAATATTTTAAAAATTTTGAAATATGTAGACAGTATTCAAAAAGAATCATATGAATATATTTTTAATGTATATTCATATCATTGATGATACAAGATTTATATTAATATATTACAATGTGATTAACATTCACTTTGGAGACCACATTATTTTAGAAACTTGTTCTTTTATTTGTTTTTGTTACTTTTGAGAACATCAAATCTATATTTGTGCTTTAACAAATCATTTTGTAGGTTCTGTTATTCTGAGTCTAGAAACTGAGGCTCATGCCCAAATGAGCTGAAGGACTATTAACTAATTCTAAATTCTATGTTCTATTGGTTTAACAAAACTCATAATTTTAGACCAGAGTCCTGCATCTATTTATTATGCATGTTTATTCATTGTTGTTCTACCATTTTTTTCTTATGCTACTTATTATTATTATTATTATTTGAGTGTAAATTTTTTTTTAAATTTTGTCTTTATTTTTTAATTTGTGAAAAATATTAAAAAATCTGTATAGTTTATCAGCAGTCAACAAATATACAAATGTCAGATACTATTTTGTTTCTAACTTATTTATGTAAATGATTAGAATTTTGTAGCCTTGTATGATGGATTAAGTCTTTTTCTTTTTGCATATAAGCATAATGATTTCTTCTAAGGAAAAAAAAAAAACTGTTCAATCTATAAAATGATATTTGCAATTTGGCTATGTCTGATCACATGATTTATTAACATTGTTCCAGAATATCCTATAACCAGCCATATTTTACACTAGATATCATTTGATAAATATTTCAAACATATAGCCAAAAAGTTTTATGAAATGGCAAGTATATTAAACACACAATTTTTTTCAAAATAATAACTTTTATATATCTTTTTATATATAAATATGCTTTAATTTTCCCCCAGCTATAGGTAAAATAGCAGGACAGACTGGGTCCTTTTAGTCTTGGGAGGCAACCAGTCTGGCAGAATTAAGCTTCTGCTTCTTTAGGCTAGAAGGTAAATTTAAAAAGAACTCCATCTCTGTGAGGAGGAATGGAGTAATCTCAACATCCCTGGTGCAAAAGGAACTGGCAAGCCATTGCTTATTCTGGTTTGAATGTCATCATGAACCACAATTGTGAGATGGAGGGAAGTGGTCATCACAGTGGTGCAAAATGCACTAACTGAATAAAATGAATGAATGATATAATTCTCTTACTAGTCAGCAATATAGTAGTAATTCTCACAAATCTATAGTGATTTTCTAAGCATAGCTTGCATGTGGCACAAGACCAAAAGTATGGGGCATCTAGTAAGGATCAAACTCACTATTCGGTTATAATTGATCCAGCAACACCAGCTTGCTAACCATTACACTATGTTGA
>OZ010589.1:45394758-45429758 GCA_963932145.1 Acanthosepion lycidas | reverse complement strand
CCTCCAAGGTGTATAATATTTTTGTCACTGTCATAGGCATTTCTTACACATGCTCTCATAATGCATTATAGTAATTTCAGTAATTTTAAACACCCTTCATCATCCTTGGCTTTGCTCAAATTGTTTAATTTAACAACTCTTTCAGTTTCCTCTGCTTGTGAGAATGTGGAATTTGGTGGGGCTTCACAAGTGGAATAGTCTAGGGCATCTCTTCATCTAAATCTGGTCCTGATTAAGCTTTCTCTGTCTAATAGTATTTTAGATAGGGAAAAACAATCATTAAATAAATCACAGACTTGTAATAAGCAATTTTAATGTTTAAAAATGTTCTTTGGCAAAATATAAAAATTTTATTTTGGTTTGTTTAATTTTTTTTTTTACTTTTCTTCATCTTGTAAATGTAAATCAAGAATCTGCCATTTAATTTCTGTCAAAAGTTTACTGTAGTTGTAGCAGCTTTTGCTGATAGTGAGAAAGCAGGTAAATTAGTTAGAGAAAAGTCTTTGCCCATATACTCATTCATTTACTCTTTTTAACTATCAGGATATGCAAATAACAGGATATTTTGTTGAGATAGCTAACAATGTGCAAGGTGAAGTGAATTCATGCCTTTCCTAAAGATATTAGTGCAAAGTGAATGCAGGTCTCAGCCTAAAATTCAAACTGATTTGCTGATTTTATTTCCCATGTTATGTACCCACATTTGATGGCATTTAAGAATTTCCCTTCCATCCCAGTTTATATTTAATATTACTTTTTTTTTATCACACAAAGGCTCAAGTGTCATTCAAGATAGTTGCATATAAGATCCTGAAGATAGTTTTGAAGCCTTTTTTTTTTTTTTTTTTTTTTAACAGGGGAAGAAGGTCTTAATAGTTATCACTCATGATAAATAAGACTCTATTCACAAACAGAAATTTTTTGTGATCAGATTGTGTATTATTTTTCATTTGTTTCTTTAATTTCCTTCATCCTTCTTTTAAGTTATTTTTAATTCATTTTAATCCATTCACCCCATTATTATGAATATTTTTTTCTACTATATTTTTACTTGAAAAAAAAACCAAAAAAAAACAATAAAATTCCCCAAAAATTTTAAAACATTTTTTTAAATTGTTGATTCAAATTACATTATACTCATCCTTGAATGGTCAAGATTTTTATAACTTATAATCGGATATTTAAACCTCTTACTTATCTATCTTTAAGTGAAATATATATATATATATATATATATATATATATATATATATACACACACACAATAAAAATAGAGTTTTAAGATATCCTATATTTATGGGTTAAAGTGCACAATATCAGGGATAGAATATATGTAAATAGAAAACTGGACACAGGTCAACACTGAGCAGCAACAGTCTGTTTTATACTTGAATGCTGTCTTCAAGCCATGAAGTGTTGACCTCAATGTCCACTTTTATATTTACATGTGCTCTATCCCTGATATTGAGCACTCTAACCCATAAACATAGCATACCTTAAAACTACACAAACACACACACACACACAATGAGGTATTGAAAAGTTCTTTGTCTGATCCAGTTACCAAAATCAGTATTCTGATATTTGGGCATTGAAATAATTGTGCTCAGTAAGTTGGACCAAGTCCTTTTCAGTATTCTGCACTAAAGTATGTAACACTAAACCTATTCATATAACATACAAGTAGCAACTATTTTTATTTAACAGAAAGGTGGTCTAATTTTTTTATGCTTTACATATCAAAGATTTTTTACACTTCAAATTTTCTGTTGTCTTCTAGCAACATTTTATGGCAAATACATTATTTGACTCTTCAAATCAAATTCTAATTTGAATAAATCCCATTTCTTTGTCACAAATTCATGCAAATTTAAAATGCAGATCTGAAGAATATATCACTTGTAAAATGTGATAAAAGGTAACAGAAAAGATAAAGATATTTGTCTAAAAAATGTTTGAAGGAAAATATATTTGGACCCCATATTAAAACAACCTTGTGTTGCATTTGTCTTTAATGGTAGGCAAATAAATTCAATTTAAATAATTCTAAAAGTCAAAATTGCATAAACAATTGAAGGTAAAAACCTAATTATCAATTTAAAATCTTATTATTTATTATTCTTTATTAATTGTATTATTAAAAAAATTACTGTTATAATTGTTTCTTTTACCTAAAATTATTAATTAACATTTAGCACTCTACATCATCATTAAATAAATCTTCCATTTTTACTGTAAAATACCCTCCAAATATAGTGTTTTATGTATTAGTTCTATATATTTGAAATTACAGTAGCCTGGCTCTCAATTTTAATCAAGATTGTTTTAGGTGTTGCCATAGAAGGATATGACTACAAAAACAAGAAATTCAAATTCAATTTGCTTTGGCAGGACTAACATTTTGCTTGGCAAAAATAGTCATATACAAAGTGCGGAATCCATGTCATTAGGTTTTATGTTTGATATTTTATTTTTAAACTTAGTTTTATACTTTCAAATAAATTGTCTCTTATGGTACGTCATTCAACCTTGACGCAAAAAAAACAAAAGACATCAATTCCTGCCATCACTTCACCATTTTATTAATCTGCTACCTGTCTCCATTCCTTCATTCATTTACTGATCCAGACATGTTACCAGCACCTGTCCAAATCAAAGATCCTGATCAACAACAACAAAAATGATAAATCCAAGTCTGTCGGACTTTTCTTGTCTGTATTAATCACCATTATCACTCACATTGACCAACCCAGTCCGCTGAATTGTAGAACATGAAGCCTTTGACAAAGATGACCACATCAACAACACCATCATCATCAATCAATTAATCAATACAACATGGGTGGCAACTGCAATCCAGATTGTCTTAAAGCTATAATTTAATTCTTTTGCTCTTGGTCAAGATCAGTTGTATATTATCTTTGAGCAATTTATGGAACAAATAAAACATTCTTTGTCCCTGGATAGCCATCTCCCTGGTGGTACCTCTACATTACAGTACAGAGTTAGTGGCAGGGTGGTATATTAAAGACAGTAGTATTGGGCAATTTTTGCCTTTACTTACATTTTGCATGTAAGATATTACATTAAACCTGATCTTATAATTTAATTTCCTTTGCAAGAAGATAAGTAACCACCTACTAGTTTGTCAGAATATGCAGGCAATGTACAATTGTCAGTATTTCGAACCATAAACATTCCTGAAAAATACTCCTAACTCAATATTTATTTTATCTCTGTTAAACTCTTTATTTGTAGATATTTTTTTATATTTTTTTTAAGGTGATATTTGACTTTTCTATTTTTTTATTTTTTTATTTAACACCCCCAATCTTTGTTTTGTACTTTTTTCTATTTTTCAATTTGTAACAGGTTATTTTTTATTTTTTTTTTTTTTTTCTTGAGATAATCTGTATAATTTTGAGAGGATAAAAAAAAAAATTAAAACCTATAAAGATATTATGGAATTTTCAGAACAGTCCTTCATCAAAGTATAATTGTCAGCACTGACAAAATAAAACTGTGTTCATGTAATGCAGATTTAAAATACAGAGTTGACCAGACAGCTGTTAAGAACTTTACATTAATATTGCGTTTTTTTTTTTGTTTTTTTTTTAAGTTTGAAAAACATTTATGCAACACATGAGGATGAATATTAATTTGTTTTAACAGAAAAAAAACAAACAAACATCAAGAGAGACTTCCATAACATATTTGTTATCAAGTAGATTCTTTTTGCTTATTGGGTTTAGTCTGTTTCAGAAATGAAAATAGAAAATCTTCATTGTTTGTTTAAAACAGTTTTATTTTCATACCAAAACAGCTATGTGTAACAGTATATCTAATAATATATATATATTTTTATTTTAATCATTTCATCCTAAGCAAGGTGGAGATGCCACTAGTATGCATGGGGTTACAGAGAGCGAAAGTGGGGGAAAAGACTGGGTATGGGGGGGGTGAAGAAAGGATAAAAGATGAATGGTATTCAAGAAGATAAGATGGTGATTGACATTGCATTTACATTTTTGAAGATTGTAGTTTTCAAGGAAGCCAGTTCCACAGGTGGGAAGTGCGAGAAAAGAAACTGTTGAAGTAGAAGTGGTGGATGCATTTTGACTATTTCAGTGATAAAAGGGTGGAACCTAAATGCCAACCTAGTAGCACACTTAGATGCATGTAGTCTGGGCACCAGAGGTGGGGGAAAAAAGCTCATCAGAACAGTTGCTATGAAAATATTTGTAGAAATGGCAGAAGGAAGTAATGTCACAATAGTGAGAAAGTGACTGAAGTCGAGATGCCAAGTCGGGGTCGATTACATTGCAGATCTTTCTTTGTCAAGAACGTCCAGATGAATAGCAGGAGCACAAGACCAGATATGGCAACAGCATCCAAAATAATATATCTTAATACTCAAATATGAGTATCCACTGTTGCATCAACTAAGTAAATATGCAAATTTCCTTTGCACAAGGCAATGCTTCAGTCTTTTAAAATAACAACAATCATAAGCTATTATCTCATCTCTAGCAATGGACATGTCAAACTATTTATTTAAAACTTTCATTTGTGGTTTACTGGCTTAACACATTCATGTGTATATGGATTACACATGTTTGCATGTGTGTTAGTGTGTGTGGGCAAAGCTTTATTCATATTATTATAATAGAAATTTCTCTATTCTTGTAAAATTATGAAGTAGTCTTTCCTTTTCCATTTGTTATGAGAGGAAATAATTAAAAAATTTTTTTTTAAAATACCACAAATTTGAATCTCAATATGAAGAAAAAGATGGCAAATCCAAAACTATTTGACATAATCTTGGGGGGGGGGAAGAGGCTCTTTTGGTAGAATAGGCAAAAATTAAGAGGACCAAAAAAAAAAAAAAAAAAAAAACTCAGTTCAATTTCAAGAAATATTCTGATGAAGGATTCTTGTCTGAAAATTCAATACAATTCATTTTTTTTTTTTTATCAATTAAAAAAATGTGTACAAAATATGTTACTGGCTAGTTTTATCATATTCTCTTTTCCAACAAATAGTTTAATAATTTTAAATACTTTTTTACCAGAGTCATATTGCCTTTTACAATTTGATTTCCATAATAGTGTAAAAATATTGTTCTTTTATCAACTGTTTAGTGAAGCTATGATTAATAAGAATGTCGTCTTGCTTCAAGTTTCCTTCAGTAAATGAAGAGCAGATGATATATATATTTTGACAGCACAGGAACTTAGTATATATAACTCAGCTGACAGTAAAAATATATTAAAACTTAATTGATTTTGGAATATATTTAAACATTTTGATTAGGTTTATTCATATATAAACTAAGTTATTTAGTTCTTAATCAACATATTGCTAAAATGAAAACAAAATAATGTACTTATATTATTATTGATATTTACTCAGCTTATTTCAGCAGAAAGGTTAAAGAAATGATAATATTACTATTGAATGAGAGAAGAGTACTTCAACAAAGTGACATTGGGGTACAATTATACAAAGCCTAATATACTTGTCATGACACCTTGATAAGTGTATGCCAGTCATCACAGCCAAATATGCATGATATGCTGATGGGTTTTGATAAAAGCAGATCAAAACATTACAGATGAGGACCAGCTACAAATACTCTCAGTCCACTCAGATGGTCTCCAATTGAGAGTGTACCCAAGTTACCTTGGCTGCCTCATAATTCAGACTTAAAAAAAAACAAACACTTCACAATGATACTCCCCCACTATTCCTGCTCATGAACAAAAATGCCCAGTGCTGCGGACCTTAGGTGACATATCCAGCTGGTTATGATCAGACAACTGATAAGTAAATCTGTGGTGTAGGATTTTTACTGCAGCCCATCTTAATTCACCTGAGTAAAACATTACATAACACCTTCAATCAATTAAGATCAGAAGCTATGAGAAGTATGACAGGTGTATCTTCAGAGCATTTATTGCTCTTACTATTATTATTATTATCATTATTATGTGTATTCCTTCATTCCTTAGTTAGCATGTAGGTTATACCCTGTAAGAGCCTTCCTGTCCCCTTGCCCACAATTTTAGCTTTCCTGTCCCCTTGCCCACAATTTTAGCTTTCCTGTCCCCTTGCCCACAATTTTAGCTTTCCTGTCCCCTTGCCCACAATTTTAGCTTTCCTGTCCCCTTGCCCACAATTTTAGCTTTCCTGTCCCCTTGCCCACAATTTTAGCTTTCCTGTCCCCTTGCCCACAATTTTAGCTTTCCTGTCCCCTTGCCCACAATTTTAGCTTTCCTGTCCCCTGCCCACAAATTCTTGGTATAGCAGCAGCAGCAGACAGTAAATGTCTAAGCTTCTTTTTTTTTTCTTTTAAACTTCCAGCAAACTTTAAAACATCTGTTTTGTGTTGAAGATGTATATATATTTCAAGAAGGAAAGGGAAGATAAGGGAAGCGATAATGCTCTCATGCATTTAACATCTGCTTCAGTGAAATGTTATAGTAGTATGAAATATGCCAACCTGAAAGGATTAGTTTCAGTAATAAAAATCAGCAATTTTCACTGGTCCCACTCTACATGATTAAAGGAAGTATATGTCATAAAAACCTACTTGAGAAATTATTATAACTCAATGTGCAGTTTATGACTGGAGGGGTATTTAATGAATGTTTCCTTCCCTTTAGAAAAAATAGACAATATGTCAAGCATCAACCTACCAAATGTCGAATGTCTATGGGGTTAGCTTCTTTTTATTAATGTATCTGTTCCTTTATTTGATAGCAGTGCATATGTCCATTTGTACTTTATAGTTGATTTTCAAGTCAGGAGAAATCTGTTGTCCAAGTTAAGACATTTTTATACTTGTTGTAAATGACAGTGAATCTTTGAATTGCTTGAATTCAGATTTTAAGCTAATTATTTAACCATAACCACTTTTGCAAAGTTCATAGAATTAAGTATTTAAAATAGTAAAAATGTTATTCAATCTATCACTACTAAGTTTTGAACAGTATTTATAGGATGATCTGATGGTTGAAACATATTCTAACAACAAAACCTCTTCTGAAGTCGTATGGTCATGTACCAGCATGTACTACTATTATTTAGGTATTTTAGGATATCAAAATTTTCAATCAAGCAATTGACATCAGATTTAAGACATTACTTATGGGATGACCAGATAGCATATTATGATTTAGGCATTTTAATAAAGCAAAAATATAATTCAGGCTATTGACATCAGATTTAAGACATTATTTATAGGATGATCTGAAAGCATATTATGATTTAGGCATTTTAGAATAGTGAAAATAACTTTCAAGCTATCACTTACTTTTTTCTTTTTTTTTTTTTTTTTTTTTACATATGGGATGATCTTCTACTCATCAAATTCATTAGAAAAAAATTAATTTATAAAAGTAACTTTGTGTCTTGGGGTTCAAATTTTCGTCCATTTTTTTTTTTTTCGTTTATTTTTTTTTTTTTTTTCGTTTTTTTTTGTTTTTTTGTTTTTGTTTTTTAGACTTGTACCCTTATGTTCACACAGCACCTAATGTATATTTCTACTAATTTTATTGTTTACTCTTTTCCTGCATATGTCATATCTGAATCTAATCTAGCTACTAACATTGTTTTTGTCAGATCGTCTAGGATAATTGAAAAGTGCATTTTACATGTAAGTTGTACAGTCTGTGTTAAATATCTGTATTTAAAAGGATACTTGAAATTTAACTGTTGAAAAAAAAAAAAGTTCAATAATTTCATTGTCGATAAATACACTTCTATTGGCTACGGCTAAGACTTGTGTATTGTGTAGGTCACTGCATGTTGTGTATTGGTCAGGTCACTGCATGTTGTGTACTGATTATTAAAACCATTAAGTGAATTGAACAGTATTATCAGTGATCTAACTATGTTGCCTTTTCACTTTTTAATTGTTGTAATAATCAAGTTAAAGTATTGTATACCTGATGCCTGAATAGCTAATTTAGTTTTTTAATGTATTTTATTTTGCTTCAGAGTGTGAGTCTGTAAAGTAAATTTAGTGTTAGGAGTCTGTAAAGTAAATTTAAAACTTATTGCTTGTTATTATATATAACTCTCAATAGCCCCTTGCATCTTAGTGGTATTATTGCCTTACATGGGGTGAACTGATTATATAATTTTATTTTTTTAAAAAATCAATTTACTTTTAATTTTAATTTTATATCTTAACTATCAATTACTTAAATATTACACTCAGTGCATAATATTATTTTAATATTAGAAAATATATTTTGGCTAGTTTATTCTTTCAGTCTAACCCATTGTATCCAATGGTACAACATCAAAAAGAAAATTATCATAATATTTAGCCTTTAATGAAAATACTCTCAAATGATGACCAAAGTGTAGATATAGATATTGTTCTTGAAATTTCTTTCATATTCAAATCAATTATTGTTTTATCTGTTTTTAAATAGTTTTTGGGTACAATGGGTTAAGAATTATTTTTATTTTAATATTATATACATATATAATACATCACTACTTTGTCTCATAATAGTTGTTGCATTTGTATATAAATTTAATACACTAACTGGAACAACTATTATGGAATAGAGGTAAGATTTTATATTAGTAACTTAAATAATGATTGCTATAGGTATCTAAGTTTGAAGAGTATGTTTTGCTATGTCAGATTTTAAAATAAATTTTTTAAATATTTTTCAGTTTTGTTTAGCTCCACTTTTTTTTTCAGTTTTATTTAACAAAAACAAGTTTATTAGATTTTTACTTTTAAACTCTAAAATAATTTATATTCTGAAATATTAATGATTTTAGTGCTTCAATCTAGAATAAAAAGAAAATGTCTAATTTAATGGAAAACTGTATTTTTTTTTTCTTTTTCTTTTTCTTTTAAATCTTAAATACAAATTAGGAAAATGTCTGAAATATTATGTCATCTCTCTGTCCCATAATAGTTGCCACATTTACATACACATTTCATATGCTAAATACAACTATTATGGGACAGAGGTAATATTAAATATTTTACATAATATTGATGTCAATTAAATTTATTAATTTAAATGTTGATTAGAAATATAAATATAGATTTTATCTTTTTTTTTTTATTGTTTTTTGTGTCTCCTTTGTTTTATTTTCAATGCTTAATATCTTTCTAATACATAATGTTATGTTTGTGTTTTTTTGTTTTTAATATCTTAGGAATTGCTTAATGTTATTTCTTATTCTCTTTGAATCTATTGGCATTTGTTTTTCAAAAAAAAAAAAGATTTCATTGTAACTATATATGATTAGTTTATTTGCATTTTCATAAGACAATGGACAATAATTACTCTAAGATATCTAAGAATTACATTTGTTGTGTGTGTGTAGACTATTACAGTAATAAGCAATGATAATTTATTTACATTTAGTTTTTAATCATTTCATTATTTAAATACAGATATATATTCAATAATAATGCACTTTTCTTTGGGTTCATTATTATAAGTGTCCATTTTAATATTTGAATTAATATTGAGATTAATCATTTATGTAGCTATATTAATGTGACATTCACATTAGATTTCTTTTATATTTTAAAAATACATTTCATTTAATTTGTTCATAAATTTGACTATATTTTGATTATAAGATAATTAGTAACATTTTAATTTTAATTTTCACTATTTTAAGATTTTTTGTTAATATCTGATGATATGGTAGCCATGTTGACCTTTACATGATGTTGAGTATTACATCTTTTTCTTCATTCTGTATAGTTTTTTTTCACTTTTTTCTTTGAGTACACAAAAAGGGCAAAAAAAAAAAATGACTTATTGTAATTTTTTAAAATTTTGTCACTTTGTAAACAAGTGTATAATAACTGTTGGCAGAAATGAAGCTTAGTTTTAAAAAATATTTTTTTATACCTACCATAACATATATTTTTTTATACCTACCATAACATTGGTAGAGCTTCAGCTTGCCTCTCTGCATGTAAAACCAATTTTTGAAAGACAATTCCTCGCTGTAAACATTCAACTCCTTTGTAAACCAACAAAAGTGAGATATTCAGCATTCTGTTATCTTCATTTGGCTTGAAAATCTTTGCTTTCTCATTAAAGCCTTTCCTATCACGCTTCTTTTTCTTTTTTTTTAGACTAGATTGTTTTAAATCAAGCAATTTTGAGAAATGTCATTTCTTAAAAAAAAAAAATTATTTCTAAATGATTTCTATCTGGCACTTTCATGCATTTTTATAAATTTTATTTATGATTTGACTAATTTCTTGATTGCAAAATTCCAAAAATCTATTTAAAATCTCTATGAATCTATTTGAACTTCACTAATCATTACAATGTTGTTTATCTCCCTTTATATTAACTGGCATGATTTCCAGTTGTAGATAATCATGTTGAACCAAGGACTTTTTTTTTCTTTTTCATCAACCAATGATTGTATTTGTAAAAGATGTGTTTTTTGGGTTTTTTTTTTTTTTTTTTTTTTTTTACATATGGATTCTAAATTTTGTAATTTAAAAAATTTTTTTTTTTTAAAAGAAACTGTTTTTTCAAATACACCATTTATTCATATGATTGTATTAGTTTCGGTTTTGGTCCATTCCTTAAATTGTAAATTTCAACTTGCACAATCTCCTCATTGCTTTCTCTTTTTTTCTTTCATTCTCTGTGAATTTCAAAGCATTTTAGCAATACTTGAAATATTTTGTTTTACAAAAGCTTACAAATTTAAAAATTAGATTTAAAATAACATTTTTTTTTTAACTTCTATTAATATACATACATACATACATATATATATATATATATATATATATATATATATATATATATATATATATATATATATATAGACTAATGAAATGCTATTTCTCTCATAATTGTTATTTAGTATATCAGAATTATGGGATAAATGTAGTATATTTAATTGTTAGAAAAAATTTTATCATGGGATGAAACTAATAAAAAAATTAAACATTATCATGAAATTAAAAATAATGAGTTTGATTTTTATTTTTTTAATAAAAATCAAACTCATTATTTTTAATTGTTACAAAAATACATTTATTCTGATAATACCTGATCCTTCATCATATTTTAAAATTTACTAGACCATTCTTTAAGAGAAATTTATAATTGTAAAAAAAATTATTCAATTTGCTTCTTCAAAGCTTAAGTTACCTTCTGTGCCTCAAGTACAAAGGATAGATATTTTAGATTTTTTAAATCATAAAGGTTATAAGAGCACCACATGTACTGCAGCTGTGGCAGCATTATTGTGATTAAGGAAAGACTTTCCAGTCTTTAAACTAATACTTTTTAAGAGGCCTGAATTCAGTACCACTGGATACAAAGCACTGTTTTGGTTACTTAGAAGTTACATACAGACAAACAAAATCAAACACTTTTTTTTTCTTAATCATATCATCCCATTTAAGGTAGTAAAGCCACTAAGATACAAGATAGAGCATGAAAGAATAAGAAAAAAGAAACATTATCAAGGAACAAGAACAATAGAAGAGTAATCAATAAGACAGTAGATAATGAGTGACATTACATTTAAATTTTTAAAGATCAAAGTTGGATGAAAAGCATGGAGCCAGAAGAGAGTTCCACAAGCAAGAAGTGTGATAAAAGAAACTGTTAGCACAGAACTTACTGTTGCATCAAGCCAATTCAACTGTGAAATAAGACCTTGCCACCAATCTAGGTGCCCTAGCAAAGAGTTAAACCAAACAATTACCATAAAAGTATCTATAGAAAAGATACAGGGAAGCTACATTATGGCATTGGGAAAATGAGTGAAGCTGAGGTGCCAGATCAAGACTAATAATATTGCTGATTATTCTTAGAATTTTATCAAGAATCTCTAAATATACACCAGAAGCACTGGACCATATGTGTCAGCAATATTCAATGCATGGGCGAATGGTAGACTTAGAAATATTTAAGATAGATTCAGGAGAAAAAAAAAATTGTCTAGCATGACACAGTGAACCAACTTTCTTAGCAGCAGACCTAACAATGGATTCAATATGATCTTTCTACTTCATGTCAGCCTTGAATGTTAACCTGAGAACATGCAATGAGTCACCCTCATGAGGGTTAGGGTTAGCAATGCTGATGACAAACAGAATGGAGTCTTCCAAGTGATTAATTTTGGAATTGTTAAAATTAAAAGGCCATTCCTTGGCCCAGTCAACAACACTGTAGGGGTCTTTTTCTTCTATATATATATTTTTTTAATTTTTTTTATAGATCAATTTGACTTTACCAAACTGATCACTTATAATCGAAACAGGAGTTACTTTTAATATTATATGGATTTTCTTCAAATTTTTTGGTTCCATATACTATCAATACATTTTTTTTTTTTTTGCCTTGCTTTGCTTTTGAAATTTTCCCCAAAATTAATCTACAGTCAGAAAGTATCAAAAAATGTTTTCAACCCATTGCTAACATAGATATAGATTAATCATTTTTACAAAAATCTTCCAGAATGACAATTCAGATCTTTTTAAAAGGCCCTCTATTAAGAGATCAAATTCTACAAACTTTTATTTAAAATGAAATTACACTCTTCCTCATTATATAAGCTTCACATCAGCCACCCACTGTAAAATGATATTTTGTTTAGCATGAGCTATAATTATCATCTATTTAAATGAGTAAAATATTAATTATATTCTTAAATTGTCACCAAATCCTATTAAATATTTTAATACTTGTCATTTATTTCAGAAGTGTTATGTTTTGCTATCTCTCTGCGTAATAGTAGTCATAGTACAGTTCTCTGTGTCCTGAATAGCAACCGGGTTTGCTAGGTATAGCACTCTTCTATGTTTGCCAGTTGTTCTCTATTTATACTTGTCTATCTAATTTGCATATGATACTACAAGAAGAAAATACAAGAAATAATTAAAATTTCCAAATACTAACTCAAATGATAACCTGAGGTCATCCATTCAGGAAGAAAATAACATAAAAAGAAAATCCTTTTAGTCATGACTGATCATGTGCTGATTTAAATTACTACAAATAATTAGAAATGTTTGAAGAAAAACTTGAGAGACAATGACGGATTCTTTTTTGGGATTTAACAACTTCTGGATTACTTGCTTCTGTTCCCATCCTGTTAAGAAAACCAAAAATCTGAATGTGATGCATCCAATTTAAATTTATCATAAGTAGAAACCAAAAGAAAGTTTATGCATAAAAACAGAAAATCCTATCAATCTATTAAAATATCACAAATTATGTGCATTTAATGCAGATAAAAATTACAAGGCATCTGTTCCTTGGTAAATATTCTTTCTCTCTTAACACTGGAGGAATTTCCTCTTGGAGAAAATGTTAGGATTTAGCTGAGGAATTGACACCACAGTTTGGTAGATTCAAGCTGTTTGAATATTTTTTTTTTATTTTTATAGACAATTCTGCAATGCATCTTTTGAGGAATGAGTTTCTAAAATGTATTGAAAAGGTTGAGAATCCCTTATCTAGATTTGAGGAACTCTTCCCCATACAGATTATTGAACTCATTTTAGTGTTGATTTTTTGTTGCTAACATAACCTCTTGTTTGATCCATTTTTCCAGCATTTCCAGGGTTTTTTTCTGTAAGAAAAGTGAGGGAAGACCTTGAACACCTTTAGAAGGTGTAGGGTAATTTCTCTGAAATATTATGAAAGAATGGCAGAAAAAAAACCATATCGGTGCAGAAATAATGTCGTTTTCTCACATAGTAACATGTGTGAGAAAACGACATTATTTTTGCACCAACCTAATATAAGGAAAAGTGTAATTCCTAATCTAATCAACTTGGAATAATAATGGCTCATCTCAGAATGACAGAAAGTAACATTTTTTTTTTTTTAATCTCAAAAGTCATAATAAACGTCTAAACTGTAACCTTATATAAATTTTCCCTTTTATTAGGGTATAATAATGTATTTATAATATTACAATATTGTAAATAAATGAAACTTATATATAAGTATTATTCATTTTATATACATTCAAGAAAATTATCTATGAATGTTGTTTAATTTGTTTGTTTTTAATGAATAGCTTTCAGTCAATTATAAAACTTCTTGATGACCGAATTTTCTTTGTTTTAAAAAATTATGAAATTTATAGATGTATGGTTTTGGAAGAATAGCATATTCAGTTTGAATTTGATAAGATGAACACATCCAAATCCATGCTTTTCTCGCTCCTGTTGGAGGAACACCTCCCTAGTTGACCACCACCACTTCTTATCTCTAGTCATACTATGCCATGTGGGAGCTGAAGTATTGGGCCAGATCATCAAGCCTTGCTGCCTTTGGACACCCTCTAGTTTTTTTTCCACTGCCTTGGGGTCCTCTTTGTCACTCTAATAGTTCACCTATTATCTCTGAGATGGGAGATTTAACCAGCCCATCTACATTTGCTCTTTTTGGTGGTCTCGATTATGTCTTTCACTCCAGTCTGCTGTTGAATCCAGATGCTGCTATTCCTGTCATGTAAGGTGATGCAGAGCATAATTTGCTCCATTTTATATTGCTCCATTGCGAGCGCCTGTGTCTCACTTCTATAAGTCATCACCGGTAGGACATATTCATTAAACAACTTCTTGGTTCCAATTGTTGACTTAGGACTTCTCATGATACTGTCAACTTTTCTGAAAGCTTCCCAATCAAGCACAGTCCTTCTTTTGACATCTGGAAGTTAGTCAACATATTAAAAGCCAGGAAATGAAACAAACAAATCTCTTGATATGGAGGGGAAGAAATTTTCTCTTTTCTTCCAAGTTTCTATACTACAAATGAAGTCCTATCAAGCATGTATGGAATGTTGTAGAGAGGTCTGTTTGTATGCTAAATCTTACTGGGTGATGTGAACAGCTTGAGAGATAACAGAAATGACTCTGCAGATTTTTCCAACCATTTGTAAAACCAAAGTCCTTTCAAGTTGTTTCCCCTTCATCAGGCTAGACAGGTTGTACATGATACTAGGAACCTATCCCATGGCTTTTGGCATGTCAATGTACAGGATGGTCTGAAAGTCTTGTAATCCCTTACCAAAAAATATGAGAACAGTAATACAAAGCACATGTGCTAGATTGAAGTAATACAGTAATACAAAGCACATGTGCTAGATTGAAGTAATACAGTAATACAAAGCACATGTGCTAGATTGAAGTAATACAGTAATACAAAGCACATGTACTAGATTCAGTTTATTCACTTTCATTGATGCTGTCACACATTGAGAAGGTCTGTATGAACACCATCATTCTTGTGTCAACCATCTGAAATAGAAATTTATATTATGTAGTGGTAACAAGACTTTCGGACCAACCTGTATATCTTTATTAACAAAAACAATTCAGATATGAATAGCTATGATAATTTGTAATACTTGTATTTTTCATTTGCCTTAAAAGGCTACCTTTATAAGTTGTATAAAAAAATGCTGAGGTGTATTTTGATGAGACTTGTACAGGACAGGGGAGATATGTTTTTTTGAATACAGTGCCTGTAGCTTTAAGAAGAATCATTAGCATTCCCAACAATTATAATTTTTCATCTAATTGCTATGAACACAATTCAGCCACGCCATTCTTCATTATTCAGCAGGTGTATTTCATCAGAAAAGAAACCTATCTTCCATGAAATAAAGAAAGGGGAAGAAGTTTCCTTTTCTTTCTTTTTTCCATGTCATTGATAATGACGCTACCGATGTTCATTTCCCTAACTTGAAATAGTACACAGTTATCAGTGGCACAAGCAATGTCTCTTTTTAAAGAATACACCTCTCAAAGACTGAAGAATGGAAGGCTTTCTCAGGTGAAGCACTGTGCCTATCTTGATATAGTGTTTAAATTCTTGAACACTACTGCTGACATTTTAAAATATTTCCTTAGTTCAGCTTCATCTATTTCCAGCTTGCAGCAGTGGGTCACCCAATGAGGATTGAACTCACGGCAATATAATCTATGAGATAAGCTGTCATAATAGAACCTTTTAACGCTAAGCTTAGTTTAGTATAAGGCTACTAATTATGATGAAATTCATTACAGCCATTATGGTTTGATAAACTAACTCTATGATAAGATGCCTTGGTTTTTGTTACTTTGGTTTAAAAAAAAAAAAAAGGAATTATGGCATTACTTAAATTGATTAGTTTGATCCAGAAAAAATATATAAGGATGTTTTTTGTAGATTAGTAATCATTAAAACTTCTTCAGGCCATGGCCTTTGTCAAAATTTAAAAAAAAAAAAAGGACTGATTTTTTTTTTTTATCATTTTGGAAGGGAGTTCCTGTTCATAATATAAATACTGTGTCAAATCAGTCCCTGATTTCTTAAAAAGATATCTGGACTTTGGTTTTATCTACAAATGTCAAGTTTGAAACTCTGCTGACATTATTGATAAATGTACTACTGATGTCAACTTTTTCCTGATTCAGAATAATTTCTAATTATCAATGAAGTAAGCCTGGTTTCAAACTTAACATTTGTAATTGAAAATAAAGTACAGATAGCTCTTTAAGAAGTCAGTGATCAATTTGACACTGTATATATATTATGAACAGGATCCTCCACTTTCTGGTTTGTGTTGGTGAATGAATAGATTATTTGGAAGTGAAAAGTCTATTAGTAAAAGGCAATATTAAACAGGAGAAAGTGATATTTGAGTAAGTTGACTTATCTGTGGTCTTCATATCTGTGGTCTTCATATCTGGAGCTTCTCAATTCTATGTGCTCTCCTTGTGAGGGGCTGGCTGGAAAGAGAATGTTTCTAAATTTCCCGCCTGTAGGAGAGTTTCCTTTTTCTATGGAATCATAGGAATTAGATTTTTTTTTTTATTTCTCGTGATCATGAGATCACTATAGTATGTTTTCATTAAAGACTGGATTATGTTTTATGAAATTGAGAATTATTGAGATTGCTTTCAGATTTTTTTTAAGAGAAAATTTAGTTATGGATTTAGTTCTTTACTTTTAGTATTATAAAGAGTGTTTCATTAAGACAGATTATATATAAAGGGTGTTTCATTAAGATGGATCAAAGTCAGCAGTAAATAAATCGGTGTCATTGATGAAAATTTATTTATTTCTCTATTGGATCATGTTATTTAAGTCATAGCAATTGTGTGTGAAAAATAATACAGTGTAACCCGGATATAAGAGAGTTGTCGGAACTGGAGAAGAAGTCTCTTATATCCGGGTTTGGTCTATTATATATACATTAACACAGGCTCTAATTTGGGGCCTTGAGAAAATCTCTCTTATATCCGGGTTACACTGTATTGCCCAAATGTCTGCCAAATCTGAAACAAAAAGAAAAAAACTATTGGAAGCTTAAACTTAATTCACATTTAAAATCTGTTCAAGTTATTAGAACACACTTTATATATATATATATATATATATATATATATATATATATATATATATTGTGTGTGTGTACATAGTATTCAACTGACCATATCTTCTGATGAAGCTTTTACATGTTCTTTAATGTTACTTTAGATAATAATAATGATTTATGATTTACACTTATTGGTTGATATTCCAGCAGTTGTTTGGCTGATTGAGTTTTTATTTTTTTTTTATTTTTTATAGTCTACTGATTGTGCAAATTAGAAAATAGTAGCCAACAATTTTCTCTTTGCACCACTAGGGTGGGGGAGAGAACTGTCTCCTCTTTCTATAGAAATTGTATACCCGAATGTGACTACAGTGTGGATCAAAAAAAAAAAAAAAATAGTTTGGTAGTCCCCAAAAACTGTTTAAATGTTAATGACTCTTCCCTGGAATTAGAATGTTGAATATTTGCAAAATATTAATAGTATCATTTTCTTTCACCCTCCATTAACCATTACAACTTAGTGGCTTTATTGCCTTGCTTGGCATGAAATGATCAAAGAATATATATATTTTTGTCATTTTTTTTTCTTCTCTCAAATTCATTGAAATTTTAGAAATAGATTTTGCTTACTCACTTTGCAAAATGAATCTTTCTCCAGCTTAAACATCTTTAAAACTTGTGATTGTTATTTACATGGTTCAATATTCATTTTAAATAATCTACTACCCCACTCATGCTTAAGAATTTTGGGCTGAACAGAAAAATACATGACTTTATGAATTATAATCATTTTCTCTGTATAATCAGGAAATTTTGTAATTTCTAAACCATGTAAATTTGAATATAGATATTTTCTGGCAAAGGATTTATTCATTTTTGTACTTATAAAATAATTTTAATTTTGTATTTTGCCATGTTAAGTGAAAATTTTAACTACATTTTTTGGCCATAATAACTTTTACAATTGGCTTTTGTTGTGCAAGTTGAAATATTAAACCACTTTTGTAAACTCCAATTTTTTCTATGCCACTTTTTTTAAAAAAAAAAACTACTGTATTTGTATGAAAACTATGTTCTCTTATTTTTCACTTTTCTCTCAGTCAATTAAATCAATTGCAAACAGGTAAAAATGTAAGGTTTTGGTCATCCATAGGCTACCTAGTAGGTTATGTATTAATAATGTGATGTGCAAATTCCATGGTTTAAATGTTCCAGTTAAAAACTTATTCTTGACTTTTCTTTTGCAGGGGAACACGTCAGCGAAAGAAGTGAACTTGAGACAAAGGAGAGGCTGACTGAAGAATTGGTGGATAGTCAACACACGCCAAGAGAGACGGGTGTGTAATCTTTGTGAACCTTGTGAACAGCATGTTTAACACAAACTAATTTCTTCCAAAAAAAAAAAAAAAACAAACAAACAAAAAAGAATGCATGGCATTGGTCTATTGATTTTATAACTCTCTCTGCTTGTTTAACTGGTTTGAGGAGTTGGAAGTTTTGTAAGTATTTCAATGTGCAGTCTTGAATGTAAAACTAACCTATTTCTAGTAATCTACGCAGGAGACAGATCTAGTCATGTTGGTAAAACAGAGATGTTAAAAGCTTTTGAATTAGCATGCAAATGACCACCCCAGAAAAACAAAAACACAAAAAAATAAACAAAAATCCCTTTTAATAAAGTTTCGGAAGTCTTTTTTTATTAAAAGAAAAATTAATTTTTCAGTTATTAATCAAGAATATAAAATTAGAATTCAAGATTATCATTAAACGATGTATTTACTTTTTTTAGTGTCATTTTAGATTAAATCTTTATGTAAGCTCTTGTAACAAAAAAAAAAAAAAAAAAAAAGGTTTCTTTTGTAAGGCTGTCACAAGAGTGTTTCTGTTGATGTCTTTAAGATAGACAGCTCTGTCTTTTAAGATAAGTTTTACCCTTTCCTGTTTGAAATCTTTACATACAGCCTTACATTTTTTCGCCTTTCGATACATCTGACATATAACTAATCAATATGAACGATGAATTTTTCGAAATATAAAATTTATTCTATTCGGTAATTGGAATCAATTTTTAGAATTAAATACTATTTTTCAGTGTTGGTATTTTTGTACAAAAAAAAAAACAAATAATTAAGTTGATGTATTTCAATTTACATTTAAGGTTGATCTTTATGCATTTTTGGTAATGTTTTCACTTGTTGAGTTTTTCTTTTTAAAATAATTGTTTTAATTTCATCTGAGGTGAAATAGTTTCAACAATTATTGGTGCATAGTTCATTGTTATCAATCGGTCGCATATTACTCTAGTGCACCATGTTTTTCTTTTGAATTGTGTTACTCTGTAATACACGGAAAAAAAAATCCATGTTTGCACTTGGTTAAAAAAAACCAAAAAAAAACCCGGGAAACTCTTCCTTTTCAATATTGATTTTAATTTTATTTTTGGCTTGGAGTTTTTTTTGTTTTTTTTTTTGTCAACATCTTTACTGTAATATTTAAAACTTTCCCTAACAATTCTTTTCTTTTTCTTCGTTTATAATACTTGAGTTGTATTAATTAGATTGAACATTGTTTTCTTGCACTGGAAACTTTATTATTCTTGTTCTTTCTTTTTAATATACTGTTCTGATTTATTTTACAACTTAATTTTAATTTTCAACAATAGATAATGAAGATAAATCACTGAATTTGTCATTTAGCATAAGCCTCCTTTAATGTCACTTGATACATGATACCCTATGTCTGCTTATCAAGTTCTTTAAGTTGGGGCTGTATGCTTCATTCATTGTCTATCTCTCACACACACAGACACACATAAAGTGGTGTGTGTCTGTGTGTGTGTATACTTCTACATATGTATAAACATATATGTATGAGTGTGTGTGTATATGTATCACACCAAGGCTTTCAACTGAAGATATTATTTCTGGGATGTTAAATTCCAATCTTTCATTTACTATATCTTCCCCTATATTGACTGAATATTCAATTAAGAAAAATTCTTAAACTGATATTTCAATACCAATTTAAGAATTTCCTTTGAAATGCTTTGCAGAAACATTTCAATGTGATTGCTACATTCTATAAAAATAACGTTAAGTATTCCCTGACCAATGGTTTATTGACTATTATACTAAGATCATTCTCAAACTATATATTTAGCATTTATGGTAATTACTTTTTATATAAGATTATTCTGAATTTAAAATTTATTTTTTAAGTGTTGTAAGATTATTAAAATGCCTAATTAATTTTTTATAAAAATAAGTGTTTCTTCTTGATTTATTTATACTGGATTATTTTATACATTCTTAAAATTAATTTTAAAAGTAAAATCTCCCCCCCCCCCATACACACACACACACAAATCAATTTTATCATTTTTGATCTGATGTAGCTGGGGTGGTCATCAGTATTTAAAAAAAAAATATCAAGTCTCGCAGCTAATAGTACTTTTCACACTTAGTTTTTAAATAATAGACATGGGCTTATTCTGGCATGACTACACTTTCTCTATACAAAGAACTCGTTACTCAAGGTGGTTGCATTGTTGCTTTGTGATCCCAATTTGGGAGAAGATAAAATATATATATATATATAATATATATATATATATATATATATATATATATATAAATGACATTGATTATATACGTAATCACAGAGTACTTTTTCTTTTTTTTTCTCTTTAAAGTTTTTTTTCCCTCACTCTTTTTCTCTTCCTTTTTCTCTCACTCTTTCTTTCTCGCTCTTTCTACGCCCCCACCTTTCTTGTTGAAATGTATGTATCGATAAACTTGGAGCCTCATTAAAAAGACCCTCTAGTATTTTTTTATCTTTTGCTTGGGCTCTCTTGAGTCTTGGATTTTCACTGCAAATGAATCTCTTTATTGGTTCTATTTGGACTTTCAATTTTACACAGATAGAAATTTCAAATCTGTTTTTATCTTTCATTATGTACAGAGTAAACTTCTTTCACTTGGTAAACCATTCTGTAAAAAAAAAAAAAAAAAAAAAAAAAATATACCCATTAATTTCTGGTTACAGTTTTCCTGCTTCGTAAATTTTAAGTAATGACAGTTTAATCACATCTTTATGAAACTCATTTGAACATCTTGCTATGAGCTTTTCGTATGTCTATTCTAAAAATGAAAATTTGTGAACCGGTTATTGGCACAGTTTAATGTTCCTATAAATTATTTTTCAAAAGTTAAAAATGTGATTCTGTTAAAGTCTATACAGAATATATTTCCATAGGCCTTTCTTTATTTTAAATGTCTTAAACACTTTCCAAATAGTGAGAACAAAAGAGTCCTCATTTGTATGACTACATGACCTGCAATTTGAAAGTCTCACACGAATGAAGAGTTCTTGTAATGAACATTAATTTATTGCAGGGGTGGGCAAACTATGGCCCAATTGCCAAATCTGGCTCCTCGGTGACATTTCAGTGGTCTGCAGTCCATATGAAATATGATATTAAATAATATTTTTTAATATGCTATTAAATAATATTTTTATATTATTTTTTCCTTTTAATATTATGTATAAAATAAAATCAAACATTTTTTGCTTATGTATCAAATATATCTAAGTATGAATAAAAATTATAGTATGACGAGATATTAAAATATTTTTTATTTTAGAAAAAATTTAAAAATAAAATGATTACTGATGCTAATCAAATAAGACTATCAGATGATAGAAAAAAAAGAGAAAATATTTAATTATATATGGACAGAGAAAGTTAAGTGACTTACTAATGTCTCCCATGTGAAAGATATTCAGCTTTAAAATCTTTTAACTGATAATTTCAGCATTTGGTACAATATATTTATATGCAAAAGATTTCCAATCATAAAACATGCTAAGTTTGTATTTTGGTTATTCTTAACTGATCAACATTTACATCAATTTTGATCATAGCAGGTAATAAAGTCGCAGGGAAAAATCCCAACTTTGGCTAGGAAGATAAGCCACAGGAGAAAAGTGGTTTTGCGAGTGACATATTTGGTAGACATGAACTCATTTTAGCAGATTTTTGAACCATGCTTATTACTGTCAATAATTTCCATGGCAGGAGACATCAAAATTATTCACTAAATCCAAGAATTGTTGATCTACAACAGCACTGAGATCCAAGATTTCCACTGTTCATGCTGTGTTTAGGGTTAGGGATTTAAAAAAAAAATGTCTATTAATGAAAGATGCAGAAACAGTGATAACATTGTCCTGTTTCTTTTTTTCCTGTGATTTTTTTTTTTTTTCCATCACTATTTTTCCTGGATTCATTTTGATGAAATGTAACATGATCAGACTTAGTTTTATCTCTGGAAAAAAAAAATCCCAAACAAACAAGAATTTCATCATTCCCATCGATTCTTAATTTTTAACAAAATCACTAAAAGAAAAATTAAAGTTTATTGTTAAACATAATGTAAAATATTTAATGTTTTAAAGCAAATGATTAAAAAAAATTATAGTATTATCTTAGTTTTACTTTGAGTTTATAATGATCTGCAAGTCCAAAATCATTGCCAGTCTGGCCCACTGCGAAAAATGAAAGTTTGCCAACCCCTGGTCTATTGTATTGTTTAAAAACTAAATACCTTTTTAATAATTTCTGGCTCTAACAATGTTATGTAATATGGACATATTTTAATATGCATACTGTTGACTTTTTTGCTTGGCAGCTTTGCTTAAGCTTGCCATCATTTTTACACTATGCATCGTTGCCATATATTGCTGCATGCTTAATTCCTGTTTGTTTTGTGTCTATTTTCATTTACATGTTGTCACAATGTCTTTATGAATAAATTGATGTGCCTTTTGTATTGTTCTTAATACTTTTATATTTGTCTTATTTCCGATAACACATTTCTGCAATAACTCTAACATCTATTGTTCTTTAGACTTCGACCTGTTTCTTATCTCTTAGCAAGAAACATGTGGAGTTACACTGTGCATGGTTTACACCAATGGCATCCATCATACTCATCAGCAAATCAATTATGTATTCTTGAACAAATGTCTTTTATTATTATTATTACTACTACAACTACTAATACTACTTTCTATCTTTTTATTTGTCTTTTTTTTTTCTTTTTTGTGGGGGAGAAAAAAAACAAAATCTGGGAAAGGGTTGCTTTCTGATTTCTAACTTAAGACTGTAACATTCTGATGAAAAATGTAATCTTATTAACATTTCTTATTTCATTTGAAATAATAATTTCATTACTTCATACTCATTTATTCATATTCTCATTATTGGCTGAAATAGTTGTTTAACATTTAGCACTCTGCATCATTTATAAATATTACTTCCCCTTTTACTGTATATAGAATCCCCTCAAAATATAGTGTTTTATATATATTAGTTCTATATATTTGAAATTGCAGTAGCCTGGCTCTCAATTTCAGTCAAGATTGTTTTAGGTGTTGCCATAGAAGGATATGACTACACTACCAAGAAATTCAAATTCAACTTGCATTGGCAGGACTAACATTTTGCTTGGCGAAAATAGTCACCTACAGAGTGCTAAAGGTTACAACGACCCAAATAAAAGATAACCCTTCTTGTGGCTGTTATTAATGGGGGAAATTGCTTTTATTGAACCATTTACCTTATTGATTGCTGCTTTGGTGTGAACCAAATTAATACACAAAATTATTCTTCAATAGAAAACACTAGTATTCATCTTTAGTTAAAAATAATTATGACTACTGATCATCTAACACAAACAATCTTAGGTTTTATTCACAACTCTCTGCATGGACTCATCTCTTTAATGCTGTCAAAGTTAATACAGCAAGGAACTTCAGTTTACAATCATGCTTGCATCAAATCATCTGAAATCAACTGGAAAAGCTTTTGCCATTTATACAAGAACTGGCTTCAAGTTACATGGCTGCTATTCTGCATGCTGCCAGTAACCAAACTCATTGGGAATGGATTATGACATGAGAAATGATTCCTGAAGAATAATAAAGTTGTTTTTAAAAATAATTTTTCCAGAGGCAGCTCCTTCCAGAGAAAGAATCCAAGAGATAGACCACAATCAACTTATGCAAAGCATGGAAAAAGAATCAATAATGCAGTCGTGGAATACAGACATCTGTGATATGTATACAGTAATTTCACCTGAATATACAGAAAAAGATTTTTCTGCAAATGATGAAGTAGCCAGAGAAGAATATGAAATTAAATCAGGCATATATAAAACAAGTAGTCAGGTTTCGCTTGAAAGGTATACAGCAGGTATAACATATTGTGATAGGTATACCACTGAAATATATTATAGAGATCAAATGTCTCCTGAAGATTATGTAAATGAAAATAATTTTGAAATACATAATAAAAATGCTCAAATTTACCCAGGTGAAATTCAAAGACATATTGATTACACAACAACTGAAATCTACCTAGCTGAAAGCCTGTTACCTGTGGCAGATTCGTTTGAGGGAATTTCTGACCAAATGATGACAGGTAGGGTATCTTCTGAAGAAAGTATCATGAGCCCAATGTTTGCTGAAGAACATATCCTAGATATGGAAAATGAACAACACATGATGGAAGCAGAATGTTATATCGGTGATAGAATGTCACCTGAAAGTTACCTTATAGAAAAAATGTTACCTATGAATGAAATCCCTTTTACTGTAGCACAAGAAATACCTCTCTTGAATGACAAGACAGAAAAACATATATATTTTGATGATCCAATGGCATCTCGATTTGAAATGTTTAGTGACATGTCATCCCAGGTGTTTGATCCTGAACTGTCTCCTGAAATGCTTGGGACTAAACTAATAAGTCCAGAGACTTTTGAAAAGTCACCATTATTATTAGAACCTAGCACAATTTCTCCAGAGATGACTGGAACAAATCACTTTGAAATTTTGAGAGAAAATACCTCATCTCAGATATCAGAAAGTAAACAGAATATAGATGTACCTGAGGTTATACATCATGTACCTGATATGCCTACAATAGAACACAGTTTCTCTAAAATGCAAAGCATGCAACAAGTGGTACCTGAAGTGACCATACTTGAAATGAGATCACCTGAAATACTGTGCATAGAACAAGCATCGCATGAATTGCTTAATTCAGGACAGGTAACACCTGACATATCCAAGTCTGAAGAAATGACACCTGAAGATAAAACCCAGAAAAAGTCTCATAGGAAGTTGTTTACCATTAAGAAACTGTTAAAAAGACATAAAGATGATAAAAATAAGATAAAAGATGCAAAGAAGAAAGTGGAAAAAAGAGAGGAAGTTGAAAAAACTATTTCAGTAAAGGTTGTTCAGGAAAGTGCTGTCAAGGAAACTGAGGGAAAAGGACAAGGAAATGAAATCACTAAAATATTTGCCATCTCAAAGATCCAAGGAGAAAATGTAACAGAACAAACACCAAAAATCAAATTGCAAGAACAAAAAGAAAATTTGTTAGAAAAGAAAGAAACATTAAAAGAAAAACTATTGATGAGTCAGACTGACAAGAATTTACCAGTAAAACATCCGAAAGAAGCAATCATAGATGAAGATCTGAGAGAAGAGAAAGAAAATATCCAAAAATTGAAAGATTCCACCAAAGAAAAACTCCAGGGAAACAAAATAGACATGACACAAGAATCTCTTGATAGAGAATTAATCCAAACTAATTCTCTTGAAAGATGGTCTCGAAGAAAAAAAATTCTGAACAGAAAATCACAAGATGGTACAAAGAACAGATGGCTGCAAGAAAGATGGGAGGAGAGAATTTCATTTGACAGAATCTCACCTGAAATATACCTTAAAGATCAGGTACCACTTGAGAAGTATGGTTTTGAAAGAACAACTGCAATAAAACCTGAATGTGACAGAACACAGCCCAAAATTGTGACATCTGAAAGAATATATCCAGAAATATGTGATTCTGATAAAGAAGCAATTGATGAGGTAAGTGAGAAAATATTAGCCGAAATTATGAATGAGAAAAAGTCATTAAAAATGGTGATATCTGATAACGAATCTGTAAAAGAAGCTGCTAGGGAAAAGGAATTGCTAGAAAAAGGTCTTGATGAAAAAGAGTCTGTTTGCAAAGAGTTGCCAAAGAAAGTGATTGAAGAAAGAGAATTGACAGAAAAGTCTGGTAGAATGCTGTCTGAAGATTCCTGCAAGATACCACCAATGTTGATACCTCCAGGAACTTTTGAAGCTAGCATGATACCTCCAGAACACTTTACCTTTCACAAGATGCTCCCAGGAAAATTTGGAGTTAAGATGCCATTTGAAAGATTTGACTTGACCTCACCAGAAGGGTTTATAGGTAGGAGAATGCATTCTAAAAGATTAGGGAAGACTAGAAAATTCCCAGAAAAGTTTATAGGTGGCAGAAAGTTTCCTGAAACATTCATGGGTGGCCAGATAGCCTCTGATAAGTTCATGGATGATAAGGGATTATCTGAAAACTTCATTGTTGACAGACATTCCCCAGAAAGTTTTTCCAGTTTGAGAATGGCTTCAGAAATGTTCATGTCTAACAGGCTACCCACAGAAAGGCTTACAAGCTCTCAAACTTTATTTCCAGAACAATTTCTTAAACCCAGAATCTCTTCAGGAAATGTTATAGGGACTTCAGTTTCTCTGGAAAACTTTATGGATCCTAGGTATCAAGAAAGATTTGTGGCATCCCCAATATCTACTGATAAGTTTATAAGCCCCAGAATATTCCCTGAGAGAATTTTTGCTAAAAAGCTTGAAGGCAGAAAATCGCCCAAAAGATTTCTCATGGATAGGATGTCAGCTCAAAGGTCTGGCATTAATGAGATGTTAAAGGAGAGATTTGAGCATGATAGGGCATCTCTTGAGGATAATTTAAGTGGGAGAGTTTCTTCTGCCACTGTTAGGACTTCATGTATGTCACCTGAAGGTGTTGATAGGGAAAGAACCTTACCTGAAAGTGTTGGTTTAAAAAAGGCCTCAACTGAAAGTTTTGAGGAGGTGAGAATACCGCCTGTGAATGTCAAAGATAGGATATCTCCTGACAATGTTAAGTTAGGGAGGGCATCATTTGAAAATCTTGAATTTGATCAGTTATCCGTTAAAAGCGGTGATGTTAATAGATCTGATGCTGATGTGTTCCCCCCTGTGAATAATGTTGAGTGTATCCCAACACAGGTAGATGCAGAAAGAAACATTCCAAAAGTATTACTGGATGAAAAATTGTGTCCTGATAGATTTATGGCAGAAAAGTTGTCACCACCAAAGTCCATCTTTTATGGACTGTCTCCTGAAAGGAATATGACTCAAAGACTACCACCTGCAATTTCTTTCCCTAATAGAATGTCTCCACAAAGAATATCAACAGAAATGTTTATGCTTGAAAGAATACCTGCCAAAAGGTCTGTGACTAGAAGTTATTCTCCAAGAGGTTTTGCTACAAAAACAATGTTACCAAAAGCCATTTTTACGAAAAAGATAACTCCAGAAAGATTTAGAGCTGAAAGAATTATTCCAAAGAGATTTACATCAGAGATATTTCCAGGAAGGATAGCCATTGAAAGGTTGTCTCCTGAGAGGTTAACCACTGAGAGGGTAGCTGCTGAGAGGTTGTCTCCCGAGATGTTTGCCACGGAGAGATTGTCTCCCGAGATGTTTGCCGCTGAGAGGTTGTCTCCCGAGATGTTTGCCACTGAGAGGTTGTCTCCCGAGATGTTTGCCACTGAGAGGTTGTCTCCCGAGATGTTTGCCACTGAGAGGTTGTCTCCCGAGATGTTGGCCACTGAGAGGTTGTCTCCCGAGATGTTTGCCACTGAGAGGTTGTCTCCCGAGATGTTTGCCACTGAGAGGTTGTCTCCCGAGATGTTTGCCACTGAGAGGTTGTCTCCCGAGATGTTTGCCTCTGAGAAGTTGTCTCCCGAGATGTTTGCCTCTGAGAAGTTGTCTCCCGAGGTGTCTGATGACGAGAAATTGTCTCCGGAGGTGTCTGATGACGAGAAGTTGTCTCCGGAGATGTTTGCTGGCGAGAGGTTGTCTCCCGAGATGTTTGCTGGCGAGATGTTGTCTCCCGAGATGTTTGTTGCCGAGAGGTTGTCTCCCGAGATGTTTGCTGCCGAGAGGTTGTCTCCTGAGTGGTTGTCTCCCAAGATGTTTGATGCTGAGAGGTTGTCTACCGAGAGGTTTGCCACCAAGAGGTTGTCTACCAAGAGGTTTGCCACCAAGAGGTTGTCTCCCGAGTTGTTTGCTGCTGATAGGTTGTCTCCCGAGTTGTTTGCTGCTGATAGGTTGTCTCCCGAGCTGTTTTCAGCAGAGAGTTTGTCTCCTGAGAGATTCGACTCCAAGAGGTTGTCTAACGAGTGGTTTGCCACCAAGAGGTTGTCTACCGTGTGGTTTTCCACTGAGAGGTTGTCTCCAGAGAGGTTGTCTCCTGAGCTGTTTGCTGCTGAGAGGTTGTCTCCTGAGATGTTTGATGGTGAGAGGTTGTCTCCAGAGATGTTTGCCACTGAGAGGATATCTCCAAAGAGGTTTGATGATGAAATGTTCATAGAAAGTCGTTTATCTCCAGATGAAACGGCTGTGTCTGCAAAACCATTTTTAGCTGATAGAATGTCACCTGACAGGTTTATTGCTAGAACTTCTCCTGAAAGTGTTTCAAATAATTATCGATCTTCAGAAATGATAGCTAGTAAAGTTACTTCTGAAACTGATAGTTTATCTTCAAACTTCATTGAAAAAATGCAACCAAAGATCTTTGATGTTAATGGGATCTCACTTAAAAGACGTTCATTAGACAGTGGCTCCACTATGACTTTTCCTATTGAACAAGAAAGTCTTCATAGTTTTCCAACTCATACACCATTATCAGAAATGTTTGTTGAGAAAAATTATGGACATTTTCTTGAAAGCTCTCTCTCTCCTGATAAGACTGCAGTTCCCTTATTTCAATACAGTTACTATACTGATGACTTTACACCACTTGGTTTTACCAGATCAAAGTCATTTTCAGATCTTAATAAACGGACTACATGGATACCAGCATATGGTAGGGCCTCTGTTGATTCATATTGTAGCTTGACACCATCATTTTCAAGGCCATTATCAAATCGGCCTCTTACTGATATGTTCTTGTATGAAAAACCTGATGGAAATCCTCCTGATGAACTATTGCCACCTAGCATTTATCAAGATGAAATTATATCAATGCCGTTTGACAATATTGTTAAAGATACATCAAGAAAATTGTACAGAGAAAATATGTCGTCGTTAATATTTCCTGGTGAATGTATATCTCTGAACATTCCACCTCAATCTCCTGTTCTGAATAAGACTGATGGCATTTGTTCAGATGAAAATATAGAGAAACGTTACAGAAATTATTTACCTTCAGAAATATACCCAGGGTATTATGATGATGTTAATATAAAAGATAAATATCAGCAAAGACATGAAGGTAGCCATAGCCTGCTTTCAACAATTACTAATAGTATGTTCAGGCAACCAATAAGACATTCAAAACATTCACCTTATCAAAATGCTCACTCTGCACTGTCTGAAATGTTTGCTACTGAAAGAAAACTTTTGCAATTCAAGAACTCTGAAAATTTATCTCTGTTGCCTTCTGATGGGGAAGATGAAGGAAGTTATATGATGTTGCCGTCTCCAGTGAGGTCTTCACCAGAAAAATTCTTTCAGAAAAAGTCTTCCCCCTATGAGGATGATAGTTATGGTCCTCTTAGAGAGTTTTTTTTACCCAGGAGTTTTCAGTCCCTTCCCCAAAGACAAATTCAGTATTTCCCTGATTTTGAATCCCAGAGAGGTATTTCTATTCCAGCTAGACATTATTCCTCACTTCCTTTGGATTTTAGTTCTCTTCCTCCCCAACCTTCGATGCTGTCATCACGCTTTATGCCTACTGTAAACAACAGAATGTCATTGGAGGTACAACGGAAAGTTCCTTCAGACCTTGAATGGTTACCAGTTCCAAATTTATATGCTAATCAAATGATTCCCAGGTATGATCTTGAAAGAACTTATCCAATAACAAACAATTTCAGAGTATCCTCTTCATGTGACAAAACTTTTGAGTCCTCTCAAGGAATTAATTTCTATATGAGGAAGTTATCGTCACCTGATGTATCAGAAAATAGAGATGATTCTTGGAGTGATTCCTGTGAACAAGAAATGTATATAACATCTCCAAGCTCTGAGGACTACAACTATGGAATTGATTTTGATGACGTCAAAGATACAGAATCAGATAACGAATCTGAAGTACCTTACACCAGAATGATGCAAATTGCACCTTCTACTGAAAGCATTTGCGAGTGTGTTAACATGAATACAGAACCAAACATGTGTCCTAGAGAAACTGGTCCCCCAGTTCAAGACCAAATGATATATGAAAAAGAAATGATATATAGACAGATAGATAGAATGGAATTTGAGCAACAAATGAAAAAAACATTTTATCCCCAGGGATTGATTACCAAAGAGATGAATTTCAATCCAGTAGATGCAGAACCTCTGTATATGGAAAAGACCATGTCTTTTGAGAGACCATATCTCATTAAGCCCTGGGCATCTGATATTGACACATGGCCCGTATCTTCCTCTGACAGTACTATTAATGAAATGTATATACCTCCCCCACCTTATTTCAGAGTACTTCCACAGCTGCTCTCCAATGTTGAAATTTATACTGATGAATATGTTTCACCAGGTATGTCTTGTCAAAATCCAGGTAGTATGAAAGAAGTTGATTATGCTAGTTCACTGGATTTATTTAAACTTGCTGAAATGAGGTCTACATTCAACAGTGAGAAAGACAAATGGTATTATGAGTTTGAGGTACCACCACCCCAAAGAATTATGTTACCAATTCCAACACCAGACACTTTAAAATTATCTTATCAAGAAAGGTTTCAAAGACATAATCTGAAGTTTTCAGGTAAATATGGGTTTCTTAGCAATTACAGCATATTTTCATCATTTTCATATTCACCCTGTACAAGGCTCAAGAGCCACTCGAGGTAGAGGGTTACAGAGTAAGAGGTAAGAGGCACAGTTTATACAGATATGTGTGGAAGATGACAGTTAACTCTAGACTTGAACAGGTTAAGATTGTACTGATCAGAAGTATCCACTTGGGAGTTGGTTCCACAAAGTAGTGGGTCATGAGAAGAAACAGTTCAAGTGGAACTTACATGTCAACAATAGAATATAAAGAGAATGAAGGTGGTTTCCTACAATGTGTGTGGTGTGGTGGGTCTTAACTGTGAAGGTTAGAACTGGTGGAACTAAGTTTGTCCAAACACTTTCCATGGAAATAGTGAATGAGTAGCAAGAAACTTGCAACATTTCATCTGTGAGAAAGAGGTTGTAGGATAGAAAATAATTTATCACCCACAAGGCCACATAGATGCTTTTGGACTCTTATAGAGACTGGAAAGGGAAAACTGGGCAGCTCCTGATCATATATAGCAGCAGTACTCCATTTTCAGGCTGATCTGGCTCTTGTAAATGTAGTCAGGTACATACTAGAGTGTTACAGGGAGCCAATCATTTTGCCAGCATCTTAATTAATGAATTGTATGTATGGGTTACATTTGAGGTCTGGGGTGAGCTTAAGTCGCAGTAGGCACTCAGGGCATGGGATCTCCCTTTCCATTTACAAAAAGGAAAAAAAGCATTTTACATAAGAATATGAATTAAAATATTTTCTCGCAAAGTTTTAAGTTAGATTATTGTTTGTATGCAATAGTTGTTTTTGACACTAATTTGATATTAGTAATTACAATCTCAAAGACATTAATAGTTTTTTTTTATTTTATATAATTTCCTGCATATATTTCAGTCTAATAGTTGATATATCGATATTGTGTCTTAACTAAATTTCCTTTATTTTTTTGTCTAATAAAGAATTTTAAATTTTCATGTAGCACTACACTAACAAGCTAGACAAGCATAGACTCTTACTACTGTCATGAGTTTTATCCTCACTAGGTGTCCCATGAGGTGAAATTCTTCACTCAGTTGAAGTTATTGCATACTGGGATTTTAAATGTATTTAACTGATAAATTCGTTAAGACCAGTGAAGAATTCTGCTTGTACTTAGTGGGCAAAATTCGTGAACAGATTTCAGTATTGAATATCACCATTTTTTATAGTTTACAATATCATAGCATATTATACAATATATACAGTAACTAAATATAAGTAAGATGTGAAAAATCACATCTATTTTGAATTTTAAAATCTATTAAAATTTCAGGGGCCTTTATGATTTTCGGCCTACCCTAAATGTTTCCTTGTGTTTTACATCATTATAATGCACAAATATTACAATACCAAGCAAGTATTACAATACCAAGTTCAGAAGAACTTCTCTAAAAAAAAAAAAAACTAGATCATAATTGCTTGACCAATATTTACACTCATTGAATCCAGACGATACCTTTTAGTATGTAAACAAGAAAAGTTTTAGGATTTAAATAAGAAAAAAATTAATGAAACAATTAATAAAACATTCATTTTCTATGTTATTTTATCAAACTTGTATTAATGAAAGACTGCTACCTAAATGTACAAACCATATATATATATATATATATATATATATATATATATATATTATAATTTTTTCATGTAGTCAAAAAAATTTACTGACTACAAAGATGCAACTTCATCTCGGTGTATTTGGTTACACCTCCACCGGTGAAAACCAAAATGGTAATCATTTTAGTTCTCACCAGTCGAGGTGCAACTAAATGCACCAAAACGAAGTAGCATCTTTGTAGTGAGTAAATTTTTTTTTTTGTCTATATGAAAAAATTATAATAAATAATTATTGCTCTACTATCGGTATTGAGCCCTCTTTTGAATTAATGCTGTGAACATTAGAATTTATATATTATTTTCATTCTCATTACATTCGTGTGTGTATATATATATATATATATATATATATATATATATATATATATAATCTCAATACACAAAAAGAATTAGATTGAATCATTTTATATAGACATTCAGTTATGGCTTTAGTGTATTTTGCTTTCATTTTCTAATAGCTATCCAATCCAAATGAATGAGATTAACTTTCAGTACAATTATTATTAGAATGCCAATGATGATTTGTCAGTCCCACTTTCAGTTTGAATTAAGAATGTTACAATAAATTATCATAGAAGGAAAAATAAAAAAGGTGATATAGGAAGAGAGATGAAAAAGGAAATCGATAAAAGATGAAACAGATAAACATGAAAAATGAGACGGAAAAACAGATGAAAAGCTGATATACAAAACATATGAAAAATGAACTTGATAGAAAAACAGATGAAATAGAAAAGGTAGATTTTTAAGTCTTATATCAAATCAGGGAAAAATGAACAATGAGTATCATAGAAACTAATTAGTATTTCCTTTATGGATTTATTTGAAATGGTAACCAAAACTAGGTTGTTAGTCCCATTTTAGACATTATACTTGCTCTCCATGTTTTTTTCCATAAAATAATGGAATCCCAAACAATGGAATTAATTTTCTTATATGAAAATGAATGACAAAATAGAAAACTAAGTAGTGACACATTTCATTCCAAGAAGGAACTTTTTATTTCCTGTATTTGGTAATGTTCTTGGAACTTCATACTAAATAATGATAATAAATAATAATAAACTTGAAGAATTTGCTGGTTTAAATATTAAGTTAAAACCAAATAGGAATATGCTACTATAAAAACATATGTGGAATAATAAATAAATTCAATAGCATATCAGATGATCTTTTTTAGTCTCTCAAAATGGCTGACAAAATATCACTTATGTCTTAATGCAAGAGTGAATTATTTTTTAGGTTAATGTTTACCTAGACATTGTAGAAGATCATCAAATTTAAGCAATGTGTATGGTCAGTACCTAGATGGGTACTGGGAATACCAGGTGCAGTAAGCTTGGATGTGCAGGTGGTGTAATGGATAATGTCTCTGAATGAGAAATCAAAGTTAAGCCATGTTGAGCCTGGTCAGTACCTAGATGGGTGACCACTTGGGAATACAAGGTGCTGTAAGCTTGGATGTGCATTTTGTGTAATGGATAACAGCTCACAGTTGGAACCCAGAGAGCCAAGTTCCAATTCCAGTTGAGGTTGTTATATTCACTTATGCAAAAAGAACTTTGGAAATGGTATAAATCTCCCTTGTCTCTCCCAGCTATGAGTTAATTAGTTGGACTTGTATCAGTAAATCTTTACTATCTCCAAAGAATTCTTATCATTTAAAAAATAATTTCTGGCTTTTAATAACCTGTAAGACATAAAAAATCAAATCAAATAGACATTGTAAACTACCAGTATTTCTTTGTGCATATCTGAACACTATAATAACATATTAAATGAAAAATATATGCTGTAAAATACCTTACTTCCAAACCTCAGAAAAACAGTATCAACTTCATGAAAAAAGAAAAATCATAGAAGGAAAATAAAGAAATAGAAAGAAACTTCTACTTTATAGGCAAATGATTCTTTATGTTTAAAAATGTAAAATATCACAGGATTTATGAAAGTTTTCCTTTTATTGGCAATTAATGTCAGACATTAAGTAAATTTTGGTAGATAAATCTATTTGGCATTTTTAGCATTTTAACCCAAATTAATCCAGCAA